>CM060947.1:99946710-100546710 GCA_030765055.1 Mantis religiosa | reverse complement strand
AGCACTTGGCGGATCTCATTGAACCCTCAGAAAACCGAAGCTAAAATCTTCACTCTTCGCCGATATACTCCGCTTACTCCGTTGTGTCTCTACAGGAACATGTCCCTTGGCTCCCCACTACAACTCCCGTTAAATACCTTGGAGTGCTTTTGGACTCTCGACTGACCTGGCGTGCTCATATCGATCGTCTTATATCACTGGCCTCCGGGCGACTTTCAAAACTCTCACCTCTGTTGCATCGCCGTTCCATCCTCGGCCTACAGTCTTCATTGTTACTCTACAAATCACTCGTTCGTCCGCTTATTACATATGCCTGCCAAGTGTGGGGGGCTGCACACACATGTCATCTGCGTCGTCTTCAGGTCATACAGAATCGCTTCATGTGCATCGCTATCAACACTCCATGGTTCATCCGTAATCAGCAGCTCCATCACGAACTAGGACTGTTAACTCTTCACGACTACATTCGCAGGATCGCTCGTCGTTTCTTTTCCACACTGCAAGAAGTTCCAGGAGCTGTGCATTATAACATTGGCGTCCGCACGCGCCAGCCCTCACGCTTGAAGAGGAGACTACCACAGGACCTGCTTCTAAGTGATACATCTGATTCGAGTGATTCTAGTGCTTGATGTCTGTCTTACATCTTCAATATTGACGTAATTTCTCAGAGAGTATTATTGGAGTTCTAACTTAATGTAGTTAGGGGGCGGCCTGTTAGCCTGCCCCTGAGTGTTATTGTTCTTATTGTCTGTTACCTTTTTTTCACTCTGGTCTGTAAAGCATTGTGCTGCTGATCGAACAATAAAAAAATTATATATATAAAAGGTTTTAACTTACCCTGGCTACAATAACCTCTCACACTGTTTATGAGGGTCACCTTAGGTTCTCAAATGGTTATTATCCAATGCAGGGTGAGCAATTCTCTTTTAAGGTTAATCATGCTTTGAAAAATACTATACAAATGATTTCAATAATACAAACCTATTAGTACCATTTGCACAATCTCAAGATATTTGGGCCGCGCCGTGGCTCAGTGGTTAGACCGCTTGGCTCTCACCAAGGCGGCCCGGGTTCAATCCCAGGCGACCGCAAAGTGAGATTTGTGGTGGACAACACGGCGCTGGGGTGGGTTTTCTCCGGGACTCCGGTTTCCCCCGCCATCTCATTCCACCAGTGCTCCATCTTCATCTCATGTATCATCAGTGTCATCGCCTGCGATGCCATATGTAGTAAAAGCGGGCGTTAAACAATACACATTTCACATTCAAGATATTTGAACTTTTAATCTAATTTATATTTATTTTGAAAGTAACAACTTTTGTAATCAATATGGATTTAGACCTCATAACATAAAGTAATTAACAGATTTCTGGAAAAGCTTTTTGAAGCATTAGAAGATGGTGAATCAACTATGGATGCTTTTATGACAACTAAATTTTTTTATTCCATCTCTCATGATATTTTATTACAGAAATTGCAATATTACAGATTTAATATCAGCAATGTTTTCATTGAAACAAATTTGAGAGATAAGTTTCAATTAGTTTCCATTAGTGGCCACATTTCTGATTTTAATTGCATGAGGTATAGTATCTACACAAGGTTCCATATTGGGCCAGTATTTTTTATTATATACATTCATGACTTTTCTGCTCGTACTTTTGATGACCGAGTAGAAATTTATATGATTGCAGATGTACTTGGAAATGATGATGATGATGATGATGATGATGATGATGATGATGATGATGATGATGATGATAAACAAAAGCTATTGACATTAAAATTTCTCTCAATAGAAATCTAAAGCTTACTGGTTTTCATCTTGAATTGAGGTAGGAATGAAATGAATAAATGTGTTGTTTATTAACAAAAGGACAACTGCAAGGATCATATCAGTGCCACTAATGTGCTGAAATTTTATCCTGCTGGAGTTCTTTTACATGCTAGTAAATCTACAATCATGGGTAGTCCTTAATATTTAAAAAACCCTTGGTCTAGGTATTGTTTGAATTTGTGCCCTTGGGATTCAGTAGGCCAGCACTTAAACTGAGCTGCCCAGACCAATACGACTTAAATGGATGATGTGCTTCATGAAGTGCAGACTATTCCTATATTGACAAGTGACTGCAAAAGAGAAATCAGTTAATGAATTTTAACCTTGTTAGACAGAAAAACTGAAACAATTTCAGTGTGTAAGGACTATGATATACTGAAAAATTATATTAAACTGAATCAAGATCAGATTTCTCTAACCTTTGGTGTTTATGGACAAGAATGGTCAAGAGTGGATGATATTCCTCTGAAGATAAAAAGTGAGTGAAAAATATACTTCATAATGACCTACCACGATCTACTATATTCTTGACTAGAACTCTTCATGTAATTTTCATGTCCTGTTGTCATTCCATGTATTATTGTAGCACAAGTTTAGTAAGCTAACACCATTATTATTTTCTCTCTGCATGAACTTAAACAAGGCTTCAACTTACTAATGTTTAAAAGTATATAAATAATTATGCAGCATGTTTTTAATTATGGCAGAATCAATATGCCTTTAATATTTTCATAAGCATCAACTGGAAGCAGTTAAGCATAAAGTAACAAACCTCTATGATCTCTCTATTTTTACTGTAACACTAAATAAAGAGATTTCCTTGTCACCATGTAACATATGTTCTATTTCACTTTTTGGCTATTCTTTGATTCAACAGTGGTGCTTTTTGAATATTCTCACTTCATCAAATCTCCAATTCATATTATCAACAGGACCTTGAAGAAAGTCCTAAGAAGATGAAACATTTTGCTCTTATACTTTAAAGGTTTTATGAGCAATATCTTCATCATTATCTTGACTTCATAAACTAATAATACTGCTATTATTTAAGTAATTGGTGGAAATTAATAATTTCTTCACACTAGCCGTACATAGGCTAAGGTTCTGTATGGATAGAGTCAACACGAAAAATTCAATGCCATGGCCGGGATTTGAACCACGGATATCCTGGTTTCTGTCCAGTCGCTCTAACCCACCGAGCTACCATGGCCAACGTGTCATCATGACATTAAATTCTCCAACTGACTCATATATTTTCCCTGTAAACCACTAGGGGCTCTCATATCCGAGATACACCGTTTGTAGCAACTTACTATCATAAGTAATTGAATCACAGGCTTCACCATTAAACTCTTATTCTCTTAAGTTAATTGGTGGAAATTAATGATTTCTTCACACTAGCCTTACATAGGCTAAGGTTATGTATTGTTACCCTGGCGGCAGACTCGCGATGCCGATCAATAAATGAAGGCCGGTGGAGATTCGGGAAACTTCGGGGCCGATCGTTACCGGAAGCGACAGACAGTTGAGCGAAGTGTTTTTAAAATAAACAGTTTTAGGATCTAGCAAATTGTAATTGTGAAGAGTGTATTTGCTACGAGAATAAAGTACAGTTTTTGTGTTTGTAACCTCGAATTTTATTTCACGAACCCACAGTCACAATTGGTGTCTAATAGCAAATTGGCCGCGACGATGACCACGAAGATGGCCGAATTGACCACGGAAATGAAAGCGGCGAACAAGGCCCTCGCCGCAAAGATTGAAGAGCAGCTGACCGGCGTGAAAGTGGACGTCACAGAGTTAGGCGAGCGCGTCGAAGACCTGGCGAGCCGCGTTGACGAGCTGGAGGGAAAGGCTGACAGCAACGCAAAGTCCCTGAACGCCATGGTGGAGGACGTCGTCGGCAGGAGGTTAAAGGATTTCAGGGTCGACGCACCGGGACGCGACACAACATCGGCGCGCGTCAAACCTCCGAAATATGACGGCGCGTCAACGTTTGAGTTCTTCCGCCGCCAATTCGGCGCAGTGGCCAAGCACAACAAATGGTCACCCGAGGAGGAGGCCACACAGTTAATAGCCAGCCTCCAGGGTCGGGCCGCGGAAGTCCTAAACGCGGTGCAGACAACGGCGGCGCCCAAGGACATCTGGGAGGCCCTGGAGAATCGTTTCGGGAACCACCGCTTAGCCGCAGCGTACCGCAGCCAGCTAAAGGCAAGGTCACAGCAGCCGGGGGAGACGCTGCAGGAGTTCGCCCTGGCAGTTGAACAACTGGCTAGCAAGGCCCTAGTCGACCTCCCACCAGAGTTCGTGTCCCGGGAAGTTGCCTACACCTTCGTTGACGGGGTACGGGACACGGAGATTCGTCAGCACCAAATGCTCGGCGATTATAAAACCATCCACGAGGCGCTGACAGCGGCATTAAGGATGGAGGCGGCCAAGGAAGCATCTATCCCGACGTCGAGAACGAGGAGTGTCCGCTACGCCGGAGACAGAAGACCAGCTGAGGGACGCCGGCGAACACCTAGTGGCCTGTGTTGGGGGTGTGGACAGCCCGGACACCTGCAGAGAGACTGCCCACACCAGGAAGGGCAGCGGGAAGAACGAGTAAGGCCCGGCGTGGAGAGGGACACGTCGGCGCCATCACCACCATCCCCTCGAGTGACGCTGCGCGCCGTCAGCCGGCGTATGGATGACAGCCTCATCGCGGACGGCTGGGTAGGAGGAAAGCCGTGCCGCGTGCTAGTGGACACTGGGGCAGCCGTGACCATCATCAGACCTGACGTGGCGAATGGTTTGCCGACGAGGAAGCCGAGCCGACCATACCAGCTTGTGTTGGCATCGGGCGACACCTTGCCTGTGGAGAAGGAGGCCCTGCTGGAGCTGACCTTGGGACGGAGTGCCGTGCGTCTGTGGGTGTTCGTCGCGAAGGTGACTGAGGAGGTGATTCTGGGACTGGATGCCCTCAGGAGCCACGAGGCGACGGTCGACGTCGGCAGGAAGGTCCTGAGGCTCAATGGAGAAGAGGTTATACTCCGTCAACCAGAAGAGCGCCTTGGAATTTGCAGGGTCATCTTGAACGAAGACGTGGTTGTCCCCGCGAGGAGCGAGGTGATGGTGACGGCGCGACCGGAAGGCCAGACAGCACGTTGGGTCCAGAGGCAGCAGGAGTACGACTTCACCTCGGAACATCGCAGAGGGAAGAGTCACGGTAACGCGGACGCTATGTCCCGAAGACCCCTGTCCAGAAGAGTGCGGCCAATGCACAAGAGTAGAGGGGAAGCAGCGTGCCGCAGCAGTTCGAGTAGTCACGGCAGTGCCTGCGGATGGCTGGGACAGCGCAGGCCTGAGGAGGGAGCAGCTGGCGGACGCAGACTTGGGGCCACTCTTGAGGGATGTGGAGAACCTGGTGGACCACCTCCACGACATGCACGAGATGGCTCGCCAGAACATCCAGAAGGCGAGCGACCGCATGAAAACCCGATACGACAGGCAAGCCAACAGCCAAGGGTTCCAGCAAGGTGACCTGGTCTGGTTGTACCGCCCGACCCGGACCAAGGGACGCTGCCCGAAGCTTCAGCAGCCATGGCAAGGACCGTACCGAGTGGTGAAGAGGATTAACGACGTGGTCTACCACATACAGAAGGTGCCCCGAGGAAAGATGGTGGTACACCTGGATCGCCTGGCCCGCTACGAAGGCGCTGTTCGGGACGACTAGCCTTGAGGAGGGAGCAGTGTTACCCTGGCGGCAGACTCGCGATGCCGATCAATAAATGAAGGCCGGTGGAGATTCGGGAAACTTCGGGGCCGATCGTTACCGGAAGCGACAGACAGTTGAGCGAAGTGTTTTTAAAATAAACAGTTTTAGGATCTAACAAATTGTAATTGTGAAGAGTTAATTTGCTACGAGAATAAAGTACAGTTTTTGTGTTTGTAACCTCAACTTTTATTTCACGAACCCACAAAGTCACAGTATGGATAGTCAACATGAAAAATTCAATGCCATGGCCGGGATTTGAACCACGGATCTCCTGGTTTCCATCCAGTCTTAAATAATAAGAGTTTAATGGTGAAGCCTGAGATTCAAGTACTTACGATAGAAAGTCGCCACAAATGGTGTCTCTCGGATACGAGAGCCCCTAGTGGTTTACCGGGAAAATATATGAGTCAAATGGAGAATTTAATGTCAGGACAGCACATTGGCCATGGTAGCTCAGTGGGTTAGAGCGACTGGACAGAAACCAGGAGATCCGTGGTTCAAATCCTGGCCATGCCATTGAATTTTTCATGTTGACTCTATCCATACAGAACCTCAGCCTATGTAGGCTAGTGTGAGGAAATGATTAATTTCCACTAATTAATTTAGATAATAAGAGTTTAATGGTGAAGCTTGGGATTGAAGTACTTACAACAGTAAGTCGCCACAAACAGTGTATCTCGGATACGAGAGCTCCTAGTGGTTTACCGGGAAAATATATGAGTCAATTGGAGAATTTAATGTCAGGACGGCACGTTGGCCATGGTAGCTCGGTGGGTTAGAATGACTGGACAGAAACCAGGAGATCCGTGGTTCAAATCCTGGCCATGGCATTGAATTTTTCATGTTGACTCTATCCATAATAATACTGCATTTTTCAGACTGCCTGTTTGAATTTCTTTCACAGCAACAATAAGAACTGCTCTAGAAGTTTTAGTGTGTCATGATTAAGGTAATGTGCAATTACTAATAACCATGACTGCAGCTTTTTTAACATTCCTTTAAGTTTAGTTCTCTCTCCTTTGTACTGCATTTGTATTTCTAAAGAACGTAAAACAGTGAAATAATTCAACATATTTGGCAGAGTTTCATAATATCAGATGCCATTGCATATCAAACATCTTATTAATTTTCATCAATAATGAATTCCTGCTTCCAACAGACTTAAGCAGGGTGCTTTTTCTCCTGTTTTGTTAGAAAATAACATTTACTCTCTACTTAATACTTTGTAATGTTGAACACGTTTGTATTTTAAATTTGTATTTTAAATTTGTATTTCCATAATTGCTAAGAAAAATCGTTATTGATGGACAACATTCATCACAAGTAACAATCAATATTATGGCAATATGATGACTACAACACCAGCATTTCTTCGTTTTCTGCATTTAACTTCAATAATTCATTTTCAGTCCTATCGCTGTGGCGTAGTGGGCTAAGGCAGTATGCCTTGGTCCCTGGCCAGAGAAAGCAGCCCGGGTTCAAGCCCACCCATGGGGTGCAGATTTTAGGTCCAGGGTATAGGACCGGTGCCCACTCAGCATCGTGAGGAAAGTGAAGAGCTTACGCTAATAAGCGGCCCTGATCATGGAAACCAATATTCCGGCTGGGGGATGCCGAGATGCTGACCACATCTCCTCTCCGTATCGGTTGGATGATCGTCCACCTCTGCCATGCGTAAGTGTGCATGAGGCCGGCAGTCGGGTTGGTAGGCCAGGGCCCTTTAAGGGCTGTTGCGCCATGGGTTATTATTTATTATATAATTCAATTTCAGTCTCTAAGAACCATTCAGAGAATAATGTGCATTGCTTTGTCATTCCATGTTAACAAAGTTCCTATATTTCCAAACCTTAGGCCAATATGTTTAATAAATTCAATTGGAGAAATCTTTGAAAAATTAATATATAAAAAAGTTGTGTAGTTTCACGAAACGATTGGAACAAAATAACAAAGAGTTTGGGATCAGGAAATATCATTAAACAGAGGATGCTATTATAGAAGTACTTCAACAATTAGAAAAAGTCAAATGAAATATGTAACAAGAAACTGCTGATATATCTGGCACATTCGACATTTAAGAAAATGAATTATCACCAAACCATTTATAATATTTCACAATCTTAATGGAAAAAAATGGAAAGTTTATATTAAAGGCATACATGAAACCATAAACAAATGAATTACAAAAGGATGTCCCCAAGGTTAAGTCTTAGGGCCCCTAATTTGGGATATTGTAATTGAAACATTAAGTGGAATTCTGGAAAATAATAATTTATATATATAAAATGAATTGGTGTTTGTTAGTCTCACACAAACTCGAGAACAACTGAAAGGATTTGCCTAATTTTAGTTTTGAAATATTTATATATGTCCAAGGAAGGTTTAAAAGGTGAGGGGGGAAAAAAAACCTGAAGTAATAATGGACCGGGTTATCAACCAAATATAAAAGTACACACTCAAACTTTTACAGATCACATTCCCCTTCCTTTATTTTCAAAAAACAAAAACATTACAAAGTAGAAAGATATTCCAATCCTTGCCAGTCTTTAAAGCTATTTCATTTACTGTATTTTATTAAATAACATTTATCATTTGTTATCAAGACAAACTTTTATATGTAGCATGATGATATACCTTTCAAAGATTAGACACAAAATTAATTTCTGAACACATTATAACACTATAAATATTTGATCATAGACAATTGTCAAATATTGGTGAATCATTGGATACCTTCTTTATAAATTGAGTTTGTGAATTCGTGAATGTGAATTGAATTGATACAAAATTAACTGAATTCTTTGTGACTTTGTGAAACTGCAAAGATGAGCAGCGAGATGGAGATAATGCTAACAGTCATGTTGGTATGTCAGAATTGTGTTCTAGAGTGTCTGTTTCTTCCGGGGGAGTTGTTTTCATACAAATCAGTTGTCATAGTTATAAACCGGGATGACCTAGTCAACTATACCACAGGGTTTTTAAATTCATTAGAATTTTCTGGAGTCCCACCTCACAATTTAAAATTAAAAGTAGTATCAGTTGTAATCATGCTGCATAACATTAACCAACCATGACTACGCAATGCAAAAGACTATTTGTGAAAACGCTAATGAATAACGTCATCGAGGCAACAATCACCAAAGGAAAGTACAGAGGAGAGGATATCTTGATCCCGCATATTCCGATGATTCCAATGGATTTATCTTTTGATTTTAAGCGTCTACAATTACCCGCTTGTTTGGCCTTTGCGATGACCGTAAATAAATCGCAAGGGCGGTCGTTGAAAGTTTGCGGAATCAACTTGGAGTTTTCCTGTTTCTCTCATGGACAATTAATTATACGTCGCATGTTCATGCGTCGAGAAACCATCATCTTTATATATTTACGCTCCGTAATAAAAAGACAAAAAAGACATTGTTTATCAGAGAGATTTAAATTGATTAACGTAACTGTAATTGTGTAGTATTTAAACTTCACACCTAATTACAGAATAAATAACTAACTAATCCGAAGTTTCCGGATCAGCTAGTTCCATTATACAATTTTATTTTCGTTTCTGTTTACTGACCACACACATGTAAAATGTTGCCAAAATATAAAAATGTAAAAGAAAAACACAAAATTTTGTGAAACATAAGTTGAAAACCAAAACATATACTTCAAGAGCTTGGAATAGATTTACTTCATTAGCTTATAAAAGTATTCCTGTAGATGCATATATCGGAAGAAAAAAAATCTCTAACCACAAATGTACTTTTTCGTTTTAATAATTATTCTTAACGTGTATACTGAAAACAAATTTATAAATCTGTGTGTGTATTTGTAAACTGAAATAGGGATGTTCTTTATGGATGCCCTTTAATTATTGTCTTTCTCAGCATCCCATTGTATTTTAGGTGCGAAAGACCACTTATGTTTGCTCAGAGGCATCTCTATCAGGCTTGATATTTTTTGCTGGCCATAAAATGACATGGAACCACCGGCTTTATTTCCCTCCGAAAGGATTTTGAAGCCCGAGAAAATACACTGCCGTCCGCCGAGTTTAAACCTGCGATCTGAAGTACGATAGGCTAGCATTTTACTCCTAGACAACAGAGTACGACTGTTTGTGTGTATGGTTAGTAAAAGTACATATCATGAAATATAGTAAAAGTACATATCATGAAATAATATCTCTATTGAGTGTGAAATGTGTAGTGTTTAACGCCCGCTTTTACTACATATGGCACCGCAGGCGGTGACACTGATGATGCATGAGATGAAGATGGAGCACCGGTGGAATGAGATGGCGGGGGAAACCAGAGGTCCCGGAGAAAACCCGCCCCAACGCTGTGTTGTCCACCACAAATCTCACTTTGCGGTCGCCTGGGATCGAACCCGGGCCACCTTGGTGAGAGCCAAGCGGTCTAACCACTGAGCCACGGCGTGGCCTGCAATTGAGTGTAGCCAGTTCTCCAGTGCCGGAACATTTTCTTGCTGTCGGAGAACAGTAGTTAGCAAAACTGGCTGTGGGATATGTCGAGTAGGTACGGGAAGTGCAGGGGACTCCTCATTTTCTTGCGAACTCAACAGACCAAATGCGTACCCACTGCGAAGTGAAAGCAAATATGTTTCGTCGAATACCTAATGGGTATTTAGTACACAAAGTTTTCAAATACTGGATAAAATAAGAAAAATAGGCAACTAATATCAACATAGTAAATTAGTAAATATGGCATATAGAAATTTCTCTGAATTTTCTGTCCGGAGTTAACTGACACAAAAGTAATTATTGTGACTTTGTGGGCTCGTGAAATGAAAAGTCCAATTTCACCACTCAAAAATGTTCTTTATTTCTTTCGACTTACAGTAAAACACTTGCCAATTACACAGAATTACGTAATGCACACAATTACGATTCACCAGTTCGTCCGTTACAATTTCACTTGCATTCGTAATTACATACAATACTCCGATGCACGTACACAGTCCTCTCGTCGTAAACTGCACTCTTACACTGCTCGCCAAGAACTCTGACTAACTGACTAACTCAGTTACTGCCCGGCGTGTTGCTTATATAGGGTCAGCTGGGGGATCGAGAATGTTCTAGATTAGATGAAATATCCCGTAAGTTCGAGAACACAGGTGGAACAGAAAGAGACGGCGCAGTGATGTTTTTTTTCTCCCATCCGCCCCTTATCACCACTATAAGACAAACGAGGGGGGGCGTGGCTGCCGCCGACCTCCCCTGCTTGCCCGCTCTCAGCTGGTTCTATAGGGTGTTCCAACGATCGGGTGACATTATTGTAAAACTGAAATATTAAAACAAAAGGTCTAACTTTCATTTCTAACACAGGATTTTTCTTTACTTAATGTCCCCACTTTTTTCTTTCAAAAAGACAATTTCTAAAAGAAAATTTACCTCCAGATGAAAATGAGAGAAGTTTGAAATATTTAGTATTAAGTAGCTGTTCCGATAGACGTTCTGTCAAAAGTCATTGCACTGTGGTAGTACCACAAACTTACATTCTTTTGTCAAGTTCTGGTGATTGCGTCGCTTATAAAGTGTACATATAGTGATGACATCTTTAGTTTTCATTAATGGTCACCAGAGCAGATAATATACAGTCACAAATGAGCAATTTAAACAAACAAAAAATTAAATATAAATGTATTTCAGAGTGATCACTTTGTTTATTGACTATAAAATAATTACCGTAATATCAGCAATACATTTGCATAATGATATACTTTTCTATGTATTTTAATGTAATAATCATAAAGAACTACTTACAAAATTCCGTTATTTTTATTCGCACACTGTAATACTGTAGTAATATTATCTTAAATATTTTCATTGTAATGCTTTAAGCATTGACGTAGCGTGGTATATGGACTAGGGTATGCACTTTAAAATCTAATGTAAATAATAATAATGATAATGATAATTATAATGATAATGATAATAATAATAATAATAATAATAATAATAATAATAATGATAAAGACGATGATGATAAAGACGATGATGATAAAGACGATGATGATGACGATGATGGTGATGACGGTGATGGTGATGACGGTGATGGTGATGACGGTGATGACGATGGTAATGATGACGATGGTAATGATGACGATGGTAATGATGACGATGGTAATGATGACGATGGTAATGATGACGATGGTAATGATGACGATAATGATGATGACGATAATGATGATGATGATGATGATGATAATAATAATAATAATAATAATAATAATAATAATAATAATAATAATAATAATAAATACTCCGAGTGAAAGAAAAAAGATGCTTTAGTTTAAACAACGAAATCTTTCTTCTATGGTTCTTTCGGTTGTCACATAGCGCAATGTAGTCGAAAATTGTGACTTCTAGCTAACATCAGAAATAATCAATTGATAGATATAGTCAACATGAAAAATTCAATGCCATGGCCAGGATTTGAACCACGGATCTCCTGGTTTCCATCCAGTCGCTCTTACTCTTTGAGCTACCATGACCAACGTGCCGTCCTGGATCAAAAGTTTTTCACTTTTAATGGTGAATATTTTTCAACAAACTTCTGGCTTAACAATGGGTAATCCTCTTTCTCCTTTTCTTGCTGATCTTTTTATGAGTTTTTTTTTTTAAATGCAAGTCGCTAAAGCATTCCCTTTGATTTTTAAAGCCTGATATAGATATGTTGATGATATTTTTCTATTATTCCTGATAAACACATAAATGATGCTTTAAAATTACTAAATTTACAAGATAAAGCTATAAAATTCACATTAGAAACTGAAATTGATGGTTTTCTTCCTTTTTTGGATTTGAAGATAATAAGAAATAATAATATATTGGATTTTGGTATTTATAGGAAATCTACTCATATTGGTAATTACATAAAAATAAAAGTTTTAACCCTTTTCCACATAAATTTGCTGTTTTTAATAGTTTGATTTATAGATTAATAAATATACCCCTGAATAAAGAGGAATTTAATAGAGAATATAAACATTTTATTAATACTGCTTTAATTAATAGTTTTAATAAAGATTTTATGCAAAAGAAGATTGAAAAATTTAAATATCAAAAAACTGTTAATGATATTTCTACCCTTACAAAAAATAAAAGACGATTATAATTTTAGAAAATGTACTTACCATCCATGGTTTAATAAACAATTTCAAAAAGTTTTTAAAGAGTTTGTTATAATTTTGGTTCCACAAAACAAATATAGTATTAAAAATTTACTACCTTTCTCTAAAAAAAGATGAAATTCCTAATAATAAATAATCTGGTATTTATGAATTTGATTGTTTAAATTGTGATCGAGTTTACATTGGTAAGATGAAACGTAATTTAGAAACCAGAACGAAAGAACTTTTCGTAACATTAAGTATAAACAAACTGATAAATCGGCCGTAGCAGATCATTTTTGGTCATTTAACCATACTATAAATCCTGAAGTTAAATTATTAAAACAATTAAATGTCCCGATAGATTTAATGGTTTGGGAAAAGATGATGCATTAAAATTACTCAATCTGCAGGAAAGAACTATAAAATTCACAAAAGAAAAGAAAATCAAGGGACAAATCCCTTTCTTGGATCAAAATATCATCAGGAACAACAGAAAAATCAAATTTGGAATTTACAGGAAACCAACACATTCAGAAAATTACAATAAAAATAACCACAGCCCAATTACACATAAACATGCAATAATAAACAGCCTAGTCAACATACCCCTGGAAAAAGAAGAATATTTCAAAGAACAAAAAGCAATACTACACATAGTAGAAGAAAATGGATACAATATACGGCTAGTGTGGAGAAATGATTAATTTCCATCAATTAACTAAAATTAATTGATAATTTATATTGGTGACTTAAACAAAATTATACTCGTTACACAGAAAATGAAGCTATTTACAGTGGAGTAACAAACACTACACAAAATATATCGAGATTCAATATATCGAGAAGAGCCGTAGATGCAAGCGAAGATTTGCGAAACATGTCCTCAAAATAGGTACGAAAGTGAAGCAGATGTGTAAAAAACGCGACTCATCTAAAATTTAATAACTACACAAAATGTTTAAATATTTTTATTTGTGTAGTAAAATTATACTCTCCTGCTTTTACCGAACATTTTAGTTCCTTCTCACAAATAATGCCATTGCAGGAATATTTGTGCTTTTTACTGCTTTATATATGTTGTACAAATCATCATATCCATCTGCGGTCCAATCTGACTTTTCTTAAGAAAATAAAAGACATGACTAACAATACAATTTATTTACGGTCCTGCAACAACAGAGCCATGCTTCTTTCATACACTTCAGGCATGTATTTAGAAGTCAATTTCCAGAGGGGGGGGGGGGGTTCCAAAAAATCGACGTTGAATTATTTGCTTTTAATAAATAATTAATCAGGAATGTGTTTTTATCATGTTAATAAAGAATAAAAACACATGTAATATATCATATTCACATGATTTTCTCCACCCAAGCTTCTACAAATTGTTCTTAGAAAAGTTTATTTTTGTCTTGTTTCTTTGGATAAAGTCTGTAGAAAGGCCTTCAATATTCCACATTTTTTGTTCTTATACCTGGGATAAAGTGATATAAGCAGTAATCAGATATTTAAAAAGCGAACCACTGATTGATGCATTTGAAGTATTGGTTCTCCTTGAATGAAAAAGGGAATGGGAACTTAGAAGTTAAAAATTGCACACCAATCAACAAATTATAATATATCAGAATTGCTTAATTTTGCAATACATTATTGTAATTGACATTATTTGTGTATTTTAAGGAGTTCTACAGCTGCTGAGCAGTAACATTTTGTTTATCTCTTAAATAAGTTCATGTCTGCCTGACAATGAATAGAGACGTTAAGATGAGAAGCTCGAATAAACCTTTTTCGATTTATTTTAAACTAAGTTTTATTTCAACTATTTATTAAAAGTTTGAAATGATAATTCATTTGGGGGGTCCGGACCCCCTGGACCCCCTTTAAATACGTCCCTGATACACTTTATCACTAAAGTGCCTCAAACATTTTTTAATGCTGGTGGTTATATTTAAAGAATGTTTCGGGGGTCCTGCTTTGATTATGTTTTCTTTTTCAGTAAAACTTAAATAACGGAAATGTCTCGCCTTCAGTTTGTTGACTGCACAGCACTCAGATTCCATTTTCGGTGCTCTTTACGAGAAATGCAGCACTCTCTCTACAACATGTGTTTCCCTCATGGTGACTCGCGCAGATGTATGTCAGCAAGTACATACTCTGCTCTCAGTTCCACTTACACTACAGTCATAATTATCGCCCAAAGTGCTGCTTGTTGTAATTTAACGACCACAAGATGCTAAAAGTACAAAATTAACCTTCACTGCCAGGCAAAATACCGAAAACTTGAATTTAAAGCACTCTAACCATAACAAGCAATACTCTTTTGCATTACAACCACTGCGCGCGCAACACCTTCTGAGTATGACGTGCAGCATGAACGAACCTTATTCACTAACTCTGCTTTTTATGACTGACGTGATACGATAACAGCAATTCATGGAAGATGATTGTTCAAAACAAACTCTTCAGCAAGGATTGTGCCAATAAGATAGATTTTGTGTGTGTGTGTGTGTCTGTGTGTGCATACGTGCGTCAATGCGTGCATGTGTGTAGTGTTTAACGCCCGCTTTTACTACATACAGCACCGCAGGCGGTGACACTGATGATACATGAGATGAAGATGGAGCACCGGTGGAATGAGATGGCAGGGGAAACCGGAGGTCCCGGAGAAAACCCGCCCCAGCGCCATGTTGTCCATCACAAATCTCACTTTGCGGTCGCCTGGGATCGAAGCCGGGCCGACCTTGGTGAGAGCCAAGCGGTCTAACCACTGAGCCACGGCGCGGCCCTTGCAATAAGATTAATATAGTAGGGAAGTACTAAGGAAAATTACCAGAGTATGTAATAACACCACCCACATCCATTGACGCTACGCACCTGGTGTTAAGGTGCACGATATTTTTTGATTACCTGGCACATAAACAAAAATCTAATGATTTACAAAACGGGAACAGGTAACGTACAATTAGCCATGCGAGAATTATGGGTTTTCAAGACTGATCCCGCAAACACTCAATGACGCATCTAGGATTTACGGTCATAGGAAAGCCGCGCTGGAAACTGCAATCATTTAAATTCAAATAATATTTCAGTCGGAATCATTGGAATGCGTGGTATCAAAACGCCTTCTCCTTTATATTTTGCTTCGATCAAGTTGTTCAGTAATTTTTTCACCAGTAGCCGTTACAAAGACGAGGTTGGTTGATATTTCGCAACATTTTGATAACCAAGCCGACCTTTAATTGAAGATTGAGAGGCAGCAATCCTGACAAATCAGCGGGTTCAAAATTTCGGGTTGCAGGAAATTGTAGTCTCCATCTAACATCGGCAACAGCGAGCCTACTCGGTGATACATTTGGCCTTAAATTAAAAATACAGCTTTATTGCTTTTGTTACAAAAAATAAAATAAAGTAATACAGGGGATAAGCTTGTTATATGTTACCTTGAAAGTTCGCATGAAATTGACCCGAACTACACATGTCCCAAATGAAGTCATTTGGAAGCAGTTGTTATAATTTTGTATATTTGTGTGGAAATGTGTAGAATCCGTTTCTGTTCTTGAAATCAATGAATACAATGGCTCTGTTAGCGGAACCAATGGCACTAATTTCACTTTGGTATTTGAACAACACGATCCAGTAGCCTTCCCCTTCCCCCAATGCCTTACTATATCGGCAAATTGAGTTCATAGGTTCAATAACAACGAATTGGTAGCCACTGTAGTAAACTGAAACATAACTGAAAGCAGCTCGTTTCAAACCTGCAAGATTATTAGTTGAATCGTGCGTTTGTGATACCTAGGGAGCGGATATTTGCCTATTTTCTTCCTTTGTTCACAAACGCAGGATTTTGAGTTATAAGCACGTTTCCTCCAATTATCAGCCTAATTTCTTAGTTTTATAGTGCCTATAAATGCCTATTTCATACGTTTGCGCCTATTCTGCTTATTAGTGCCCAAAACTGCCTTTTTAGCCAATTTCTTCCACTTGTAATTTGTGACAACAGCTTTTGCATTTGTTAGCTTCAACGTGAAGTTTTTGGGGAAGAGAAATTTCTTAATTGGATATACAAAAAGGGGTTAAGCCAGGTAGGTATGTATCTTACAGACATGTCACAATGCGCTAGTCACGTCATGGACATAATCTTAGAATTCGCTCAAGGACAACTAGCAAAGACCAGCTAAATCATATTTCAATGGACTGACAAATGACCACTCTTTATTGGGGGATTGAAAAGACCATTCTGTAAGCAGTGTTGCAAGTGCACACATAGATCAGTTTCCTACGTAATGCCAAAAGACAAAAGTGTACTTAAACAGTGGATAAATGGTGATCCATCGTTCAGCAAAGATGCGAAAATAATTTTTTGTCTTAATCATTCATGTTTATATTAATCTATTACCCTAGTTTCAGAAACCTTGTAAAAATCAGCCCCTGTAGCAACACTATACCGAACACAAATTAGTATGTTGAGGAGAGCCGAAAGAAGAGAAACTGAAGGTTTTCAATTTTCCAAAGCAAAGCACAAATTTGCGTAATGTGAAAACTTTCATCACGTAATACGACTTTACATTGAGATTTAGCTTAAAACATGTCTGAATCGTTAAACAAGCCCGTCTAATGCATTACATATCGATTAGTATATTATTTATTTGAAACTTAAAGGTATAGCTTTGCAAACTCAGTGTACTGGATTTCACAATTTTGTTACGAGTATTATCTTTTGGCAGTTTCAATGTGCCGGCCCTCATAGTCATGGTCACTGTCTCTAGCGTTCTATCGCGTAGAGGGTCGCGAGTTCGACTCCCGCCTTGGGCATGGGTGTTTATGTGTATAGTGAAAATGTGCGAAACTAAGGAAAACAGATAAGAAAATAAACGGAAATAATGAAAAAAAATGGTTAAAAAGAAAAAAAGGAAAAAATATATACATAGATACATATATTTTTGAAGAAAAAAAAAATGCGGTAGCATGATATATTTGTGTTGGCGTAAAGGTTTATTTCTTTAGCTAATAGTAATACTTGGGGGAGGGATTATTAATTAAATTATTGATGGTGTCAATTGTTCACAATCATATCAAATAACTATCAGTATCGCTGGTAAGCAGGAATTTACTCCCGTAAGTTTTCTTTTCCAAGTGTGTAAATCTACTGACACGAAGCTGTTGTTTTACCCAATCTTAAAATTACCACTCTAGGACTCTGTTCAGGTTACAACTTAGGTAAGGCCAGCACTTAATTAGCTAGGTTACACAGGTTACACATGAAAAGATTGTGATTTTCTCATGCTTACGTTTTTATATATGTATCTCAAGGAATCATGAAATAGATTGCTGGGAGACTGCCGATGTTGTTTCCAACATAGAAAATGAAACTGCAGACCAATAAATCTTAATGGTTTGTGTAAAATTTTACAGAAATGCCTTTATAAAAGTAGGTACGATAGTTCTTTTCACGATGCCGTAATTGCTGTAATTCTTTTTGAACGAACGGGAAACGCTTACTAAAATGCTGTGCTTTATTATTTGTTCTTGTCGACAATGGGGCATTTAGGGCTTTTATTACAACAAAAAACCTAGGATTCTGCAGCTTTAGCTTTTAATTAATTTTTGTTCTGTGCTTTCTATCTTTCTGACATATCGTGACATCATTTTAAGTAATATTAAGATTGCTGTGATGAACTTTTGAATTTCTTATCTTTCCAACAATCTTTTCTATTAAGGAGACATGTCTGTTCAAATTGACCCAAAACTTACAACAGTCCCAAATTTAGCTGTTTTTGTCTTAAAATTAATATAGAGATACTTCAATAATATATTTTTTTTCTAGCGGCACTATAGAAAACGTCACATTATTTAAATAACCCTACACCTGTATCGTACCTGCTATTACGTAATTTTAACCTCAGATTTCTCAGATTCCATATTTTCTACATTTCCCTAAATTCATCATGTTCCACAGGATGCAGTTTTCTATTAATCTATGAAATTCTAAACATGCCTGTAAGGGCAATTGCATATTAAGTGTACCCATTTACATTTGTTGTGTTTTTGTTATTGTATTGAAAAGGATTATAATGCTTACTTCTTATTGAAAACTTACGAAAACAAAAGTTGTTAAATAAGTATAATTATTTTTTCCCCTTTGTTGATATGACGAAGACAAATATTTCATATAGGTACAGGTAATTAATAGGTTAAAATGGGTGGAGAAACTTAAACCCCAAGCATTAATTTTTAAAATTGCAATATGTGTGACATTTTGAAAATCGCCTGTAATTTAGACACAAACTGTTAATTCCTCAGAAACTATTGTAACTGAAATTGTAGCTGAAACCTGATATTATTCCATTCTTGATCGATCACAAAAATAAATGGTATACATTTGAAACAAATATAACAAAAGCTTCAGATATTTTAATTTTCACCCTTAAGCCCTCCCCCAAACCCATGTTTTTATTTTTTGACATAGTTAATTGCTTCACAACCTTTCTGCACATTATGGTTCTTAGTAAAGTGGATTTATATGTATTTTAATTATACGAAAATATCTGTTATTTTAACTTGCTGTGGAGCCATTTATGAAATTTGGAATAAATGTAGAAATATTTCGCATAGGGAACCGCAAAAGAGTACGTGTTTAGCGAATTTGTTGTAGCATATGTCGCGATGTTTGTAATTTTGTTACATTGCATTTTACGAGCCATTTTAATAAAATTGTGTATTTTTAAGTGTTTTCTTTGCAAATTTTAGTGCCTATTTAAGTGCCCATTTTTGCCCATTTTTAGTGCCTGTTTGCGCGCCCATTTCACACATTTTTAGTGTCTATAAATCCGCTCCCTAGTGATTGTTGTCTTGTTTGTGTGATAGTGTGTGATCAGGGGACTTTGAAATAACACACGCTAATTGAGAGCTCTCAAACAGTTAAACTTGATATCCTAAAAATGAAAGTGTCAGAATTCCGAATGCATTAAAGTAGTTTATATTAACTGTAAGGTTACGTTCAAAAATTAAAAAGTTACTAACTTTCAACTGTTCTTTCTTCATATTGTGATTTGGTTCTCTTTTGTTTTCATGATTTCGTTTCCTTTTGTTTTAACCTTCATAATAACCATCAATTTCGAAAAAGAATTTTTTTTCGCTTATTCTGCTCAATTTTACTAAATTTTCCTCTTCATACGAACCTTCCTCGCACTTAAATGAATATTTGAAAAAAGAATTAGCCAAATTGGTCCAGCCGTTTCGAAGTTTTGGGATTACGAAGATTTACAAATTCATTTTTATTATATAGATGTGTAAGTGAAATAGCTTTGAAGACTTTGGCAAGGAGTGGAATACCTTCCTACTTTGCAATGCTTTAGTTTGTCGAAAATGTCAGCGGCATCAATGTTTCAACTAATGTTTCCATATATCATTCTCAATGGCGTGGTATTAACGTTGCTTCTGTCGCCGCCGGCAATAGCTTATAAATTGAAGAAAGTGTATCAACATTTTATATTATTTTTGTTTAAAGAACAATGGAAAAACCAAGTGATTTCACATTCAGATTTCAACTGCGTTAATTTGTGACCGATCTGCCGGGAACGGTCCGTGATAAATCTCCCGAGAGCGTTCGTCTAGCGTCCTCCAGTTCTAAATAGTTCGTTATTTTGCCAGTGGTGTTCACCGGTAAACTCGGAAAAATGAAATGTGTAGTGTTTAACGTCCGCTTTTACTACATACGGCACCTCAGGCGATGACACTGATGATACATGAGATGAACATGGAGCACCGGTGGAATGAGATGGCGGGGGAAACCGGAGATCCCGGAGGAAACCCGCCCCAGCGCCGTGTTGTCCACCACAAATCTCACTTTGCGGTCGCCTGGGATCGAACCCGGGCCGCCTTGGTGAGAGCCAAGCGGTCTAACCACTGAGCCACGGCGCGGCCAGTAAACTCAGAGCTTACAAACTAGTGTGGTATGTCTGTAACCCAGTGCTTTAGTTACTTGTTTATAGCACAATTCTTGCCATTGCACTGAAAAGGCAAACTTTGAGTTTTAGTGTTAATTCTTTACGTATAACAGCAATATGGTGAATGATTTAATGTTAAAAGTACAATAAGAAGATTTGCATCAGAATATGCGGGTAAAAGTGACTGCGATTGTGTGATGAAAACCCTTTTAAATTGGGTAAATATCCTTGGATTCGTGTTCTTTTGGTGAAAAAAAATGTCACATAATTTCAACAGGAAGGCAAACTCCGGATCTGGCAGTCAATTCTGGATTTGAGCTTCGCTTTAGACTTTTGTAATCCCCTATTCTCATTCCAACTACAAGGAAATGTATAATAAAACCACTTATGCAAATATTTATCTCGATAACCACTCAGTTGAAAAGCATAATGAAGGTGTGGAAAATAAACAGGTATATAATGAGGCGATTAATAAATGTAATTTGCTATTTAGCTCAGCAAGAGCTCCCATTCAGAGGTAATGACGAGTTCGAAAATTCGGATAACAGAAGTAAATACGTAGAACTCCTACAACTAATTGCTCAAACGATACGTTAGAAAAACTTCTTCGGACTGCAACTGTATTTTCAGGAAGATCAAATGACATTCAGAATGACATTATTGGATTATTTCTCGTCTTTTGATTAATGAAATAAAGAATGAACTGAGTGAGACAAGTTTTATATCAGTAAACATGGACAAAACCACTGATGTGTTAAATGAATCTCAACTATCAACTGTTCTTTTACGTCACACCAGAGGGACGGGTTGAAGAAAGATTTAAAGAGTTTTGTGAGGTCAGTGACTTACAAATGAAATCTGTTATTTGTGCTCTTCCCCTGAATTTCGAAACAAAGCAGAATACGAAATTGACCAAGAATTGTATGTCCTGGGAAACTTTCTGTCCTTGTTATCAATGAAAAAGGGGTTGCTTGATATATTCAAAAAGCATCGGCAAGCAGCATTTGAAAACACTGTCATTGATGTTTTTGGAGACAAATCGGCGCTTTGCATTAAAACACAAATAGGCACCGTAAATTAAGAGATTGTAAATACCTATTCATTTTAAATAAGGTATGTCGCTATAATTTTATTTCTATATTTACTTGTGTTTGTAGTATGTTATTCAATTACAAACAACCTATTTAATATTAATCTGGAAATACTCAGATTTCCTGACTGCCACTCTCCAGATTAAGTCTGAAGCAACCGGCAATACTTATTCACCCCAGCCATGCGACTGATCGCTGCTAACAAATCCGCAATTCCTTGTTAACGAAAGTTTACGGCACAGTTTGCTAAACAAAGGTTTACATTTCTATATTTATTTTCACAAAGCTGTAATTTTTTAAAAATTATTCACACCGAAATTCATATAGGTCACAGCTACATAAGAATTTGAGAAGTTTCCAAAATGTTACTACTAATAATTATTAACAGTATCTTGACAAAGGCATAATTTCTTAAAGGTAAATTGACGGCGAATACATTACTATAAGGGTGTGGGCAGGATCGCAATTACAGAAACTCCCATTTCATTGACAATAATTATTACATATTAGCTATATATAATGGTTAATTATTACTATCATTAATAGTTTTTCTTGACAAAAACAAGTTCAGAAATAACATTTACAGCGAAGAAATTCTAAAAAATTATTATAAATAATAATGATAATGATGATAATGATGATGATGATGATGATGATAATAATAATAATAATAATAATAATAATAATAATAATAATAATAATAATAATAATAATAATAATAATAATAATAATAATAATAATAATAATAATAATAATAATAATAATAATAATAATAATAATAATAATAATAATAATAATAAATATATTCATATATTTATTATTACTGAAGCTTTGTTATTTAGTGCATCATTTACCCACTCTAGTGTGGACAGTTTCCTTAAGCTTAAAGTATCGCAGTTTGTTTACGCAGAGTTGGTGGCTTCAGCGAATACATGTTTTCAATGTTGGCAACGTTCAACCAACGAGGCCACGCGCGGCATTCTCCGAGCAGACGACGGCCAATCATCTGCTTGTTTACCAAAAGTAGACCTAACCTCACTTCCTATATGTCATGAGTCTAAGCTTCATAGTTTAGATATTATTTATAATTTGCGTTTCATTTCCCACCTGTGTCACTTAACTACAAACGCTCTTGCTTCCATAACTCTACGGTTTACTAAATTCAGTACACAGAGTGCATTTCGTTTAACAAATTCCCCTTATTTTACAATAGAAGTTTCTACACATCTAGGTTTTTATGATGAACCCATCCTGCTATATTTTGTTAATATTATCTAATTATTGATAAAGTAGACAATACAATAACAGCTACCAAACACTGAGCTTGCACTTTAAAATATTTTAGATTCGCTCACCCCATTTTCCTCAACTTCATGTTGTGACAAAATATGTTCCGTTTACGAAAAGTGCATACTTGATCATACCAACACTTCAGACCACCTAAGCAACTACAAGTTCTCACTTCAATACTCTTATGTAACTATTATAACAATTTCTACTATTTCGAATTTCCACAGTGACTATGGATTTGAACGGAGAGTGGCACAGCGCAGAGATAGGAGAAATTATGTATTTATTATACAATATTTACTTTAAATGAATGATCTAGAGGGCGAGAGAAACTCAAAGAAGAAGGGAGAGACATAGAATCACATCAAAGAAGAAACAACAGCGCAGTGACTCCGTTCGGCTGGTTTCTCGCACTGTAATCACTGGCGTAAATTGTCAATCATTGGTGTAAATTGTCAATCACTGGCATCTATGGTACTTAGACACACTAATGTGCTGTACAGCGTAATGATAGATAACTTATTAGTAAATCAATAAATCTAAAAGTATGCAGTTGATAAGGAAGCGGAAAACTACGGTTTATATCACATTCATAATTTTCCCTTGTTCATACTTAAATTGTTTTGTAATGTTACTTGCATTTTACAACAAAAGATTAAAACAAATGTTAAGTGTAAAAAAAAAAAAAGTTTAAAAGTTTTAGTTTAAAAGTTTAAACTAAAAAGATAAGTGTGAATGTACTCCGATGTCAGATTTTACATAAGTAACGTGAATAAAGTATATCTTTTACAAAGAGCCAATTTTCTACGTTATCTTTAGCAGAAAAGCAAAACTGACATTTATTTATTTTTTATTTATTATCTGAAAAGGTTCCCAGAGCCATAGCTCATGCTAGGGAACAGTACAAAAATATATAAAATGATGGCAAACAGCCCTTAACAATACTTATATTACATTTTCATAGTAGGAATGAATTACTGTACAAGAATAACATATATGAAACATACAAAGCTACAAACATTCACTATAACTCAAGAAATAATAGTAACAAAGAACTTAACAGAAAAAAGAAGCTACATATTCTATGGGACATTAATCCATATTAATTTTTAACCAGTCCAGCTTTCAAACCAGCTATAAATGTGTAACACTTTATCAGCTATCAATATATGCCTTCAGTAAATTTTCAGCAACTTTCCTTTTAAAACCTTTTATGTTCCTGCAGCCATTCAGTTCCAGTGGCAGCGCATTATATAAGTTGATAGCGTGTGAGGTTAAACTGTTCAGGCCATAAGTGGAAGTGTTCACTGTTGGTTTTGTTAAGTTTCCTTTATTTCTTGTATTATATATCTATGAGGAGCTTTCAAATGTTAGATTGGACTTTAGAAGATTATTTTTTATTTTGTGGAGATATATTATCAAGGACAACTCTATGTTTACTTGTAATGGTAAAATGTTAGTTACATGGTGGAGTGTTTTTGTGTTTGATCTAAAAGGTAGATTGTAGATTATTTTCAAGGCACGATTTTGAAGTACTTCGAGGTCATGAATTAAATATTTAACAGTTACTCCATAAGATGTTTAAGTAATCCAAATGAGATTGAATTAAAGCATGGTAGATACTTCGTAAATGATTTACACTGAATCCTTTGAATTTCAGCCTGTGAATTACAGCTAACAGGAAGAATCTTATTTTTTACATGCATGATATGGTCCCTCCATGTAAGGGTACTGTCTAGAATCAAACCTAGATATGTGATTTTTGTTACTCTTTCAATCACTGCGTTATCAACATGTATCTTGCTATTTACTACTGGCACCTATGATCTTTTATGAAATAATATATATTTTGTTTTACAGACATTTAATGTTACTTATTGCCCTTAAACCAGCTATTCAATGCATTCAGGTCTTGATGTATGTCACATATCAGCTGGTGCTCAGAGTTAACTATATACAACAAACATAGTAATTTACCTTTTAGTTTTAAACATCCTATGTCATTTATAAAAATTAGGAATAATATAGGACCTAATACAGAACCTTATGGAACACCATGATGAATTACTGATAGAGAACTGGAAATGTTCATATTTACAAATTGTTTCCTATTACTGAGATAATTCTGAAACCAGTTGAGAGGAAGTCCTCTTACACCAGCATACTCAAGTTTCTTTAGTAATAAAGTATGATCTACAGTGTCAAAAGCCTTTTGTAGGTCAATAAATAAACCAGCAGCTAAACGATTTCTATCCAGAGCTCTTTGAATAGGTATGATAATATCTACCGTGGCAGCAAGAGTACTTGAGTTTTTAATAAATCCATACTGATGATTGTGAAAAAAGTTGTATTTTTCTAGATGCTGTAATAACTTAACTTTTACTACTTATTCCAGAATTTTGGCAAATACAGGAATAATACTTATTGGTCTGTAATTATCCATAATTACTCTATCACCTGTCTTATAAATTGGGACAACTCTTGTGATTTTACAACCATCAGGTACTGAACATGAACTAAGTGATAAATTAATAAAGGTTACAATGTGTGGAACCAAACTGTACTTGCACTTTGTTAGCAATTCATTTAATAAAATATTATCTGTATTATTACCTTTGTTTTTTATTGTTGCTACCATTTTAGAACCTCATTATTATCTGTTGGATATAGAAAAAGACTATTTGATACTGAACTATAAGGTGGTGGGGTATATTGTGTAGTTATACATATCTTCACTAACTGATCAGCTATAATTACAAAGTATTGGTTAAAACACTCACATATTTCTAACCGATTTACTATTTTTTGATTACCTACCATTATTGTTTCTATTTGATTGCAATGTACTGGGGTTTTATTTCTTAAGGTTCCATTTATTGTCATCCATACCTTTTTTGGATCATAGGAGTTATTCAGTTTATTTGAGTAATATGCTTCTTGAAGTTCCCTTTTCATTTTAGTTACTTCATTTGCACACTTTTTGTACAGTTCAATTGCTATCGGTGAGGGAAATTTGCATTTTGTTTTGCTATACAGTAAGTTTATCTTTTTAACTAGAGCCAAAAAATTACTATTAACCCAGGGTTTATGTGTCAGTTTATTTGACACAACCTTTCTGCACCTGTAGGAGCAGACCGAAACACCTTCCTTTATAAATTGCAATAATGAGTTATAATATTCATTAGGGTCATTTGTGACACAGTTAAATCCAGTATCTTGAAAAATAAGGAAAGTCTATTATGATTTATAGTGTTAAATTCTTTAATTGACATTCTGGTATTGATATACTTATCATGAAGGGCCTTGCAAAGATGTTCTTTCATGTTGATTATAAGTATGTTATGGTCACTGATATCATGCATTATGTTATAGATATTGGGGTATCATTGTTATTGATAAGTACATGGTCAATTAGTGTAGCTGAGGTATTGCCTATTCTTATTGGGTATATTTTATTACCTTGTACAAAATTGAAACTTGTAATTAGTGTATTATAGTTTTCAAGATTTTTACTCTGAGTGAGGTAATTAATATTTACATTGCCTATGATCATGGCTGATTTTGCAAGCTTCCTACACAGTACAGTTTCCATATCAGTGAGAAAGTTGCCAGTATTTTGATCATTAGGATTATAAACTGCAATGATATCAAGTGTTATTAGATCCCTTTTCAGGTTTATGTACATGATACTGTGGACACTGTTTACTATGTTTTGTACCGACGTTTTCCATACATCTCTAATATACACTGAAATTCCACCTCCTGTCAGTTTCCTTATAATATGATGTGCATAAAAAATGTTATATTAAAAAGTGAATTATGTTTTCCCTGAGCCAGTTTTCTGCTATAACAATCACATCTACTTTAGTTATTGTTGCCACAAGAAGCTCAATATCATCTAATTTGTTTACAATAGACCTAGCATTCTAGTACACAATTCTTACCTTTGGGCTCGTTTGAGATCTTGTAATGTTTAAATAATCATTTACAGAATCATATTTGAACTCACCTATAATGTTATCACAATCACACATGAAAGGTACAAATATTGCACTTCATCACAAAATGGAAACCTAAGACACTGCACTTCACTGAGCTTCTCTTGTTTCGTTCTGCACTGCTGCTGTGGCGTTTGTATTATTTGAGGTTATCTTATTTTCATATGCCAGAAGGTGATTCTTCCCCATGATCCTTATTGAAGGTCCAAACTGTTTCTCTCGTATGAAGATTTTGCCATCCCTGGTCCACGCTCCTACTATCTTCCCTTCTCTCCCTAAATCCCTTGTTCTTTTTGCTATGCCATCATTGAGAGCCGTCAGGTAATCATTGACGAAAATTAGTTGAGGGGGTAAGCCTATATCTTCAGTGGATACTCGTCTTTTTGTTATTCTGGCTTGGACCATTTCTTCTTTCTTCCAGTGGCACGTAAAGCGAACCAGTATAGGCGGATTCCTTAGATTGGTACTTACTTCATGCTTTCTGGAGGGAAGTCTGTGCGCTGCATCGATGTCATTGTACGTCAAATGGACATCTAAGGCATTTGCAAGTTGTATAACAGTATCAAATACATCTTCCCTTTCCACTTGTGGTATGCCACTGATAATTAGGTTATTCTTTCGCTGATATTGTTTTATATCCTCGATGTCATTTTCCATCGCATCTATCTTAGTATCATAGATCGATCTTATGCTTTGCTCCATCTTTATGTTTAATTCACTAATTTTGAGTTTCAACGCATCAAAGCACTCATTCATGAATGAAGCTGCTTTCTTCACTTCTTCATTTTCTTTTCATAATTCCTGCACCGTGAACTCTATTTTAGTTGTTAGCTACGCTATTGATGACTGCAGTATTTGTAGGTTAGGTTGCGGCAAGCAGTCCTCTCTCTCACACACCCAGTTTGCGTCACCATTCCCTGATAGTTCTTTATATTTTTCTTTTGAAACTTTTACACATGTAGCATGGAACCATCTCATGCATTCCCCATTACACTCCATTCTCATTTGCGAACTTTTTACTTGTTTTCCACTTGGAGCACAAATTTCAGCAACTGTTGAGGGAAGACCCACTCCTGACCTGCACATACAATGCATAAAGTGACGGTTAAGCCCATGAGACTTAAATGTACCTTAACACGAAAATTAAATGAATATCAAGTAGAAATGTGAACATCATTTCAAACATTTCTTTCATTCGCTGTCGGATTTGTTTCTTACTGTTCCTTTTTGTGTACCAACTGAAGTAGTCCGCTTCTTCCATATATGATGCAGTAATTTCTACAGTTTTAGCTCTCATTTTATTTCTGTACTCTCTACATAGAGTAACAATAGACAAAACATTTTTTTCCCTGTTCATTTCCGAAATTCATGTGTCACCAACATGACAATATTCAAAATATTACCTTAAAGGTAAAATGTTGTCTTTGTACATTTAACAATAAAAGCTAAACGCAAATGCAACATAAACGCAAAATTTGCGACCAGCTAACTTAACGAGGGCCATTCATAATGAAAACGCAAACGTTAACGGAAACTCATGTCACAGACGCAAACGCAAATTATTGCAAACTCCAATTTACGTTTATGTAGGACAAATAAATTCACCAATCCGACAACGGTGGCAAATAGCTGCCTTTGACGAAAGGCTTATTGCATTGTGTCACAGCGGTGCTTCTCAGTATGACAAATAGCTCTACAAGTTTCATTGATGATATGACAGTATGTTGATATGCGTACTCCACAGTTCCATGCAAGGGTTAGGAATGAGTCACTAGTAGCTAGCTACTTGTGAAGGAGAAATTAAAGAAACAATAAACTGTACGTAGCCAAATTAGAGTGTAGCAACATGAATGCTTATTTTGTCCATATCACTCACCGCAATATTACACTGAGGCGAAGGGCTTCGGTAAAGAATTTCGATTGTTATTGTTTTTCAACAGCGGGCCTCATATCATTTGATATGATATCAAAATGTGCAGGAGTCATTCTCATGTATGTTCGGAATTGCACTGAATCACCATTTTCCATTTCACAAAGTAAATTATGACGGCCTCCTTTATAAATTCTTCTTTGATTCAGGGGATGAGGCCATCATCTACGTCGATATGACCGTTTTCTTTTCAAATATAGTACACCTAGTAAACTGGCTACTATTGTTTGAACATGTATGAATGTTACTTCATGAATAGGAATCATATTAAATCATCTAATTTTTGACTGGCTATACTTACGTTTCCGTTTTCCCATTATGAATGATTTTTCTACGTGTATGGTTACAAGTTACGTTTGCGTTTTCTTCATGAATGATCACTGACCATTTTGTTTTGAATTGAAGAGCTTTATGTTTGTGTCTATAATGTCACAAGAAGTGGCGGAGTATATAGAATTCCTAACCCAACCAGTGAGCTGGTTTGCCAAGTGGTTTCAATTGGACCGTCAGACAGGTAGGAATATTTAAAACCACGTTCAGCAACACCCCTGCACGAACTTAACCAGAAAAACTAATGGAGCGCAATTCTTTTTTCGCTTCATATGGCACCACTGAGGATCGCCGGAACTTGCACGGAGTCGAACTGATTGTTTCATTATGAAGGCAAAAATCAAATGAATGCCAGTGGCGTTGGCAGACAAGATATAGTAGAGCGACGAGAAACAAGCCGCGCTGTTTCGAGTGCTGATGAAAGGAAAATTGTAATGAACGTTCTGTACAATAAGGAAAGAAACCAAGCAAACAATTGTACTATTAGTTGGCGCTTTGGAATGTGCTGCAGGTGCTACGGAAGTACATGTACCATAAAATAATTCAAAGAGACCTTCTTACAACAGAAGTCGTCATGGTAAATAAAAAAAAACGACCTGCTGCATTATTAGATAATTTCTCAAAGTGTGTGTTACGTCAAAAATTAAACCTTTGTACACAGTTGACGCAAAAAGTGAACTATATTTTAAAAGTTCCAATATATCTTTATATCGAATGATACTGGAAATACGTTTTTGTTTTAAAAATGTGAACACAAGGTATAAGTATTCATAGAAGCTGGTCCGATATGACAACGTTGGAGAACGTAAAATTACAAACAACTCATAGAAGGAGTTGATATCAAAGCTTGTCGCCATGGAAAAATGAAGAGGGAAAACACCGTACAGTCATTTATTTAGATGATTCCTATGTGCATGGAAATTATAGTGTGACTAAATGTGGCTACGGTGTTCCAAAGCGCAGTAACTCCGGCAGGAGATTTGTTGTTCATGCTGGAGGAAAAAATGGGGTTGTACCTGGGGCAGCTTAAATATTCAAATTGGGGACTAATTATCATTATATGAGATTATCATCGGACATTATCATCATATGAGCTTGCAGGAAGTTCGATGTTAGCCATAAGCGTGTTTATTTGTTCTATATAATAATGCAAAAAATTAAGTTATTTGTGGAGATATAAAGGCGTATATTGTGCTGGATTCAACTGTAAGTAATAGGTAATTTAGTTATTCACAGGTAGAAGTGTTAGTAATAAGATTCCTTAACACTTATTATGTAAAAAGCATTTATTACTATGCTCAGCTCAGACTGAATATGAATGAAACAAAAGCTAATCATGCGATAAACAATGCCGCGAAAAGATTACGTACTAACAGTGCTGCCAACACATCCCCATTTTCCACTCCGAATCCTTTGTAACCACTGGACGAATCCAATGAAAACATAAATCAGGACGATAGTGAAAATGATAACTCCCAAGTCAACGCTGTTAAACCACCAGCAGTAGGCAACTAAGTACACTACTGTTTCAAATCACAGAGTTAAGTTTTGTTTCGAAACAGTAGAAATGTGAAATGTGTAGTGTTTAACGCCCGCTTTTACTACATACGGCACCGCAGGCGATGACACTATGATACATGAGATGAAGATGGAGCACCGGTGGAATGAGATGGCGGGGGAAACCGGAGATCCCAGCGCCGTGTTGTCCACCACACATCTCACTTTGCGGTCGCCTGGGATCGAACCCAGACCACCTAGGTGAGAGCCAAGCGGTCTAACCACTGAGCTATGGCGCGGCCTCGAAACAGTAGAAGGATATCGAAAGCAAATTCATTACTTTGATAAGAACAAAGCCGTGTACTAAACATACCAAATGAAGCGGGATCGTAATTTCGCGGTTTACATCTTACATGTGATACAGGCATTGTAATAAATGTTTTAAGATTATTGCGTTTCTCACCTAAACAGATGGTTCCTGTTTACCATCCAGTTACAAAGAACCCGCTACCATTATTTTTCGTAGATCTCAAACCAAGTCCAGATAATGAAAACATCTATGATTTAAATAGGTTGTACCATGCAGTCATAAAAGTAGCAACTCCTAAACCAAAGCGTCATATCATCCAGTACTACAAGAATATGGGCACAGTAAAACTCATTGTCCTAAAAGCGCTTTCTATGTAAATGCGATAGTGCACATGCTACTGCAGAATGTAAGAAACCCAACAATGCGCCTCCAGTGTGTATAAACTGTAAAGGTCAACATGCATCTAGTTACAAGGGATGTCCCATGCACGTGAAGCTTCAAAATTCAACAACCAGTTTCCAAAGAAAGAACACCGAAAGTTTAACTGGGGCTCCACCACCAAGAATTAATGTGACTTCTAAAAACCAATTTCCTTCGCTCCCAGTACCACCTCAGTCATTAAGTCAAAAATTGTATTCAGAAGCAAGCAAGTCAAAAAACAGTGAGAATCAAATGGAGTGCTTACTGGGTAAACTAGATGCGCTACTCTCACTCTTGGTTCCTCTCATAAATTCTCTTACACATAATACCTGTGATTATAAAAGGTAATGGAGCAAAATCTTAAAGGACTAATTTGCATATGCATATGGAATTTCCAGAGCATAAACAACAAATATCATGTACTGTTACACTTTCTCTCTGCTTATGACGTAGACATTCTGCTATCTACAGAAACTAGCGTCACATATACATTTTAGAATTCCAGGTACAGGATTTATCATGCTGACCATCCCAGCAATGACAGAAAAGGCGGTTCGGCCATATTTGTTAAAACTGCAGTTCTTCACAGCGAACTACAGAGCATAGTAGAGCCTGAGTACCAATATTATTGGATATGGGTGATATAAAATACAGATTGACTCTTTCTATTCGGCTCCGGTAAACAAACTCACAATGGTGGATTTCTGGGGTATCTTCGATGCAATGAAATTACATTATTTTCTAGGAGGTGCCTTCAATAGTAAATACCCGAGATGGGAGTGCAACACTACCAATCCAAGAGGGAAGCTGCTTCACGAGGTAATATATCAGTTTAAATCAGAAATTTTGCATCCAGTTGAACCAACCCACTATCCACACGATGGAAGCACTCCTGATGTTCGGATTATTTCATCGGTAAAAATGAGTCATATGTGTGCGGACGCATTCGTATTACACGAATAACCTCAGATCATTATCCAGTTGTGGTTGATATTTCATCGAATATAAGTCTAAAAGAACAAGCCCACACTTTAATCAAGTATCGCTTTATTTGGAGTTTGAACACATCAATAATGGAACAAATAGACACAAAAGTTCCACTCAAAACGCCTAGGGACATAGAAGTTGCAGTTTCTAGCATAACCAGATATATACAGTATGCCGCACGAACAGCCAAACATATAAAATGAAGTCATTCTATTATACCCCACACATCGAGCACTTTCATCAAACTAAAAGGGAATATAGTCGAATATGGGAAAGAACCGGGTATCCGGCTTATAAAACAATACTAAATAACATCTCCAGGAAGCTGAACAGAGCACTAAAGAAACACTGCGATTCCCCGGAAGCAGAAATGGAAAGCCTCAACTCTGGAGATGGATCGCTTCAGTGGCGGTTCCTCCATAAGGTTGCAGGTTTGCGCTACACCCACCGATTTTGAATGTACAACAGGTGCACTTTGCACATTAAAGCTGTACTTGTTTGCGTTGTTTTATATACAAACATGTTTCAATTACGCTTATCGTCTGTAGCTGTCCATGACCACAGAAGTCGAAATAAACAGAGGTTAGCTGTAGCAGCCGCCAGGTTTGCAGCAAAGTGTTAACCACAGATTTCGCCCAAAGGTGTTCTCTCTGAGGGGGTTGCGGTAAGGTGTAGAGATGGGAGTGGCTTCTTATGCATTGCTTAAATGGAGGTTTATCAACCTACCTCCTCCTACTCTTAGCAACGGCTATAGCGTGACCTTCAGGCTTCGCTTAGCGTGTATCTGTATGTCTGCTTGTTCTGTGGTGTGGTTTTGTGCTCGCAGAGGTTTAAGAAAGCTTTGTTTATGGTTAAACTGAGTATTCTAACATTTTATTTATAGTGCTTATTGTGAGGTGTTGTTCTTATACGTTTTTAAAATTCTGATAGAATGAATACCGTGCAATCTTTACTGGAAAAGCCCTTTTCGCAACGGAGTGCTGAAGAAAAATCTGAAGTGACACGAATGGGTAGGCCCACGCCAAACATTTCTATAACTCAAACAATTAAGTCAAAAGCTAGAACATTCAATAGAAAGTTCAACCCTGACATGTACAAGAAGCACGACTGGTTATGTGGATGTGAAGTTAATAACTCTTTAGACTGTTTCCCATGCCTGCTGTTTGGAGATGATTCGTGGCTGAAGCAAGGAATTAAAGACATACAACATATGCAAGACCGTGTTAAAAAGCACGAGTCCTCTTCGTCTCATATAAAAATGCATTATGTTTAGCAATCTATGGCAATATTAATATTGCTGCACAAATGGACAGTGCATACAGAAGGAACATACAGCTGCATAACGATAAAGTTACGCAGAATAGATATTTCCTAAATATCATAATAAACTGTATACGGTTTCGCGGCTCATTTGAGCTGGCTTTGAGAGGTTATTATGAATCTGATACATTAGAAAACCCTGGTATCTTTCGAGGCCTAATATATTTCAGCGCTGATCTCGATAGTGTCCTGAAGGGCCATATGCAAACAGCAGGTGCATTTAAGGGCACTTCAAAAGCTATACAAAACGAAATTCTTCAGTGTATGTTAGAGGTGTGCCAAGATGAAATAATGAAGGAGATTAAGGATGCAGAATTCCTTGCTGTCATAGTAGATTAAATCACTGATGTTTCCTTAGTGTATCAAATGGTTATTATCTACAGATATCTTGTGAATGACAAACCCGTAGAACGATTATGGAGTTTTGTTCGACCTGCTGGTCATGATGCAGACTCTCTTGCCACAGTAATTAAATCTGAACTTGATCTGCAACTGTCAGGGTACCCGAATAAACTTATAGCACAGACCTATGATGGTGCACCCGTCATGGGAGGTAGGAAACACGGTGTTCAAGCAATTGTGAAAGAGAAGTATCCTTGTGCCTCTTATATACACTGCCATTCACATCAACTTAATTTAATAAGGCTGAATGCAGCCTCAATAAACACCAGTGTGAGAATATTTTTTGCCAATTTACAAGGAATATGTACAATTTTTTTTTAAATTCTCCTCAAAGAACAGCTGTGCTTGATGAAGTTGTGCAAAACTATTTCCACGTTCTGTTCCGACACGATGGAATTTTCATTCACGGACCGTCAATACCATTTTCGAACACAGGGAGAATTTAATTAAATGCATGGAGGTCATTCAGAAGAGAACTCTGTTAAACAACAACGCCACACTTGTTCAGGCTTTGAAAAATTATAATTTTGTATTCTGGCTATCTTTCTTCCACAAGATCATGCCCCATGTGGACATTCTGTACAATCAGCTGCAGAAACGAGACTGCAATGCAACATTTGCCCTCGCCCAGCTAAACGAATTTGAGAAATAGCGCGGATATTGAGGAACACGAAGAAACTGTAATTAAGAGGAGAAGAAGAGAAGCTCTTGAAGTCTGTGACCTTATTCTTAGAGAAGCAACGGACAGATTTAGCTTCATGTAGCATCTGGTAGCCTCGACTCTATTTCATCAAGAAAATTTCTCCGACTATGATAAGACATTTCCAGAGGATTCCCTTAGAGAAACAACAAGGTTCTATTCTTTTATCATTGGAACAAATGTTCCTACAGAACTGACTGTAATTTACAGTCTAGAGGAATTTCGTGGAATGTCCGGCACCAAGTGCTTGATGGACTTCATTAAGGAAAACAATTTATGTGCTACATTCAGCGAATGTGTCGCTCCTGCGAGTATTGTTAATTATGCCAATGTCTACCGCTGAAGCAGAACGCTGTTTCTCAACCTTAAAAAGAGTAAAAACTTTTCTTAGGAACACAATGTCACAGGACACATTGTCAGCATTAGTAATGCTTTCAATTGAGAGGGAGTTTGTTATGAAGATCAGCGACTTCAATGCAAAAGTTATCGATAGATTCGCCAGGTCTAAGGAGAGGAGAGCAGAGTTCCTGTATAAATAGGTGAGTCACTACTACTCTGTATTTTATTTTTCAATTGTGCACCACCAATAACTGAATCCACCAGCCGCCACTGGATCGCTGTGGAAAATAAGAAACGTGTATTTAAATACAAAGATAACATACCTCCTCTAAAATCGGGCATTCTTTGGTACACAACACCAGATGAAAAGGCACAGCTTTTCAGGGCACAATTACAACAGCAGTTTCAACCCAATCCTATCATCAATGAACATTTTACTAACTTTGTTAACAGCAGCATATCTCAAACATTGCCGCTTTCTAATTTTCCTCGATTTCCTCCAAAAAAGCTCCTGGTGAAGACTTGATAGTTGAAGCAAATTTAATGTGTGGCGCAAAGGTTCCACGTTCACGCTACACTTGGAAGCAAATAGTGTTTAGCTCAGGGTAAATCAAATGAGGTTTATCTCAGGGTATGCGTGGGTATGTATGAGAATGGTTTTAGTGACACTGGAATGCCCATTTCAAACTGGTTTAATGAGTGCTTTTTATTACGATTCGTTATACATTGCAACCCTTAATTTCGGTATTATAGTCCAACCTTTTGAAGGCCGCGCCGTAGCTCCATGGTTAGACCGCTTGGCTCTCACCAAGGCGGCCAGGGTTCGATCCCAGGCAATCGCAAAGTGCGATTTGTTGTGGACAACACGGCGCTGGGGCGGGTTTTCTCCAGGATCTCCGGTTTCCCCCGCCATCTCATTTCACCGGTGCTCCATCTTCATCTCATGTATCATCAGTGTCATCGCCTGCGGTGCCGTATGTTGTAAAAGCGGGCGTTGAAACTACACATTCTTAGTTCAACCTTTGCTCGCATATCTTCCAGAAAAGCTGTTGTCCTCTCAACACAAATGTACAATGCTATTCTTCGCTTGACTTACTTCCCACAAAGATGGAACCATGCATCAGTTGTTATGATACCTAAACCCAACAAAAATAAACGTGATCCTAAAAGCTATCGCCCAATAAGTCTGTTACCTCTATTATCTTAAGTATCTGAAGGGCTATTGTTGCCTCGTCTTGCTATACAGCTTGAGGAAATCACATCATCCACTCAATTTGGATTTAAGCCATTGCACTCCTGTCCACAGCAACTTCACCGAATCGACACAATTATGGACACATATGAAGGAAAGCAAGTGTGCTTAGGTCTGTTCCTTGACACAGAGAATGCCTTTGATAAAGTGTGGCATAATGGATTACTACTGAAGATCAGGAATTATATCTCCGATACATATTTCAAAATAACAGTATCCTATTTGCATAACCAATCTTTTTCAGTAAAATATCAAAGTGCACAATCCAGATCACAACCGATCCTCGCTGGTGTTCCACAAGGAAGTATTCTAGGCCCACTTCTTTATACAGTGTATACCTCAAACTTTCCTCAACACGCTCAACTAACCATTGCACATTTTGCTGATGATGTTCCAATCCTTAGTAAAGGCAGTTGTGAATCAGCGGCTGAGAAACTAAATAACTTCTGCATTGAAAGCACAAAATGGTGTTCTAACTGGAGAGTGGTGATAAATTCACAAAAATCGCAAACAGTATATTTTACAAATAAAAAGCAGATAACATATTATCCCATAGTTACTGGAGGAATCGCTATATGCACCGCTCAGTATGTTCGTTACCTCGGCCTCATATTGGACAGCAAGATAACTTGGAATCTCCAGATCACATATATTCTCTCACGACTAAGACACCGAATCCAACAAATCAAACATATATAGTCAAAATCGCCTCTTGCAATGCCATATAAACGCATTCTATACTACTCACTGATTTAACATATTTGGCAATATGGTTGCTCCATATGGGGCTCTGCTGCAGCATCACAAGTAAAGAGAATCCAAGTACTCCAAAACAGATTCCTAAGATTGATCACAGGTGCCCCATGGTATGTTAGCAGCACCACACTTCACAGAGACCTGAAAATACCAGAAGTGATGGATGTCATCAGAACAAAATACACTAGACTACACCAAACTTTCACCAATCATCCAAATCCACTGCTACAAGACAGTTTCTCACATCCCTACCCCAAAAACCGCAAAATAGAAGACTAACAATAAAACGACACAACGACATGCTCATTTAATATCATGTATTTTGTATATATGATAAGGTGTTCTTTTTGTTTTGTGATATAATGTAATATGTTTGTTAATATTTAAATGCAACTGATGTAGGACTGTTATTGAACAGCAACCTAACACACGCTTCAAGTGATGTAATATTACTGTTGCTCACAACTATAAGTACCATAATGTATTTGGATACAATAACGTTTATGGACAATTAAAGGAAATATATGAACTCACAGAATTTCTACAAATGGGCCTCAGAAAAATTATTATCGGGCTTAATACAACGAAGCATACTGGTGAAGGCCAACATCACATTCAAATAAAGTCCTCCTATAGTAGAGAACAAGCTGAAATGATAAGGCGACTGCAAGAACGGATTTTGCCTTGTGAAACTGAAATGAAAACAGCTGAATTAATCATTATTATAAGGACCCATAAACCGACATCTGTCAATCAGTTTGATGCACTAACGGAATCTCATTGACATTAATTTTTGCGTTTGCCTGCTTACCAACCTGATTTAAATGGATTCGAATATCTCTGCAGTTCCGTGAAAAGATACCTAAGATCACGTAACATCTGAAGAAGTTACTGAACTACCAACTTTCATTTGCGAGGCTTCTGATTCAGTTACATTGCAGGAGCGCGTTTTCTACTGTAAACATGTACACAACAAAGGCACAAATACTGGGAAGTAGACTGCGAATGAAAAACAAGTAAGTTTAATAATGAACTTGCATATTGTTAGTGAGAGTGACACAGTGAGACTGAAGAGAGTACTGCTGATACTGCAGATATTTCAGCTACAGAGACTATGAAACAACCGACACTACTGACTCAGGTGTATGGTGAAACTTCACTTCATAATTGGCAGATTTAATACTTTTTATCATTGTGTTTATTTTTCTAATGAGATAATATAGTTTTACTTATACGACAACGTTACTCAATAAAGCTCTGCTGTCTTAAATACCATTGTTACCTCTGGGGATAATGAACTTATTTATGCTTGCAGCATTACTAAGAACAATTTGTAATAGCTTATCTTTTCACTGTTTGTATTGTTAAGGCCCTTAATTAATGACGTCTATGCTTCGCCGAGATACAATTCACGTCATAAACGCCACTGAATTGTCGGAGTTGTTTATGTAGTTCTAAATGAGCAGTGCTGCAACTATAAAATATAAGCAAATTGTAAGTAGTTCGTAGTCCCGCAGCAGCTCTTCATTGACTAACAGTAATTAAATCAGAGTACCTCTATGTTAACAGTCCATTGTGGCTATAAGTTAACACACTGAACGCAAATGAAATTGATCTATAGCGCCTCTCACCCTTAGAAGACAGTACAGGACTTATGGGGCGCCCTGTTGCCACATATACTTTACAATTGCAACTTCGGCTACGGTAGCGACCGGTCCGCCGTTTTTTTTTTTTTGTTGTTCCTTTTAGTAATTTACCTCTGCCAACGTTAAGTTCTATCGGACGATGAATGAATGAAATGGGTGAAATGATGCTCAAATGAACCCAGGGTCCATATAGCTTAAAGTTACCAGACATTCGTCGTTTAGGATAAGGGAAACACCTGGAAAAAAACTTCTCCAGGTAACTCACCCTAACCGAGATTCGAACTCGGGACCTCTTGAACGTGAGGCAGACTCGCTGCCATCAACGCTACCGAGGCGGGCGTCTACCGGTTTGATATTGTATTGTAAATGATACATCATTAGTACGGATCTATCTACACTGCTATTAAATTCTATTTTAAGAGATTTAATTTTTGAGTACATGCATTTTAATCCTCCTTTTACACGTTATCTTAGAGTTCAAAATACGATTTTATAGACGAAAAAATATATTTCAACAAACCAAATGGAGACATACAGCGATAAAACCTTTATATATATTGGTTACTTTTATGCTTCTTCACTAGCATCTGATAAGGGTGAAATTCCTTCTATTTCGTCGTCAATTATCGTGGACGACAAATCTGATATCTTCTCTCTCTATGCGTATACACTTCTTACCCCTTCTTTCATAATCGAACCCCAAATCGTGTAGGAAGCGATTCAAATAGCTCTTGAGAAATTAGGTAGGATGTTGTCATTGCTGTTTACGCTTGTCAAAACTAGATTAAGCGTGGGTGAAATGTTTTCAAGCAGCAAAGAATGAACAATACGCTGTACTCAGCTTTGCACTATTCCAGCCAGTGGCGGCTGGTGGGTTAAATTATTGGTGGTGCACAAATGAAAAATAAAATACACAGTAGTAATGACTCACCTATTTATACAGATTCTCTGCTCTACTCTCCTTAGACCTGGCGAATCTATCGATAACTTTTGCGTTGAAGTCGCTGATCTTCATAACAAAATCTCTCTCAATTGATAACATTGCTAATGCTGACAATCGGTCCTGTGACATTGTGTTCCTAAGGAAAGTTGTTATTCTTTTTAAAGTTGAGAAACAACATTCTGCTTCAGCGGTAGACATTGGCATAGTTAACAGTACTCGGATGAGTTTGACATATTCGCTGAATGTAGCACATAAATTGTATTCCTTAATGAAGTCCATCAAGCACAAACCACCGGACATTCCACGAACTTCCTCTCGACTGTGAATTACAGTCATTTCTCTACGAATTTTTATTCCAATGATAAAAAGACAGAACCTTATTGTTTCTCTAAGGGAATCCTCTGGAAATGTCTTAGAAATTTTCTTGATGAAACAAAGTCGAGGCTACCAGATGCCCCGTGAAGCTAAATCTGTCCTTTGCTTCTCTAAGAATGTCATATACTTCAAGAGCTTCTCTTTTCACATTATGATCTTCTATTCTTCTCCTCTTAATTGCAGTTTCTTCGTGTTCCTCGATATCCACGCTATTTCTTACCTTTTGCACTTCCCTTTCAAATGCGTTTAGCTGGGTGATGGCAAATGTTGCATTGCAGTCTCGTTTCTGCAGCTGATTGTACAAAATGTCCACATGTGGCATGATCTTGTAGAAGAAAGACAGCCAGAATACAAAATTATAATCTTTAAAGTGGCCATAAACCCAGAAGCCTGAACAAGTGTGGCGTTGTTTACCAGAGCTCTCTTCTGAATAATCTCCACGCATTTAATTAAATCTTCCTGTGTTCGAAAAACAGAGCACACAGAAGCTAAGCCTGAAGGTCGCGCTATAGCCGTTGCTAAGAGTAGGAGGAGCCAGGTTTATAAACCTCCGTTTAAGCAATGTATAAGAAGCCTCTCCCATCTCTTCACCTTCCCGCAACCCCCTCAGAGAGCCAACATTTGGGCGAAATCTTAGGTTAACTCTTCGCTGCAAACCTGCGGCTCCTACAGCTAACCTCTGTTTATTTCGACTTCTGCAGTCATGGGCAGCTACAGACGATAAGCGCAATTGGAACATGTTTTTATATAAAACAATGCAAACAAGTACAGCTTTAATGTTCAAAATGCACCTGTTGCACATTCAGAATCAGTGGGTGTAGCGCAAACCTGCAACCTTATGCAGGAAGCGCCCCTGATTCCAGCATATTGCATTAACCTTGCGTTCTTCTGTTTCCCCGCCCTTTTTATGGCGTTCATAGGCTACCTTTCATTCGTTCAATTTTTATACTATATATTAATGTTTCTGAACACCTGATTACTGTTACTAATTTTACTTGAAAAATAACTTGAGACATTCAATACTAATGTGCGGTCCTTACTTCTTAGTTTACCAATATTTCCTTTATTCTTAAGTTTCCCTTTCCATAACTATAAGAATTTACAAAACTGTTAAATGGCTTAAGGTAACACTTCACAAAGGTTCACACGCTATAAACATATTCATAGGAACTCTTCTTGCAAACTGTGTGCACTTTGCCACGCATTGCCTGTTCTTTGCTCACATTACGGGTGGTACCTGCTTTGCTTCGCGCGTGTCGCATCCTTTTCTTTGACACATACGACAAATGCAAGAAGTTAGTGGATTGTGGTTTCTTTTAAAAATTGCCTTCAACCCTCCTTTATATTTCTCTCGCTTTCGCCGCAGATGTAAACCCAATAACAAAAGTTTCTTGCTGACATTTTCTAGTGCGTATATATAAAATGTTCCGAAATTACTTACTGTAAAAAATTATAACATGAATCTGATTTAAGATGGAGAATTCAAACTAGGTAGGTAGGTACCTAAGAGAACATTGTTGTAATATTATACTGTCTTGAGACACGCTTTAGTTCCATATCTACTTATAAGAATTTTAATTTTCTGGAACCCACAACCTGTAGCCGTTCGTAGCAAATCCAACAAACATTGTTTCTATTATCCAGTTTCTTCAAAGTTTATCAGACTTTGGACAAAAAAATTGGAAGTTCACAGATCTGATTTTTCCTTATTTTTCCGCTGGCGTGGTGTTTGATCCTTTTGTGGAGCACCAGATTGTAGGCTAAGCTGCTGTTAGTATTGTTTCACCCCACATCTGTTAGTTGTATTTTGCACCAAATGTCATTGCTGCTGCTTTGTGAATCAGTATTGGATTAACACCCGATTTCATCACCAGATGTTAAAATCGACGTTAACAAATGTAACAATTGTCACAACGCTAAAACTACTGTTAAATTTCTTGCATTTCACCAGCCTGTTTTCTGAAAACGTTAACAAACACGTGTTAACGCCAAGAGACTTGTAAATATTACAGCTATAGAAGGCTATAGATGAGCCGTATTATTTCCTGAACGTACTAGGATGCATGTTTGTTTTCATTTTGGTCTGCACACAGATGAAAAAATGGCGGGTGAACGAAATCGTAAATAAAATCCGTGAGACAAACTTCTCATCGATGGAGAAATAATGAATTGAATTGGTGACGAGATGTAAGATGTAAGGATATCGTGGAAAATAAGAGGACGGATGCAGTAAATGTAAAAGAGAAAGATCTCACGTGGGAAAATACTGGAAACGAATTTAATTCAGATGCATGTGACTACTACAAGCATGAAACAACTTCGTCACTATTACGTGAATTTAAGACGAGGTGCGAAAGACAAGCGATTTGAACGTTTCAAGATGGGAAGGGGACAGTATATTATCCACATGTCAGTGAATTATAAAACCACAAAGTTACCGATACTTGAAGCAAAGGCGAGATCGCTATATTCCTTTTGATGCATGTTCTCAGTATTGCGTACATTTAAAAAGGAGTGAAGGATGAGTGACTTGAACGTTTCAAGAGGGAGATGGACAGTGTATTATCCACATAATTTAGTGAATTATAAAATAGCAAAGGCGAGATCGGCATAGTCCTTGCGATGCATGTTCTAACCTCTCTTGTACTTCCGCAATAACCTTCACAGCAACATGTTTCGACAGTCTATACGTCTGTAGATTTTTTTTCTGATAGCTCCTCAAAATAATTTCTCCTCATAGGCCGTACTCTATTACGAATGCCATTTAGACAGTCCTAAATATAGCAAATCGACATCAATAGCTATGTTCACGCTCGCCATTTTGACTTTGCAATTGTTAAGGACTTAACAAAAGAAATTTAGCTTGCTAGTTTAACAAGAGATTTAACACGAGTGTTAAGCTAACACTTGTTGGTGAAATGCAATTTTTGTTTTAACTATTGCTAAACTCGTGTTAAGTCTTAACATCAGTTGGTGAAATCGGGCAAGTGTCTTGGATTTCTCATTCAATTGTGGAGTGTGTGGGATCGCAGCAACCAACAAAATACCTGTCTCTTAGCACTAGTCAATGAATGATGCATTTTTATATTAAGCACTATTATTATACTGAATTAGACCGTTTTACACACATGAACATTTCATTAGCAGACTTGGTACTAAGCAGATATACAGCACAAAAATGTGTCATTTCCTAGCAATTAGCATTACTATACTTTTGGTATTACAGAGGACGACTGTTTTCTGAATAAATGTTATTTTTTCCATATTTAAGTGACATATTTCATAAACTTAAAACTACGTAATATAGGTTCTTAAGCTTGCTTAAAAGGTGTTTATGGATTATATAGTTCACCAAATTTTCAAATGAAGCTGCAACTTTAATTACTGTGCTATTTAAACGACAAACATCTCTATTTTTCATCCGTTAAGTAATGCATAAGCTTTTAATTTTGTTTCTCTTGCCATAACAAATTTAAAAGTTGCTCAAACATGTAGCAATCACACTTGGAGGAAAATAAACTTCATTTTGTAGCTCTATGTATCTGTCACAAAAAAAGGCATTTGGTGATTTAATTTGCAACATAACAGAAATCAATATCCTACATGGACGTTACAAGATGGCGTATCGGCATCAGAATTAAAGAATGGGAGGATAAGAGGGGCAAAACGCCCTTGCAATCCTCACCAATTTTAACAGAGGCGCTCCAATATTAAATTTAGGGAACAGTACAAAATACTTTTAGTACAGCTTTTATCACAATGATGTTTAAAGATCTAAAATGTAGAGCAACTAGATGGATCTTCATTGATGCTATATTCGATAAATGCTTTAGTCTGCAATAAAATACGCAAGGAAATCGACCGCAAGCCGCTTTTGCTTTCACCTCTGCTACATTGTGACGAATATAGCAATTTCAGTACACGGGAAATGCACATATGGAAATCGTCCCCGAGCAACTTTCCTTTCCCCACTGCTATACTGTGCCAATATAACATAATTCCGTACACGGGAAAATATATGACTAGGTTTTCAATGAGCACAAACTGCATTACTATGCACAACTCTAAACTACGCTTAACTCATTAATAGCTGTGCCTGCACTTTGATTCAGCAAAGTGAAATGTGCAATATTTTTATCTTAGTCTATAATTAAATGGCTTATTACTTAATACGCGTGCCGCATTAAAGCATACAAGGAACGTTCATCATTTCCTTGCATAATAATTTGTGAACAGTAACCAGTTTTGATTCTGTTTCGGCATTAACAGTGAAGACTTCCGTCCATTCTAATTTTTATTGATGTAGTTTTGGGAATTAAATTTTATCAGTTATTTCGCATACATTACTACCGATGACATTTTGTAACACCTTAATAATGCCGATATAAGTGATTACATCCCGTAAATTACGTTACCTGCTCTGCAAATAATTCATATTAATTTCCCAACGTTTACAACCTTAATCTCAAAAAAAAAAAAAAAAAGTTACTTAAAACTAAAAAAAGGTTGAAACTATTAATTACTGAATTAAACATACGTTCTTTGATATAGATAATAACGGAGCTACTTACTCAAATGTTACTTAGATGCCACCCCCACCCCCTTAATTTACGTCCTCCAACGTTATGATTGTACTATGTGTAATACAGAAGCACTAAGATAGTACTAATTCTAAACAAGTACAAATATTTACTTCTTTTCGTTTCATAATAATTACAGATTTAGAAGCTCACTTTGCCAATTAGGAGATACCCATTAATTAATATACTGTCCGGCCGTTGTATCTCCGGCTCTGACGTTTTGCGACTGCAAGAGGTGGAGGGGGAAGGTTCATAGTACCAACATACAGTAATGAGCAATTGAAAACATATCGTCAAAATTATCTTTAAAATGAAAATATAGGACCATATTAGCTTTAAAACAATAAAATCCAACTTGCAATTTCATTATCATGCAAGATATTCATTACAACAAAACTCTATTAGAATATTTCATTCACACCTTTCACGCACACTAACTGCATCTGTTGGTGGTACTGGGAGTCTCTACATCCAGTGCTCTGGTCAGGAGGTTAAAACTGTCTGCTAGCGCCAATCAGCATTGTCGCTGCTAGGCGTGGCTTCCGAATCCAACATCAATACGCCAGGTTAACTTTGAGCCACGGGGCCTTTTGGGTACTTGGGCTGGTAAACTTTCTTTGGTATATTTTTCGTGCGTGAATTCCGATTTTGTGTTCGTAAGTTCTATTATTATCGCTATTATAATAATATGGCTACTGGTTCGTGAAATACGCAAATACGTGAAATATTTCAAATACGCATGTTGCTCTGCTTGAAATTTCCGCTAAAGAACTGGCAACAACCCGCTTCCCCCTCTCGAGAAATGATAGAGCCGGAGATAGAGCGGCCGAACTGTAATCGAGAGAACGTTCAAAAAACTATCAGGAGTGACTAGCAGGTTTATGCACATCTAGTAAGGAATGATTGCTAACATACCTACCTCTGTTGTAACTCCACAATGAGGTTTTATTCATACATGTATATCAGGATTCATTTTGTAGGATAGGATGAGGTTAAACAAACAAACACATATCTATGCTTTCAATTTATTTAATATTGGACAAGTAATTGTTCTAAACATAACACTTCAAATATGAAGCTACATGCTGCCAACTTTAGACTCCAGCACTATGTGTTGAGAACTTCCCACATCCAAAGAGAAACAAATTCAGATAATTTTTAGTATTACTGAAGTTGCTGTACAGGCGGTCTAAGCTTCCTAGATTGCAATATCAAACTGACATACTTAGTACGATATCCAGTAAAATCACGCCGTATAAATGGGAACCACATTTATTTTTCTATACAACGAATAAATTGCCGCAGAAGTTTTTACAATAACAAGTTAATAAACATTCAGCAAAATAAACTCACGATAAATTTTGTATCACGGTCTCCTTGATACTTAATGAAAAATAAGATCAAGGTAGCCATGGTAACCAGCCTCCATGTTGTATTTTGACAACCAAAGAGATCGTTATTTTGGAGAGGAACAAATTAAGGTTATGTTGAGCCATGGATCATATCACTTCATGCGGTCTTAAAACATAACCCAAAACTAAAAATGTTGTAAACAATCAGGAGTAGTGGCATTTAACAATAACTTAATTTTCATTACCCTCTTTACTTTCCATTGCAACATTTTGAAGACAAAATAATAATTATAACAATATTAATAAAAAGAAAAAAGGTTAGGTATAATAGGCAGGTAAAAAATACTGAAAACCTATGTATCCTGTATGTCATCTATTACAGATAAAAAATAAACTTAACTTCAAATATGGCTACAAATAGATGCAAAATGTCTTTATTACATATTTTCCACAGCACAAACAGATATAAATTATCTGTCATTGTTTGAAACCCCGTCATCTCCTATTTTTAATCTTTTAACTGAAGTTGCATCACTTTTACGGGTCAAATGACGTTCTATTCGTTTTGACTTCAGATATTTCATAGTATTATTTGTTTTTCCAGGAGTGATTTCACTGGAGGAACTTGATGTAGGAGTGGAAGTTGTACTGTTCCCTTGTACAGCATTATTTGTTATACCTGATTCATCACTGTCTGTATCAGGGTAATTCACTAAACTTTGTTTATATTCACCAAAACTAATTATGTCGTCCACTTTGCTATTTGAATTGTTCTGCTTTGACTTATATTTAGGTCCCACAATAATCTTGCTGATTTCTTTCTTTTTGAACTCTGCAACTACTGAATCTTCTATCTCATCATCAGTTTCCATATCCTCATAATCATCTTCTTCAGTACAACCGATTAGAAGGCTACCTTCCACAGTTTCTGAATTGGAAATAAATTGTGCTGTTGTGTTTTCTACTGTTGCATCTGCTTCACAGGCAATACTTTCCTGCAAATAAGAAACATTAATATATGCAGAATATACTAACTACACTTTTATTGTCAAATTCACTATAAATCTGATGCTTACATTCACCCAACTTTCTCTGCCCACTAAATTCATTTTTAAGTAGTTTCTGCAATTTAATAAAGGTTTATGTATCTATATCTTATGGAAATGCAAATATGAAATTGTTTCATTCCACATTTTATAAGAGTATGGAAACCAAATCTATGGTCATATGTACACAATTGGATTACTATATACTGGCCTTGAAATTCCACACATTTTCCATAACATTACCAGAAACAACTGAATGACAATTGATATGCCCAAATTTTGTGCAAATGTATCAAGAACAAGTGATGACTTATAGGTACATATATAACAAGCCTATACTGTTGTAGCTTCTTATCCATCTTATGTAGGGATTTAATTTAATATGTTATATTAATGCAATATTTGTTCTGCACATCTAGTCCTAAAATTAACATGAAAAAAATTTGACTAATGTGATAACCGAACTAAGGATATTATAGTGCATGCAGTGTCTTCATAACTGATCAGAGGTAATGGCATGAGTGGTTTTGAAATTCCTGATAAATTCACGAGGGAATTTATCTAGGGAAGTTTAAAACCACAAGTGGCATTTGTAGTCTATATTACGAATAAACAAATTTTTAAACAAAATAACTTTTTTGATTCCCTAAATCACATATGCCTACATTAGCACATGAACGAAACTTAGCTTCACACATCATGGCATACAAGATTAATAGTTCTTACAGGCCATGCAAAAGTTAACATTGGTGAAAGCAACTTTGGTCTTAAGGCCTTCAGATGGAGCTGATTGATTATAAGAAAATAATAAAGTAACATAATCTCAGAAACTATTTGTAGTTGGTTTATTGATACTTGTCACTTACACGACACAAGTAAGTGACGAGTATCAATAAACCAACTACAAATAGTTTCTGAGATTAATTTTGACGTCACTGTTACTAAATTCCTCCAAACACATAAAAGTATCATAACCTCTACTTTCTGCTCATGTGATCATTATACCCAACAGTAAAGGAATAGTGATAAATGCTGAGCAATAATTGTACAATTATCGATTTAGAGATCAGCGACTGGTCGGTATTTGACAGATGCTAGTATTTGATTGGTCTATACGAGGATAGTGACGTGTGTGTGAAATAGTCATTGTAATATTGTACCCTGCTGTTTTCAGTAGATAAGGTTACCAATGGGTTCACAGGGACAGACCATTCCACAGTTTCTAAATATGCATTGTAAATATAGTAGTTACAAAGGTATACAAAAACCTCCGATTGGCACATGGAATCTGCAAAGTTGAACATAATTACAATACTAGGGTTATTTGATAAACTTAATAAACTTTTATGAAAGAATGGAAATTTATAGTTGTAGTTTCAATTTTAATATATTTTCAATTTCAATTCAATTCCAGGCTGGCAGGCTGTTTGGAACAGCCCGAAGGGTGGTCAAATCGTGTACCTGCTCTGGGAAGAGCTTTACCACGTAGTGGCGGGATGTGCAAGTTGCAGGATGACGGGTGTAAATTAAGTGGGTGTAGAGAAGGGAGGTAGCTTGTTGCTCCTCAGGGAAGGATGAACCGGGTGCTACAGACAGCATGCACCGCTGGTGGATTAGTTAATTAACTTGGAAGAAGATAAGTATAATTTTGAGTTTTCCAGAATAAATTTTGGATAGCTGTAATTTAGTTTATGCTGGAATGGGGATCATGTGGTTACCGGTAATGACCGCAAGACATACGGGGTAACCGGTATCGCTTTAAGCGATGCTGTTTCCTTCAGCAACATTGTGCCTTATAGCTATGTCAATTTTAAACCTCCAGTTAATATCTATTTATATACATCTCCACTCATTTTAAAAGATCTCAAGTAATAAAGAAATGTGTGCTTAGTTAAGTTCACCACAAAATATTATACAACCTAAGCCAAAATCATTAAACGCTCGAGTTTATACAAAAATTTAGAGAATAGGATAAGGCTGAAAATCAATGGTTTAAGACTCAAGAGTATATGTTTAGTTAAGGAAATAATGTCAGAGGAAAATTAAGGACATGAAGATATGACTTAAGATATTGTATTACAAGGAATTATACAGGGTGGGTCTTTGCAGCCTGTGGATTGAGAAGTTATGCAGTCCCAGGGTTTTACTGGCTATGCATTACATTGTATTGTATTAATTTTGGCCAAAATTACAGCTTTGCACAGCTGTATATGAAGTGACTTGCTCTAGTAGTGCAACAGTGTGCATGTTGGCCTTCAGTGTTGAAGGTCTCAGGTTCAAATACTGCTACTTGAAAGAATCTTATATGTTTAGTAAATTTGATGAGAAGTGATAGTTTGGCTTGAAAGTGTCATTTCACTTAGTTTAGTTACGTGAATTCCATGAAAACAAATTACCTACTTATACATTTTAATGTTGGGTTGCCTTGTTTCCCAACCACAGGGTGAGAAGACTTACCTGTATAGAAATGTGGCTAAAGTTGAGAGAAAATTAGAATGCAGAGGAAGATAATAAAATCAACACAAAAACTTAATCAGCCAGGAATCTCTTGATCATAAAATTTTAAGAAAATATTACAAATTTTAAATATGTGGAGTTAAAATAAAATCTTAAATTATGGACAATGAATTAATGTTAAGTACAAACTACTGCACGTCTTTTGAGGACCTAATAACTCAGTTTTTGAATGTTGGTGACTAGCAGGTGATTCTTCAACCTCTTTTTACCCAAAATAATTTGGTGAATTTAAAGTTTGAGCTACTTTATGCTAGAATTCTGAAGTTGTAATGTTGAGAACTTTTGATATAGATTCTTTCTCAAAGCCTCAGTTCTATGGGAGTTATGGACTGATTTTAGCTTGACCTTTTGCTCTATATTGTGTTTTTCTTCCAAAAGTGACTGACTAATCTAAAAGATTTGAGAACTGAATTATGAACTTTTGAAATTCCTGCAGAAAATAGTTTAATCTCTAAATTCAACTTCACATCAAATGACACTATAAATAACCCAGGGATGATCTTTATAAGTCACCATTAGATTAACTGGCAGCCCAAACATTTGCTTTGCTGAGTGGAAGTTCTAATAACTAAAAACTTTCAGCATCACACCTGTTTAAGAATTTGTTTAAAACTCAAGGTTTGGGAAGGTACTGACCTTGAAGGTATAAACAATTACACTTAAGAATTAGATATGCCATTTTGAAATGCTAAAGCATTTAAGTATGTTAAGGCTATCAACATAATAGAACAATGATTACAGATGTTCTAACAGAACCATTTGTTTAGGATTATATTAAAATTTAAGACATACTAAATTGTTTAGGAGAGCTGTTAAATGTTACTAAGCTCAATAAGTGAATACCATAGTGTTGGTAAATAACCATCAGTCATCCACTACACAAAGAAAAAGCAAATGTGAAAAATCTAATAAATATAAGGACCTTTGTCCAATCCAGGAAGAAAGGAATCTACAGGTTTTTTTTATTAAAAAAAAAAAAAAAAAAAAAAAAAAACATAACTAGAGTAAAAACCAGAAAACTGCTTTTTCCATACCAGTTTAATTCACAGTAGCTGGTTAAATTAGGTCCCAAAGGAAATAGTGAGATATTGAAGAAATGAGAACTTGCAATAAATTATGAATAATTATACCAGGTGATAATGTATCAAAGATACAAGAACTTAAAGGAGAGTGCTCCTTGACAGTAAGAAATATTCAGATTGTTAATCCCTATTTATCTAGTTATAAAAAAGAATATTAAGGTATTTGGGAGAGGGAAAAGAAGTGGAATTATAAAGGAAAGGTATACCATAAAGCAGTTAAAAGTTTTACACTGCACCAAAATATATGTGAAATGACCTAAGGTATAAAACTACCAAAATTATTGGAAATAGTCATTTCTTGCACACTAGCCATGTGTAGGCTAAGGTTTGGATGAGTAGAGCCAGATTGAAAAATAATTTAACATTTAAAATTAAAATTATTAAAATATTGTGTGGACATTTTGTTATTAAGGGTGAAAAATTAGTATAATTATGAAAGAATTAAAAAAACTCCTGAAGCAAATATATTTTTGGATTGCAAGTAACATTTAGAAAGTACTATGAATGACAGACTAAACTTAGGCATCCACTGCAGTTACATGAATGGTGTGGAAGAAACAATTTGCTAAAGACATGGCAACCATTTGAAAACATCAATAACCAAACTATGTATGCTTCAATATAAGTCTTCTACATTTTATGTAACATTTTGAAATTATTTGAAATTCTGCATTCTAGCTTGCTGATACTGTGGAATCTTGATAGTGCACTCCCAGTATATTAATTATAAACGTCGTGATTGCAATTGCACCAAATGCTTTAAATAATTTCATTTAACCAGTTTTCCTGCTCACAGTTACTATGTTTGAAGTTTGATGTCCTAGTTCACAATTTTGGTGAATCCCTGGTCAGTCCAGCAATTTGAATGGGTGGGATACAGAACACTTAAGTTTGGCATGGGTACCAGCAGGTTACATTCATCTACCTATATGTGTAATAATTTTTGTGGGTAGGATACAAACTGTTTTTAAGCTTGACATGATATTTTATATATATATATATATATATATATATATATATATATATATATATATATATAATTCTAATGGTGGCTACCCATACATATATCACATTTTATCTTCATGCTGTTTACATTTGCAATGGAAGAAAAAGGAAGTGGGGCAAATAAAAAAAAAAAAAAAAAAAATTCGAAGGTACATCATAATGTAAACATGCTGGTTATTCGGGAATTCAGCCATTAGCTCTCCAGTATTTTCCAGGTAGTGTGAGCTTGAATGAAGCATATATTTTTTAAGGACTTTCATCTCTCTTCTTGAAGAGGAAGTGAGCAATTCCAATTCTTGCTGGTGTTTTGATAACCATGATCTGCATTAATTTAAAAGATGAAACAGCACTTCTTGGATACTTAGCAATTTTAAGTAAGTCAGAATTGAAACACTCCCATTTTTACCTTTTCTTCCACTTACATATTGTAGCCGGCTAAAATCTTTGATGCAAAATTTCACTGGAAATATATGTTGTGAGGTCCTCCAAATCAAATAAAAGCGGTTTTAGAAAACAGTCTGTTTGTATGAACAGGATAAATGGAAAAGTCTACTAAATACCTGAGTTTATAATTAAGGTAGTATTTTCCAAGATACCACAAAAAGATTTTCAAGAAAATTACTACATACCAGATTGCCCTTTAGGAAACTTTTTTGAAACTTTTGATATAAAAATGTTGATTAAAATATTGTATGTTTTACGTATTTTCATAAGAAATTAAATATATACTTTGAATTTTTCGGAATATCCTCAGATTAGGATTAGGATTATAACAGAGGGGATTCGGCATTAAAGCCTACTAAGCCCCAAGTGGGGCATTCCCAGGAGAAAGGATAAGGCGAGACACCCGCTGACACTTCCAACCTGAAAGAGACCACATGAGATATGTGAAATGACAATGGAGATGACATGGAGGCACAGGAAATTCGGGGGATGTAATTATCCTACCCAGCAGTCACCTGGCGATCTGGGAAAACCCCTGAAAAAGTCCATGGGTCAGGCTGCCAAGGGAGTCAAACCTGGGCCTTCCGAATGCGAGCTACAGATGAAACTGCCTGAGCCATCCCACTTGATATGTCTTCAGAAGTTCTCTTCATTTTGGATTCATACACAAAAGATGTAGATATCATTAAAACAAACAACTTACATGTGGGATGCAAGGGATAGTGATGTGCATTCAATAACCTCTCCTATCCAAATCCCAACCTCAACCTGCCCATGGTGCAACCTGCTTTTACCAATGCGGCTCTGGGGACCGAGCGTTAGCGGTATAACTACATCAGAAATAGAGGAAATGCTATTTCACCTCATACGCTGGCCTGTCACGGCATACAAATGTTCCACAATTGGTGCTTGTGAGAAAAGCTGATGGACCTTAAAACTCCTCCTGGCCAGGTCCAATGGACCCATTAACCAAAGACAGGTGTGGCCCTCCAGACATACTGGGGGTTAAAGTGAGTGGATGATGTGACCACCATTAAAAGCAAAAAATTGGTGTCCACTTAAAAAACGGTTACATTTATGCTACTTAAAACAATATTGGAGAGCAAGAGAGCTAATGGCTTCATTGCCAAAGCCTAGCATTTGAAAACTACAACAACTTACATGTTGAGTAAGTATGCATATACTTTCTATGGAGTGAGGCATTTCCAATATTCTTTATTATTTCAGAATTTTTTAATACTTTTACTTTTCTCATATGGGAAGTAATTATTCAGTTTTTTGCTTGGCAATACAAAGTGAATGGTAATTCAAAGCCATTACAAAGCAACAGACTCTTAAAAGATTTGACTACTGCTTAAAACTACTGAATTCTCTTATTCCCATTGTAACCTCTAAGCAAATATGTAAGAATGCCATTTTTACAATTATCTATTTAGATTAAGAACATAGAAGAATAAGCATTTTTAAAAATATGTTGTACAAGAGTGAGAACAAAGTCATGTAAGTGCACACATAAGATTTTTTATTTCTTGAAGCTTCTTGAAATACTTTGTAAATAACACTTTTCTACTACAAGCATAAGAGAAGAGATATTTGTATTTCCCACAAAATCTGATTCCATGAATTCATCACACATACATGAATTGAGATACCCTAAATCCCATAAAAAGGTTTTGCAATAACTTCTATGTGTGTGACCATCGACAGCATAACTCAAAAATAAAAAGTCAGTTAATATCAAACTTGGTATTAAGTTCCGCATCTTCAAAGGATGTGACAAAGATTTTCAAGTAAATTTCCCCACCATAAACTACCCTTGTCTTTCAAAATTTTTTGTAAATGTTAATTGTTTCATAAAGGATTAACAACTTAAAATAAAATACCATGTTTAAGATATTTTCATGACAAATGAAATGTATTATCTTGAATTTTCTCATTCTTGATGACTTTTACATAACTGGTAAACCAAGATATAAATACAATTTTACTATATAAAATGTGTGTGTCTCCAATACTTAGAATTTGATTAAAAAAATTCTTCTTCTTGATTTGAGAATTTTACAACATTCATTAAATTATCTTTACCACATAAAGGCTCCTCAGAAAATCATGGCCTGTGATTAATTTAAACATTGCAACAGATGATTTTCTAGATAGATCTCAAATTGTTTTTAAGTTTATTTTGGAAATACTTCAATTCAATTTGTCAGACGAAGTAAGATGTCATAATTAGTTTATATATATTGTTCCATTTATACCCCGTCTTTGACAGAAATGGTCCCATCGACGACTGTTCTCCTTTGGAACATATTGTGATGGTGTTATCTCATAGATGTTGGGTTGCTGGTACTTTGGATTTTAATCATTACATCACGGACATATTTGCATTCTCATACTTCCAGACTTGGGAAAGATGGGGAATGATTTTGGTTGGAGAAAATTACCCACTCCAGCTGGGAATCGAAACCGGGACCCCTCGCACAGCAGGCAGGTGCTCTACCGACTGAGCTATAGAGCCAGCCATAATTAGTTGTAAAATTTTTTTAAATTAATCTTTTAATAGTTTGATGAGAACATTTTGTTTTATCAATTTTGGAAATGAAATGATGTTGAAATGAGTACAGGGTACATAGAGCTTAGAATTACCAGAAATTCATCTTTCAAATAAGGGAACATCTCCAACGCTAAGTCATATTGGACAATGAATGAAATGATGATCAAATGAGTACAGGGTATATAGAGCTTAGAGTTAAGCATTCCCAGAAATTTCACAATGGAATGGAATGTGATGCATGATATGATTTGGAATGGCTTCAATAAAGCTGGCTTTCTCTTCAATTTCTGGGTACTAGAACAGTGTTTCTCAAACTCTTTTGCCTCAAGGACTCCCTTTATCATCTAACAATATGTTTGCGGACCACCATTGTTTGGCAACTCAAGTTTTATGAACGAGTCGACATTTGGTTGAATTTTATAATTGGAATTTAAATAATTACTGTACATATAATTTAAGATATTTTTTGTATATTAATAATAAATTAATAATAAATTAAAATATTACAGTTAAACTAATTGTGAATAATTGTGAATAAAATGTATTTTAAATAAAAAATATATATTTTAAAATTGTATTTATTAAAATTCATTATTTTTGTACTGTGAAGTAAACTTCATACAAGTTTGCCTAACTAGATTTTCATTTAACTTCAGCCTTACGTCAGTAAAAATTTGAAATACCACACTGCTTGGATTACCCAAGGATTAATAACATTAGGCACAACATATTTTAAAAATGAATTTATTTTCCTAGTTAAGAAACCAGTTTTATACATATAAAAAAGTTACTCACAATGTTCTGAATCTACCATTTGACTATTTAAACAGTTAGTATTAGATTACCATAAAAATCAGTTAGTGTGGAAAAAGCTTGAAACAGGTTCTTTAGAATGTATTAGTGTGAACAATGCAACTGTTTTTTATTTTTATTTATTGAATAAGCTCGGCTAAGCTGGGCTTAATTTTGGTGATTTTGTCAGTTTCTACATTGGCAAGTCTGTTTTTCAATGGCTTAATGTTGCACAACACTGAAAATGTTTTTTTGCACAGATAGGTGGGTGAGAAGGGCACAATATACTTTAAGTGCTTTGGTAGCAAGTTCATTAAATTCACTCTGCCCCAGAAACCAACATTTTTCAAGTTCATTTTCCTGAACCTTCCATCCTTTGCTGTTAAATAACTATTAGTTGGTCCTGTCCTTTTTCCGAAAGGGTATCAATGCTGCATATGTCTTTTCTGGAAAGGATACTTTATCCACTCATTCTGATCACTGCTGGTGCTGGAAAGTACTTCCTCAAAGTTCTTGATAGGCCATTCAGGTGTTCTACTATGGCTTCTTCAAAATTTTGAAGCAAAGTTTCTTCTGATGAAGTCAGAAATTGCTCCAAAATAGGAAAAGAGCCTAAGGATTTCTTTTCTACACAAAATTTCCGCACATGAAGTTTTTCTGTCATGGCTTCAATTTTGTCATAAATGCAGAAACATCTGGTTTGGTCCTTGCAATTTTTGGTTTAGTTCATTTAAGTGTGAGAAGATACTAGTCAGATATGCCACTTTGCATAACCATTCAAAGTCACACAGTCGTTTGCTGAGGGGAAACTTTTCACGCTTGCTCTCTTCAAAAAATATCCTTACTTCATCATGTATTTCAAAAAATAGCAAAGTAACATTTTCATAAGAAAGTCAGCGAACATATGTGTACAAGAACAGCTGTTTATGTTCGCTTCCCATTTCTTCACATAGTTTCTTGAATATCCGTGAATTAAGAGGATGGGCTTTAATGTAGTTCACAATTTTAACCAACTGTTCTAATGTTTCCTTCAAATATGGAACTTTTTTTTTTTTTTTTTTTTTTTTTTTTTTTTTTACAGCTAGCGCCTCTCTATGTATTGAGCAATGAGTTCCCTTAATCTCAGGGTTGACAGCTTGAAATGGAGCTTTCAATCCATTGTTGTGTCCAGGCATCGTTGCTGCTCCGACGGTGCTTACGCCTACACAAACTTTCCATTCAAGACCTTGCTCTGAAATAAATCCATCAAGTGTCTTAAAGACATCCTCAGCAGTATTATGCAAGATTTCCCTACAAAACAGTAGGTCTTCAAAAAGCTCTTTCTCGTGTTCGTAATGTACAAAAGCTAAATGAGAATTGTCAGTGAAATCAGTAATTTCATCAAGTTGTAAAGCATATATTGTTGTTCACTTTAATCTCATACTGAGCTGGTCCAGGACATTCAATGCCATGGCCAGGATTTAAACCAAGGTTCTCCCGGTTTCTGTCCAGTTACTTTTAACCTTTGAGCTGCCATGGCCAACGTACCGTCATGATTTCATATGTGAATAGTACTGATTTAAACTTTCTAGAGTAAATAGAGATTACAAACCATTCATAAACAAACATATATGACCAGACACGTTCTGCCAGGCCAGCAGGAAGTGTACTGTTTCCTCTTGCTCTAATTTAACAAACACCTTGGCTTACTCAAAGTAATTCTTTTATCACATGTTAAATGTTTACATTTCAGTTTTGAGTAATTACAAATATACATACATGCAAACCAATAATGCTATTCATTACAGTGCTTATGTTGCGATGCATTGTTATAATAGTGCTTTATTTATATTAGGAAAACTATTTAAGCTAAGATGTGGGGTTTTTACGGTTATATTAAATTACTACCTTCCACATGGATCAGTTTTGGCAAAATCTGAATTTTTATCTTAGAGCGAATAGTACTTAATAGAGATTGATTAGGTTGGTGCTTGTCACACACCACTTAGGGGGAATGCAATACGACAACACTGCAGGACTCCGATTGGTTGATTCCTTGTTTCACATAAGCTTGCCCCATATCTCACGTGACCATGTGACTTAATCACCTCTCATTGGCTGCTGTTGTGGTACAGACTGTCGTGCGGTAAAAATTAGTTTGTTATTTAACATGGCGATATATCTTTATATGTTGAAAGAGAATTGTCAAATTTATATTTTCGTAACAGTGTGAATTAAATAGATTACACAACAGAGTTGATTTATCTGAAATGCATGTTAATTCTTAAACGAAGTAAAGAGGAGGTTCCTTTGCTCTCAAGCACGTGTTTCACATGGCACGATAGCACGTGATTTAGCGGTAAAGATGACATATTTGTTTATATGACTTTCATCACTGACCTTGTTTTGAACTGGATTAGTCATATATCGCCATTCGAAGGCGTGTTGTGTCGATTGCGAGAGTTAAATTATTTTATTGATCGTTCATTGTGCGTGTACTTATTATAAGTATAATGGCAGAGTGTACTGCAAGTTTTTCGTTGAAGTATCGCAAGGGAAAACCTTTACAAAGCGGCGAAAAAAGAAGTGGTGCATGCACATAGAAGAATCCGTCTTTGTCAATGAGAGAAGTCGAACAGCTGTGCTGTGAACTTACAGGTGTGAGTGTTAGGTGCGTAAGAGCATCAAGATTTGAAATTGAGACAACAGGAAAACTTACCACTCCAGGGGCGATATTGCTGTTTGGTGAAGACGTTATTTAAGGACAATCAGACTGTACCGAGATACAAGTCACAAAATATACCACCTTGACGAGACTTGGGTGAATCAAGGACACACTACAAGTATGGCGTGACACGACTTTTAAGAATGAAAGACAAGCATTTTTGCAAGGTATGTGTGCTGGTTTTAAAAAATCCCAGTGAAAAAGGCCTTTCATTATAAACTTGTATTTTTGCATGCCTTCATATTCTTATTTGTATGATTTTATCTATCTTCCTGGCAATTATTATGACGTTTACTGCAATTTTAAATGTGACGGAAAGGCACCGCCTATGGCCTATGACGTGAAAGCATTAGTCAATTAGAAGGGGGAAGGTAGGTGTACGCACAGTGATACATGTCAGCGGGGCAAGGTTATATGAAACAGAGATTAGTAGTGCTCAATTCATCATTCCATTTTAAACACATAACTAGCTAGTTCTTCAATGATTAGTATTATTATTTATACTTCCTTTTCTTTTATATGATACTATCATGCTTATTTTCCAAGACTCGAATAATCTCTTTTACTTTAATCAACCTTGGTTAATAACCTTGAGGCTCTATTTGTTTTCAAAAATGTTTTCCGAATTCACCAGGAATTTGGAGACAATGATGACTGTTTTTGTTTATGGGCACTCAACTACAAAGTCATCAGCACCCTTTAAAACTAATCATGGCAAAATGGGAATTTGGAGACAATGGCTATACTGAAATGTATGTACAAGTATTTTACTAAATTAGATAAAAAGTAACATTTTACAACTAAAACCAGCAAAACAATCACAAATATGTACTTAAAAGCGGCGTACATATTTCATATTTGATTACGAGGTAAAATGGATTCTTAGATTTTTAATACAGAATTATGAAGTTTTTAAGTTGCAGATATGGTCTTTCATTAGCAGATTTTTGACCATCTATGGTATCCAAATTCTTAGATCCCTGCAAAAACTTACTAACAAGATTCTAATGTTGTATTAAAAATTCATACAGATTTATTTGCCTTCCAAATTTGTACATTAACAGAAAGTGAAAGAACTGGAAAAATAGGCCTAAATATACAATTAATTATATTAAGATCCGAAGCACTACACTGGTAGATAGAGAACTACTTACCTGTTGCTGCTCTTCACTATTTGTAAACACAAGTTTTGGAAGATTTAATGATTCCACATCAATATCTTGCTGTTCCATCAGCTCTACAAGCAAATTCTTTATCTCTTCTCTTTTTCTGTTTACAACATCTTCTGAAAACCAGTTGGCAAGGTTTCTCATAGGCAAGTAATAATCTTTTATAGGATCCTGAAACATTAAATTTGTGTTACTACAAAACACAGGAAAAAGCTCTAAGAAATGTAAATATACTTCAGAAAAAATACAGGGTTCGTTAGAAGTCACACACCATCTAATTAACTTTCGAAGCAAGCTGCTGGTCAACATGAAACTCAGGGCACAAAGGAAATTTGAACATTATATTAAGAATACAATGCTACTTCCAGATTAAACAGAAGTGACCGCAGTCCCTTATTTTATATAGAACATCCTACTCGTTTTTTTAAATACAGATTGAGAAAATAAGTACACTTCAACAGTTTTTCAAGAAGTACTCACATAGATAATTTTGTTATTTTGTGCAATTCATTACTTTTAAATAAATAAAAAAGTACACTTAACGAAGTAAAATGTTTGTGACCTAATTGTTCTTTGTTTAAATTCACAAAATCATGTGTATTTAGCTGTCATTTAATTACATCCATGGACATTTTTTCTTTACCATCATTTGTTTACATTCATGGAAACATGTTCATTGCTATATGCTGGATGCTAATTTGAATGGTTACAGGTATACTGCCCTCCCACTCTGAAAGGCCATAAATCAAGATTTCATTATGTTTCAGTATTGAGGTTTTAACAAATTACTAAAATGCGCACCTACTAGGAACGTTTTGTTTTTCTTTTTTTCCAATCATCAATATTGAATGATGTTGAAATTTTAATATGTCATTTAAACTCACAGTTAATATTTTGAGGCATAGTATAAGTTACAGCTATTTTGGCAAGTACAGTAGAACCTCATTTACCTGGATCAACTGGCACCAGGGCCAATCCATGTTAATGAAAATCCGGGTTATCCAGAGAATGAAGGAAAAACAATAAAATGTACATCACCAAAATATTTTTAATGGAATTAAGAAATTGCTATCGGCACACCTTCAGCTAAAAACACATACCCTGTATGTACTGTAACAGCCTATGCACTATATGCGCAACATTTCTTGAGCGCTGGATTTACGGTGTGGTGCGGGCAGAGAAGAAGAGAGAGCCAACACGCTTTTGTTTCTGCAGTTGGTCAACCTAGGGAAACACAATTCGCCAAATTGCGGTAAGATAAGCGAAGATGTGAGATGTGGAAATAAACAATTGAACTCCATCTGATATGCTGTATGCTTATATATTTACTGTTATGAAACACACAAAAGTAGAAAACAAATATTATGACAGCTATAATCACTCACTCGCTTTGTGATTCTTCGGTTTCCAAGTCTACTGCGTTACTTTCATCGCTGGTATCCTCTAATGTGTTAATAATTTCATTAATTGCATTTTCTATTACACCATTGTTTCTCCAATATTGCATTTCCACCTCTTGGACCTTATCGTATCCTTCCTAATCCATCACTTCTGTAGCAAGTTTCCGCAGATTTGTGGCTCTCATTAACATTGCGTACTTTGTAAACATTCTTTATGTTTGCCCACGCCAGCTCAATTGCATTCAGATCACAGTTATATGGAGGTAGACGAAAAATAGCGTGTCCCATTTTGAGAGCCATAACATTGACAACATAGTCTTGCTTTTAGATTTGTTGTAAACTGGTTAGCTAATAATAAACCTCAAAATGAAATGGCATACGTGTGAAAGCTTAGCATATTAGCCACTAGATGTCATAGTGTGTAGCACATTTCCTGTTTCAAATGTCATCTGTGTTTACGGAAATAGGCGAAACCTACCGAATGAGGACTTGGGACCCGAATGCTCAAGAAATCTTGCACATATAGTATTTGTACTGTATGTCATGTAGCTACAAACTAGTTGGTAGTAAAAAAGGAATTGAGTTTATGCTGTCCGAATTTAGTGTATCACTTACGAGCAGTGCAAGCTCGCTTTCACTTTAACATTAGAACTTCATTTGGCAATGTTTTGGCTTGACTCTAGAAATAAAGGATCAATTTCTTTATTGCTTGTCCATGGGTCATAATTACAGCTGGTTCATCAATCTGAATCTGAATACTCTTCATTTTCATTAACATTACATGATGCAATAATGCCTTTCGTTATAATCCATTTATAACCTTCATCATTGTCGATTTGCAACCCGTTATCAAGGTCTTCATCAACACTGGAACTGCCATCAATGAGTCAAGTGGAGAATTTAATGTCAGGACGGCATGTTGGCCATGGTAACTCAATTAGTTAGCATGACTGGACGAAAACCAGTAGATCTGTAGTTCAAATCCCAGCCATTGCATTGAATTTTTATACTATCAATCCAATATCTTAGCCTGTATACGGCTGGTGTGAAGAAATGAATTATTTCCATCAATTAATTTAAATAATAAGAGTTAAATGATGAAGCCTGGGACTCAAATACTTACAATAGTAATTCGCCACAAATGGTGTATCTCGGATGCGAGAATTCCTAGTGGTTTGCCGGGGAAATATAGGAGTCAAGTGGAGAATTTAATATCAGGACGGCATGTGGGCCATGGTAGCCCAATGGGTTAGAGTAACTGGATGGAAACCAGTAGATCCGTGGTTCAAATAACGGCTGTGGCATTGCATTTTTCATGTCCACTATCAATCCAATACCTTAGCCTGTATACGGCTGGTGTGAAGAAATGAATTATTTCCATCAATTAACTTAAGCCATCAATATTTTTAAAAATGTCTATAAAATCTTCTTCCACACTTATTTTTTATTCTTCCTCAATCTTGTTTTCTGGCAAGTCACATACATCAGGCCATAACTATTTAGAAAGTTTCTCTTCCAACCTGGTCCCAAGCAGATAGGGTCAATGCAATGAATTTGTGCATTGGCCAGAGAATTTGAATAATGTTCCTACTCAGAATAGCAATTTCTCGTCTGTAAAACAAGTCTGCATTTACTACGTTAAACAATATTTCTCCACCCCTTCAAAACCTGTCCAGACTAATGAGGTGTTACTGTAACTTCTAAAACAAAACTAGCAATATCCCTATTTAATAAAGTAAGTTTGAATTAAACCACTAAAATATAACTAGAATGTAAATTTTATTTATATAGTTGATGCATTATTATTCACTGTGCTGTAATTTGGAATTTACTATATGAGAACTATGCTCATGACAAAGAGCTTGGGAAACAAATACAAAACAAAATATTACGTACAAGTTGCACATTAATACAAATTGTGTAACTTCGCTCCACAAACCCAATTTGGTAGTTCAGTGGTTAGAGCAACTTGTGTAGAAATGCAGAAAATTCATACTTCAAATCCCAACTATGGCATTGAATTTTTCAGTTCTGTTTCTAACTTTCATATTTTATCATTGACTGACTATAAATGGAAAACTGCATCAAAAGTCTTTAAGAGGTTTAAGTATCGCATAAGTAATAGTGCGAATGAGAGTAGAGAAAATCTCATATGAAGATGACGACAATAAATCGGGATGCTAATAAGAATGAAGTTCTGATGATCAATTTCTGGAATTTTATGGGTCAATTCAGTTTTATAAACTAATAAATTATTTTTCTTTTAGTCTGGCTTTGCAATCTAATGATAAAAGTTAAAAATGTTGTTTTTGTAAAAATTACTTAAAAATTAAGGTGCGTCTAAGAGCCCATAGTATCTTGTAGACAGTAAAAAAATAGTAACACTAAAAAGCATGAAGTACACACAAGTCATGATCTCAGATATGTACCTATTTCAGTAAAACACAGTTCAGTTGTAATTATTACCATCTGAAATAAATGATTATTTCACATAAATGATGTTCTATCATTAGTTCACTAAGGTGCCTGTTTTCTAGATTACATAATAGTTCTTTTCTACATTTTATTTTGCTAACATAGTCAATAGTGTCCTTTATTGGTTTCTACGCAAATATTTTCTAACATTAGTTTGCTATTGGAAAAATATTTCCAATAAGAGGGTATAAATCCAACACTGGAGAGCATTTCAACAGAGCACAATAAGATCCTGGTACCAAAAGTTGTATGTAGAAACAGAAAAGATGATATAGTGTGTAGTGAATTCTCTACAATATATTTTAGTTCATATGTAATCTCAAGGAACAGATTCTAGGTGCTAAAATAAGTAAATTTTTTTTTTCCAATGTGTAAGGACTATGATACAATGAAGCACAAAGTTAATATAATTTTGAGTCAAACTAGTACTCAATGCTCTAATTACTGCTAGTATTTACCTAGAACGTGTTTTGTTAGGATCTTCCTATCATCAGTTGTTCGAGTCGACAACAGCTGATGATGATAGGAAGATCCTAACAAAACGTGTTCTAGGTAAATACTAGCAGTAAGTAGAGCACTGAGTACTAGTTTGACTTAAAATTATATTATTTTTTTTTATACTTTAAAAATTGAGAATATGCACTAACAGCAGCTAAAAACATCTGATGTATGATGCAGACTATTTCAACTTGCATTTGAAGAGAAAAATGCCAACTGCAACTGGAATAAGGTATTATTCTCAAAGTGATATTTTCTTCCATACTTACGGAAAAGGTGATTAACTATAATCCAAAAGGATTACGATAATATGCAAAATATGTGGCTTTACAATTCCATCATGGTCACATATCTGTATTATGATGGGGCTCAATATCAAGAGGTGGTCTAGGTGTGCTGTGGCAGCTTGATGATATCTAAACAGTACACAGTACATTACAATACTTTAGAATATTTTGATTCCCTCTGAGTATGAGATATCCTGACAAAATTGTTGAAATTGTACAGGATAATCATCCTGTCCACAGATCTCGAAAGATGTCAAATTGGTTCTCAGAGAGGCGAGATATCAGAGTGGTATTGTAGCTTCTCAATTGTCCACATTACTGCAGGCATTTAATTTTGTCTATGTCCTGAAGACAGGATAGTTACACATGCTAAGGGTTCAAACCTCCGCTATTAATTGTTTATTTTTTTATTTTAGTTTTAGAAGCTAATTTATTTACACATTTAATTAGTTATTTAACATAAGGTTTAGCAGAACTATTTTCTTTTGTGCATAGATAGGCCTATGACAAGCTGTATAAGATTTGAATCTAGGAACTTAACATTATTTTGAGTTGTTTCCATTATGCATATGCTAACCATTGTCAATCAGTCACAGACCACTGTACAGTTCTTTTGTGTGCGTTATGAACACAGCTTTTATGAAGATACAAAAAGCTCTCTACGACCAACACTTTCTGGAGAGGATTCATTTTTTGTGTTCATGGTTGTACATTAGGCATCAGGCATCGCTAACCCCTTCTCAACTGAAGCAACAAGAATAAATTGAAATGGGGATCCTGTTGAGCTTACAGTCCATAGTGCATAACCTTGACATATGAAACTTTATTCCTGTGGGCCCAAATGACCTAGCTGCCGAGGGACTTTAAACCCTATACACTGACTAACTCACACTTACATCATTGTTACTTAGCAAGCTGAATTATCCATCACTTGTAGTTATCCACTAAATATTCTACCAGTTGTTCTTACATTGTCAATGTTTTCAATGGATACATGAAGCTAATGAAGCAAACTATTGCAGAGGGTGAGTAAGGTGAAGAGAATGTGTGAATTCTCTTTATACTTGATGAAATAAACAAATGCTGAAGCTTAACTTTAAAGAGAGTCGATTAATGAGACTAAACAACACTTACTTTTAAATTTTTCCGAAACAAGTTTCTGAGGCTTTGCCTCTATATCATCAGCCGGCCCTCGACTGGCTCTCATTGGTGTAGCTGACGATATTTTGTTACAGGTCTCCTCTGGTGGTGGTTCAAGGAACTTGCTGAACAAATCTTTCTGGGGGATGTCGAAATTGAATACTTTGTTCCTATTTTTTGAAATGAAGATTTGTTCCCATGTGGATAGTTCTTGTTTTCCTGATGCATGTTTTAGTAGTTTTGGTTCTGGATTTATGTTGTGGTTTTTTTCCCAAAAATGTGTGGCAACTGCTGATTTTTCTAATTGTTTATATTTTATGTTTCTAAAGTGTTCCTTTACTCTTGTTTCTAAATTTCTTTTGGTTTTTCCAATATAAATTTGACTACAGTCATTGCATTCAATTTGATATATACCAGATTTTTTGTTAGATGGAATGGCATCTTTGATGTTTGAGCAAATTAGGTTTTTTAAGGAGAAATGGTTGACTGGTGCTAGTTGAAGACCTTTTTGAATTTATCATAGGCCCATGGATGGTAAGTGAATTTTTTGAAAATCATATTAGTTTCTGTAGCTGAGAGGGTTGTGGTTTCCTTTAGTAACTTCTTCTTTTTTGCTAAGTTCACTTTTTTGTCCACTAATGATTTGGGAAAGTTATTTTTTTGTGCTATTTCAATTATTTTGTTGTATTCTGTTCTGTATGCTTCTGCTGTGAGAGGGATGTTTACCAGTCTCTGTGTTAAACTATTGAAGATTGCCTGTTTGTGGGATCTTGGGTTGTAGCCATTAGCCTTTATGTGGTTGTCTGTCTGTGTTGGTTTTCTGTAAATGCCAAAGTTTAGTCTGTTTTTATTCCTCATTATTTTTAGATCCAAAAATGGTAAATGCTCATCTTTTTCTATTTCTACAGTGAACTTGATGCTTTTTTCTTGGATATTTAAAAGTTTTAGTGCACCACTGATGTGTTTTTTTAGTACTATTGCAAAGATGTCACCTACATATCGTTGCCAGAGTTTGAACATCCAAGGGAAACCTTTGTTGATCCTTATTTCTAATGCACTCATGTACAGATCGGCCAGGAAGGGTGATAGGGGGTTGCCCATTGCTAACCCTGAAGTTTGGTGGAAATATTTTGTTTGAAACTGGAAGAAATTTTGCTCTATGCATAATTTGGTTAGTTCGATGTAGTCTGAAATTTCAGGTGATGCCATTCCAAGTGATTTGAGCCATTTTTCTATCAACAGTGGGAGTTGATTAACTGGTATGCTGGGAAACAGTGATTTAACATCAAATGAGACTAGTGTGTCCTCTTCTTTTAGTTCAGTATCCTTAATGTGTTCTATAAGTTCATAGGTGTTTTTGATGCTTAGGCTTTCAAATTTTGGAAATGATTTGAATTTGTTTGTTAGCCACTTTGCAAGTTTGTATGTTGGTGAATTTATACTGCTAACTATAGGTCTCATTGTTATGGATGGTTTGTGTATTTTGGGTAAGCCATAAAGTCTAGGTAAGGTTGGGTTATCCGGTTTAACTGCATATTTGTTTGGTATTATGCTTGATTTTGCTATTGTTTTTTCAAATGACTGTATGCAAATTGAAATGCTGAAGCATTGAGCATTTTACAGGAATCTATGTTTTTTATGTCTAACCAGAAAAGAAGTATTGGGAAGAGAAAAAGAAATACTTTCATTGTTTTCTTTTTTTAAACTGAGTGACATTCCTCTGTTAAGCATAAAGGAATCACTAAACATCAGAAGAGAGCTATATAATGTACACAGAATATAATTTGGGTATTGTGATCTTCAGGCTTGCAATGTTCATACAGTGAATGAAGATTCAAGTAACGTGTAAGCAGTACTGAGCAAGATGTCAAAGTATGCTGAGTCACTTCACCACACAAACAGAACACAGGGCAGTCGGTGTTTTGATTAGTACAGGGTAACTTCTGTTGTGTCTACAGAGTGTGATTGCTATTTTCATAAAGAAACTGGTGATAGCAAAATGCCTCCAATGAGAACACAAAATATTCAAGGGGCGTCCAGAAAGTAAGTTGTTTCAATTTATCTCCGCTGCAGCGCTGTGATCGCAGTTCCACACATGCATGGTAGACGCTCTATATCAAGGAGAAGAAACGTGCGCCATTGTGAGATTGCTGTCAGCCACACACGCTTTGTTGTGCTTGTTTACAATGTCGGTGTTGATTGAAAATCCCGCCGCTTGTGAAATCAAATCTGTGATTCATTTTCTGAATGCTAGGAAAGTGAAACCAATTGAAATTTATCGGCTGTCAAAAGGTGTTGTGTTTCTTCATGACAATGCACGACGATGCAAATGCGACGAGAAACATCCTACAGGACACACATCCAAACACACATCCTACAGGAATTTGACTGGGACGTGTTTGACCACCCCCCGTACAGCCCCGACCTCGCTCCTAGCGACTTTCATCTGTTTTTGCATCTCAAATCTTTCCTTGGCGGTCAACAGTTCAACAATGACAAAGAGCTGAAAGAAAATGTTTCCAACTGGTTGAAGACACAGGCAACAAACTTCTAAACTTGTGCCTCACCATGACAAATACCTGCAAAATTTCGGCAGTTATGTGGAAAAGTAGTTTAAGAGTTGTAGAAATTTGTGCAATAAATAATTTTTCTGTATCTGTACACAATTTAATTTTATTACCAAACAGAGCTTACTTTCTGGATGTACCTCGTATATTAGCTACCAAACCTGTAAAGTAAAATTATGTTCAACTTTTTATTTCCACCTGAATATCCTTGGGTGCACTCTATTTTACATAATGTAACCTACTCCCCCTCCCTTCTGCTCCCTGAATCTAACCGTTGACTGCATGGACATTTCAAGCCTAGTGATCTTGTATTGTGATTAAGGTCAGATTTGGTATAAAAAGCATATACGTGTGAAACATTAACATTGACTATTTATTAATTTTTAGATGAGTCGTATTTATTACACATCTGCTTCACTTTCGTACCTATTTTGAGGACATGTTTCGCAAATCATTGTATGCATCTTCTGCTCTTATGCGACTAAAGCTTGATCCAGTGGTGTGGGTAATTCTGGAGTTGCTGCTGCCATCTGTTGATTTAGTGATGAACTTAAATGTGGGATTCTCTTCTAAAAACCAACTAATGAACTTTGAAATCCCGCCAGAAGAGAATCCCACATTTAAGTTCATCACTAAATCAACAGATGGCAGCAGCAACTCCAGAATTACCCACACCACTGGATCAAGCTTTAGTCACATAAGAGCAGAAGATGCAAATGATGATTTGCGAAACATGTCCTCAATATAGGTACGAAAGTGAAGCAGATGTGTAATAAATACGACTCATCTAAAAATTAATAATTATTTCACTTCACTGTGGTGTTCCAATACAGTTAAATCTCGATAGATTAACATTGACATTGGCAAATGTTTCAAATTTTGTAAATGTAATGAACTATGTGCATTGTGCCTGTTCAGCATAATGTGCCGAAATAGTATGTTAAGCTGTTTTACTTCCTTCTTTACAAAAGGGGCTCCATTCAACTTATGAAAAAGGAAAGGATTTTTAGAGCAGATCTGAATTAAGTGCATAAGCAGAAGCTTTACACTCTAAAAGAAACAAAGCTATAGCTAAGTTTTATATTATACATCATAGTATGGTTGTTACAATATTACAGTGCTTAAGGAAAATTCTTTGTACTAAATTTGAGCAAGACTGCATTTAGATCTATTTTTAGCTTCTCCATCATATACATAGTAGACAGAGAAGATATTGCATTTCATCAAAAATGTTATATAGAAATTTCTGTTGAAATATATGTACACATTTTAAAGACCCTTAACAACACTAATAATAAATAAATAATTAATAATAATAATAATAATAATAATAATAATAATAATAATAATAATAATAATAATAATAATAATAATAATAATAATAATAATAATAATAATAATAATAAAGCTTCTTCTGAAAAAAAGGTGTGGTGTGCCCGTTACCAGACAGCTAAATGAAATTCCTTTCTTGGAAGTGTTGAAAACAGTGTTATGAGAAATTAAATTTAAAGGGAGTCGATTAATGACACTAAACAACACTTTTAGATTTTTTCCGGAACATGTTTCAGAGACTTTGCCTCTATCCTCGATGGCCGGTTGAGGATAGAGGCAAAGTCTCTGAAACATGTTCCGGAAAAATTTAAAAGTGTTGTTTAGTGTCATTAATGGACTCCCTTTAAATTTAACTAAATGAAAGTTGGTTAGATACCAAACTTGGTATTTAAGTTTAGCAACTTCAAAGGATGTAACAAAAAGATTTTCAAGAAAATCCTCTCACTGCAGAACTACTCTTTACATGGAACATTTTTACAAAATTCTAATTTTCCCAAAAATGGTTGTAATGATTATTAAAATACCATCTTATTAAGATATTTTCATAACAAATGAAATATATATGAATTTTTTGGGAATGTTCTCAGAGTCCTTTTCAATCTGGAAGACCTTTGCATAACTGATAAGCCTTAAGAGGAAGACAAAATCTTACTATACAGAAAAGGTAAATCTCATTACAACACACAATCTATGTCAAATACTTTTTATGTTTCATTTAAGTTAACCATTTCAAAGATATTCCTTATTTGTCTGAATTTCCTAATACAATATTTTCTCAAATAAGAAGTCCGTGATTTTTTCTCTTGGTGATACAACTTTCAAAGGCATCATAAAGTAAATAGCTTTAAAAGATTTGACTATTGCTAAAAGTCTACAGTATTTCCATATTCTCCTTGAGGCTAAACGAAAGTCAGCAATAAGATAATTTCTTAAAATATTTATTTACACAAAGTAGAACAATAAGCATTTGTATGAATAGTTTGAACAGGAGTACAGAAAGTGATGTGAGGGCAACACATCAGATATTTAATTTTAAGTGCTAAGTATGTAGAAAATTATGGTACTGCTATATTTTTATTTCTTTTTCTGATTTTTCCTTTTTATACACATATTCACATGAACAAAAACAACTATGTCCAAAATGAACTTGAACTTATTAAAGTTTAAACATAGTAATGTGACTACTGGTATACTTGACAAGACCTAGTGCCTGGTTGTAAAACTGTAATGTTCAATACACTATTCTACTCCATGTAAAAGAACATCACAATCAAATGCTCCAGCAAATGTAGTCCTGAGCATGAGGACTGGCAACCTTAAACCTGGATTTGAATCTAAGAAACTTCTCAATCTATAGATGAGGGTTTAATCCAACAATGTGATACAGAGTACTAACTTTTAGTTCTGAGGATAGCAGAAGTGCAGTTATTAAAAATCTTCAAGAACTTTAAGCCATAATCTGAGAACAGCAAAAATGTTGACCCACAACTTACAGATATCACAACATAGAATAAATTAAATTTGGAAAGCTGTGCCAGACATGAAAAATGTAATGTTATGGCCAGGACATACTTTTAGCCATATATGATTGCCCATAAATGTGACTGACTTCTGTCAGACATACAAATTATTCTCTTCTAGATTTCCAAGATAGTTCAACTGCCATAATCCTTAAGGGTGACCTGATTGTTTCATAGGTAGACAGTGGAAACAGAACATGTGGCTTTAAAAGCATAAAGAAATCAAAAAGAGGTACAGGGATTCTATTACTTATGTTTAAATTTTCTGTTCTGTCTTTTACAATACTAGAGTGCAACTCTGTTCACTGTGCAGTATTAAGCTGCATGCTCTATGTACTGAAAGTTCACAGTAACTTGCAGAATATCACTTAGAACATGTCCCTGGTTTTGACAGATTCTGGAAAAAGGTAGAGTAAAATAAGTTTTGGTTATTATAAACAACTGATTACATCCATGTGAACTGAAATGCAGATCAAAAGTCAACCATAATTACTGTGCATGTTTGTAAATGGAGTCTAAATATAAGAATGGGATGGAATGGAATTCCAGCTAAGTGAAGAGAAAAAATTGTTAAATCTACTGCAGGACCTGCAAGGGCAATTCTTGCTCATTTGCCTTTTCAATGAGCAAAGTAGTATTGCAATAGTATTTCAGCACAAAAGTGAATCGAGAAGATATTCACTTTTGTGCTAATTTGTGCTTCACTGTCCCTACGCTTCTTCCAAGTTTATACTTTAAATAGTATTTCACTTTATCATGAAGAAAGGAGTTTATTCTAATCCTTTCCCTTGTATGCTTGAATCCAATTCAGTGCATATTTGCGGACAATCACGTTTCGCTCAACTGAAACGCAAGCTATGGCACTGAGCTTCTAAAATTGATTCAACTTTCCATTTCAACCTTCCCAGAGAGCGAGGGATAATTTAAATAATTCACTTCAATTTTATTACATTGTTTCTTCTAACAATAACTGTAGAGATGGGAAGATACAAGGGTAGCCCAGAAAGTAATGCAGCACATTTTTTTTCTGCCTACAGTAATGGTACGAATGCAAAACTTTAGATATACATTTAAATTTTCAGGATTTTTTTTTTTTTTTTTTAAATTTACGTCCGCCCCAACGTTCAGTTATATTTGGATGGTGAATGAATTGGGTGAAATGATGCTCAAGTGAGAGCAAAGTTTGGCTTTCTTCAGTAAGAGAGTATAGCTGAAGAATCTGCAGTTAACAAAAGTACAGCCAGTCACTGGGCACAGAGGGTGAGGTCATAGAAGGTGGTTCGGCAGAACTCCAAGATATGTAGCACTCGGGGTGGCCATCCAACAAGCAGCAGCTTGCTGATGTGCTCATTTGTGAGGATCGACTCATAACTTCAGTTGGCACTGAAGTTGTCAATCAGCAAAGGAAATGTGGATGCAATCATCTGTACTCTTAATTACTCAAAAGTGTGTGCACAGTAGGTTCTCCGCTGTCTTACAGTAGACCACAAATCTTTCAGAAAAAATATTTCTTCTTAGCTGTTGACACATTTTGAAGGTTAGGGAGAAGTGTTCATGTCAAGATTTTGACAGGTGATGAAACTTGGTTACACCATTTTGATATTGAAACAAAATATCAGTTGATGGAAAATATCATCCCCAATCTAAAAAAAAGCAACTGCTTCAGGTTGATCACTGTGTTTTGGGACCATGAGAATGTCATACTCATTGATGTACATGATGCCAAAAGGCAGCACCATTAATTCTGAAGCTTATGCGAAGACAACCAAATACAAGAAGCACTTCCAGCAACTTCAGCACCATAACTCAAGTGAATGTTTCATTCAACATAACCCTCAGCCTTACATTAGTTTGAGGACTTCGGAACACATCACTAAACAGGGCTGAAGAGTGTTGCCCTATCCACCTATAGTCCTGACTTAGCTCCCTCATCCTTCCACTTGTTTTGGTGATTAAAGTATGCCATTCATGGAAGACATTTTGAGGGTAGCAAAGAGATGATTTGCACAGTGCAGAAATGGCTTGATGACCAGAACGAGTGGTCCGACAGGGCATACTTGCCCTTTGTGTCTCACTGGAGGAAAGCCACAGAACAGGATGGAGATTGCAAGGAAAAATAGTTAGCGTAGAAGAAATATAATTCTTTCTTGTGTGCAAGTTTCATTGTGTTCAGTAAATAATTGCTGAAGACTTTCTGGGCTACCCTCATAGTTTGAGCCAGTATCATACACATGAGTGATTGCAGTTGTTGAGAACAACATTTAAATACAGAAAGTACAAAAACATGTATAAGAGTAAATGCCAAAATATAATAATATAACTAAGTGTCCAAATACTCTTGGATAGAATAAAAACATGCTTCACTTAAAAATTTCTGTAGTTTCAATTTAAAAATCTTTTGGTTGTCAATCTGTTTTAAATAAAAGAGGTAACTTATTGTACAGTTGGGTACCACTATAAGTGAAGGAATACTTGTATAACATGGTATTATGACTAATTGCTAGTAGGTTTGAACTGTTTCTTTTATCATGCTGGTGTGTCATTGCGTATGTTTCAAAGCAATTTAAACTAGCTTTTATATGTAAAAGAACTTTTTATATGTATAAACATAGCAGGGTTATAATTTTCAGTTCCTTAAAATACACTACAGTTCACATGGGCAGGTTGGTCACTATTATTTTTATGGCTCTTTTTTGCATTTGAGAAACCTTTTCCGACATATTTGAATTACCCCAAAAGATAATACCATAATTCATAAGGAAATGAAAATATGCAAAATATGTCATTCAGACTGTCTTTACGTCTGCTATTATTTTTAATGTTTTTATAGCATAGCACTGCTTACTTAACTTTTTAATCAAATCTTCTATATGTACAGTACAATCCAAGTTTTGATTTAACCACAAACCTAAAATTTTTGTATATGAATTTTCCAGATAGTTGAAGTTCTTTGCTCCAGCTGTGGAACATTTGGCTCATATCCAAGGGTACTACAAAGGCAATTCACTAAGTCCTGAGCTAGGAATGAAGAAGTCAGTTTTTTTAAACAAAAATTATTTATTTCTCAACATAGTCCCCTTTTAAAGATGCAATTTAAACTAGCTTTTATATGTAAAAGAACTTTTTATATGTATAAACATGGCAGGGTTATAATTTTCAGTTCCTTAAAATACACTACAGTTCACATGGGCAGGTTGGTCACTTATTTTTATGGCTCTTTTTTGCATTCAAGAAACCTTTTCCGACATATTTGAATTACCCCAAAAGATAATACCATAATTCATAAGGAAATGAAAATATGCAAAATATGTCATTCAGACTGTCTTTACGTCTGCTATTATTTTTAATGTTTTTATAGCATAGCACTGCTTACTTAACTTTTTAGTCAAATCTTCTATATGTACAGCACAATCCAAGTTTTGATTTAACCACAAACCTAAAATTTTTGTATATGAATTTTCCAGATAGTTGAAGTTCTTTGCTCCAGCTGTGGAACATTTGGCTCATATCCAAGGGTACTACAAAGGCAATTCACTAAGTCCTGAGCTAGGAATGAAGAAGCCAGTTTTTTTAAACAAAAATTATTTATTTCTCAACATAGTACCCTTTTAAAGATACACACCTTTGCTAACATTACTGCAATTTTTTTCAAAACCTCTAAAAATAAGAATTAGAATTATCAAGCTTTGCAAAATAAGCATCTATTTCCATGATGACCAACTCAATTGATCCTGTGAGCCATTTCTGCTTGGGAACAGGAGAACATACAGTAAAAGGGCAGAGAGGAATGGCATCAGCAATTCATAATGCAATTCATACAATTTGGTGTCAGCAAATCCAGCTGGATGTGCTGGGGCATTAACGTGGTGAAACAGAACTTTCTTCTTTGCTAGATGGGGCCATGTCTCCAACTTCTTGTTGAATTAGGCCAATAATTCACTGTAGTATGCTCCAGCAATTGTTTTCACTTTTTCCAAGAAGTCAATGATATCCTTTACATTCCAAAAAATTGTCTCCATCATTTTTCCTGCTGATGGTACTGTCTTTGCCTTCTCTGAAGCAGATTCTTCGGCAGCAACATACTGTTTTGATTGTTGATGAATGCAGGTCTCATCGGCAGTGACTACTTGACGCAAAAAGGCCTTCAGATTTCACTTAAACAGTTCCAAACATAAGAATAAAACCCTGCTAAAAAGGGTATTCCACATAAGGCAAAATTAGACACTAGCTTCAAAGTTGAAAGCCGCACCCACTACTTGTACACTGTGAGCAAATGCAGCACCCATCATGCAGAAACCTTCTCATCTCCAACTTATCATGCAAAATGTGAATTGCCGTTTGTTGAGATAACTATGGCCTGTGCCACTTCGCGAACTTACGTTTACATCAGTGAAAATCATATCATGGGCTATTTCAATAATTTCCTTGGTAACTACATTTGCAAGGCGTCCTGTAAGCTGACCACATTTAAATTTGTTATACTAATATCTGTCCTTGAAGGTGAAAAGTCTCTATAAATAACATCCAATGTCACTTTTATCTCCTTGCATGTTTTCCCATTTTAGCAAAAACATGTCGGACAACTTATTGAAATGTCCATAAAATCCAAACTAACCTATAAATCAGCATCAAATTTATTTTAACTTTGTAACCAATGACAGTACATAAGAACATAAACTACTCTTAACAATATTTGAAAGACGGGTACTTATCAAACTGCTCTCGTACTTGGCTGAAGATGCAAATGATAAATTCTCAAAACTAGTCCCATTATAACATTTAAATTATCAAGATAAGTGAAATTTAGTCACAAATAATAATTTATTGCATTGTAATATGCTTTCCCAATGCTGCAAGGGATGCAGTAAACTCCTGTTTAGCTGACTGCCCTTTATTGGTTGGAACACTTCTAATAGTGTTAATAAGGGGTATATAATATTTTTAAATTCAAACATCAAGTACACAATTAATTTACTGAGGAGGATTCCTTAACTAAGCAATAACTGTTTTGCATTGCTCAGTTTTATCCAGGATCTGTTTTTCTTAGTGGTAGATAATAGTCCTTTAATAGCCTTCTCAAAATAATATCAAACTGGAGCAGTTTAAATCATGCTACATTCTAACACTTATGATACAATACTTTATAACAATATTATTAACAGCGACAAACCTTGAAGAAGCTTTCAGCATATTGAAGAACATATATACCACAATCTGTGAAATTATTCTGTTGTGGAACTTTGGGTGTACCACCTTTAATGGTGTCTTTGGAAAATTCTTTATCTCTGCCTTCCTTCACTTTATATTCAATACGGAGATAATCTCTCAGTGTTGCTACAACACGGGATCTACTTGCTCCTGCTAGAGAGTCAAAAATCAGAATGCAGGGTCTGAAACAAATGTGCAATAAATTTAATAGACATGTCATAATAAACAAACCATTATAAAGTAATGAGCAGAGTTATATGAACAATTATAATATTTTAGGATCATTACATATACAGGATGTTAGTGAACTACACTGAAATAATTTCAGCAATTGTAAGCATGATTAATATAAGCAAGTTGAGATAGGCAATGCTGGTATGTAGCTAAACATAATGCAGTTAACTGTGTAAAACCTAAAGACAGCAGATGCTGATAAGTTGGTGTTTAAACAAGGTGGGCATAATTATTGGATTACAATTTCTTAAAAATTGCTTCCCGTGTATAGAAATATCGATGCTTAGTAGCTCATTTATGGCATTCTCAAAATTTAATGCCCCCTAAATCTCTCAAATTTTGAACTAACCAGCTGCCAGTGCAACAATGAACAGCAATTAACTGGCTCCCTGCATCATGTAGTCTACTATAGTGGTGCTTCTGTAAGTTTTCTGTTGACCCAATCCATAACAGCGAAAATTGGGGATCCAAGGGCCATGGGTTCAGTTCCTATCATATAGTTAAATATCTTTTTGGTCTTTTTAATACATAAATTCTAATAGTGATTTGTAACTAAGAACATGAATCTGATTGGCCAGTGCAAGGGGGAGTCCAACTGTAGCTTGGTCAGCATGCTCTCCTGACAACCCTTTGGATTTCTTTTTCTGGGGTCACCTCAAGTCTCTGGTGTATGAAACACCTATTACCTCAGAAGAGGATCTAACTGTCTGAATAACAGCAACATGTGAAGTTATTTAACATACAAAAGGAATTTTAGACAGAGTACGACAGTTGTTCCTTTGCCACCTTCAACTTTGCATTGAAAATGCAAAGCTTTTTACATTCTGCCATTTCGAGAAGTTCCTATAGAGCTGACGTAAACAGCTGCATTTACTTTTATTTTATATAAGTTCGTTCACCCTTTAAACCACCTGCAATTTAGATGTACAGAATATGAAAGTATTAAGTAGGATTTAATTGCAGTGACAAAGTGAAACTGCCCTGTAAAGTGCATAAATTTATACAAGAATTAAAAGCTTAGACAAAATATTAAAAAAAAAAAAAAAAAAAAAAAAAAAAAAAACCACCAAACAAACAAAACAGAACAAAAATAAATAAAAAAACAACAAAAGTAAGAAAACTTGAACTCGTTTACACAATTTAAAAGCTAATGTGATAACCATTGCGCCATAGGGAGTGCTTTCACACGTCTCTTCATTTGTGTCTTGTGCACTCAAGTGGTATTATTTTTAGCAGTGGCATAATGGCACTTTAGAAACTTATAGCCGTAACTTCCACATTTGAACCAACAGGCCATGTTTCCTATCTCAAATTATTTGTTTAGGACATCTCCACTTGCTCTGAAAATATTTTGGTGTAGTTCATTAACACCCTGTATATAATGAAAACACAGTTAAATTTTAATACAAGTTTAAAGTGATTTAAACACTGTAGTTAACACAACATTTTCATTCAACAATTTTAGCTGTAACATTGTGTTCAACTTCACATTAACTTCATTGTACACTTGTATTACAATATTTTAACAAATGTTAGAAGTTGAAAAATGGCTGCCATAAACAAGCTGCTGATGTGGAGCAGCTGTATAAAATTTTTCCATAAGTGAAGAACAGATGTGCATCATAATAATTTATATATACTTAACTCTCCACCTCAAAAATACATACCAACAATAAGAACATGCTCATGTCATTTATTCTCACAAGGAAGTAAAGAGGTGATACAATGTTTTACCTGCAATGGGCTGAGAATCCTCAAACAGATGCATAACAGACCAGTTTTTTGATTAATTTTATTTTTCTATTAGCTTGTGCATGCGTAGAGGTGTCCACTGATGATAGAAGTGTAAGCAGATGGGAGAAATGAACCTTGGGAATCAGAAATTATTAATGAAATTGACAGAAAGGGAAAAATTGAGTATTATCTGAGAATGTTGTTTGATCTTAACACTGATGCAAACAATATTACCAGCAAAACAGGATTTAAAGCAACATTAATTTCCATGGATTTCAGAAAAGATATTGCAAGAAATCTGATTGCAATTACATCAACAGAGGAATCTTCTGACAACTGTGAAGAAATATGTAATCCCCAAAGCCCAGACCACCAAATGATACAATCAAACATAAGAAAAAGGTGTGTTCATTGACTTTTATAACATGTTGAGAATTCACATATAATATTTGTAAGAAGTGTAATAACTTTTTTTACTTCAAACACCCCTCTCTCTAACCTTATCGGACCACCTTTTTATTTTTTTTTATTATTATTTTTTTTTAATTTTTAAGAGATCATTTAATCATTTAGTGATAGAGCCATGATTTGCATTGCAATTTACAAATTCTTACATAGTATGAATAAAATTACTGGTGTTTTGTAAGACTTGAAGTTTTCACGGCGAGCATTACTGATTAAGGGGAGGCATCTGTGAAAAATGCTAAAATCCAGAGTTTACATCAGAACTGCTTGAAATTTTGTCATTAGGTGGGGTATAGGGTATCTAGTTAAGCTTTTAAAATTCACTTTTCTAACTTAAATAGTTTTTTCAAAAAAAAATATTTAGTGCTTTTTATACTATGATTTTTGTATGTTATATAAAAAGTCCCAGGTCATACAGTTTTTCTTTTAGAAACTTTAAATTTTAGATTCAGGTTTCTCTGTACATCAGTTATAAAAGTTGCTATACTTTTAAAGTGTGTATCATGTATTTTTGGACAAAAAAAAAATTATGTTTGAATATATTAAATTTTTCTTAATTTATTTTGCAATTATGAGATTTAAAAATCAATAATAAATAAACTATTTAATTTAAATAAACAAAAATACCAACTTTTATTAAAAATTTATTTAGGAATATGTATGCAAAGTTTAATCCAAATTCGTTGAGAATTGCAGAAGTTGGAGCATTTTGAAGATACAAAAATGTTCAAAAATTGAAAGTGGAGAAAAATGAATTTAAAGATTTAGATTAAAATTACACTACTTTCTTTACTTTGAAAACTCCATGCATCATATGCAGGCCCTTCATCTACCTTATTACCTTCTCTCTCTCTTTAATTTGGTTACCTTTGGCCCTTTTTTTTTTATAATTTTTCTATCTACAGTAGTTTTTACCAAAAAAAAATAATAATTTAATTTTTTGCTGCAATTTCTTTACATTGGGAAACATATTACATTCTCTACAATTTTTGTTATAAATGATTGGAACTTCGGATTCTGATTCCTTTAGATAATAGTTAAAAAAACTATATATTTATATACTCATTTGCCTAAGTCTAATGGTTCTGGGGGAGAAAATTTAAGGAATATGATAGAACTTTCTTGAATTTTTTTCAATGTTCTTTTTTCAATACCAATCATTATTAATTTTTTCATATACAGCCATAATGATACCAATTTTTATTGAAAACTTATCTAGGAATATACATATATGCAAAACTTAAAGAAATTCATTGAAAACTTTAGTGTCTGGACTATAGGGAGTATTAAAAATGCTAAACGTTGGACATGAAGAAAAATCTAGTTAGAAGCTCTAAATATAAACAACATTTTTTTCTATGTTTCAAAACCATCCTGCACTATATGAAGACCACTCAGCTAGTTTACTATCCTCTTCTTCTTCTAATTTAGTCACCTTTAACTGCTGCTTGGCATATTTATATTGGCTCAATGAACTTTGATCACTTTGTTTTAGCTTTCACCTATCCCTAATACTCTAATTTTCTTGCTAACAAGACTTACTTTGCTTGCTGCAAATTTTGCCTTAACTTTAAGTCTATCTTTATAACCCATATTAAATTCACTAACAGCTGCAATTACATCAATTTCTTTCTTAATACAAAAACTTCTTTGTGACATTTACTCCATGGAAACTTTCATTAGCATTCTGTGCTTCTCCTTTAATGCAACCTTCCCATATTATAGTACTAACTAATCTCTTTATTTTTGTCTATGAGATGGAAATTGTAAGTAGAATAGTTCATGCAATTCATACCCATGGTCATACAAAACTTCTGCATAGAAATATGACCCTTACCAATGCCCAGAAATACATCAACCATTCTTCTATTTACATCAAAAGGTGACCTACTAGAATCACTGTTAACTCTTGGGCTATAATATGTTTTCACTTAACATTTACCTCAAGCATAGCGTTCTAGTAACATTACTTACTATTATGGCTAGAACACCTTAAAGTTTCATTATATTTTGCTTTGAAATAGCCACTGTACTCCTAACTTAACCTGGTATGAATCATATACCTACTGTTGCAACAAGAAAGCAATACAATGTTAAATCGGGTTTTATTCCTATTCTAAACAATAATAATTTAATATAAGCTGCTATCCACAGCTTTCACTTGCATGTAAATCTTATTTCACAAACACTACATGTCAGTGGAAATGTTTGTTTACTTTCAAAAGTAGTAAGTGGGAAATAATACATAGAAATAGTAGCGGAAAGGTTCAGTAGCTTCCACAAACATTCAGAAGATGTCTCTGCACATTACCACAGTTACAGAATCAAACTGCGTAGTTTAAACGTGAGAATTCCATCAATTTCTTTGCGACACACTGGAAAAAGCAATATAAATGGCCACGCCCAGCCACACATGGGAGTATAAATAATGTCGTAGCTGCTCTTTAAATGGCGCTAGGGCCTAACTGACGGCAGATTCTGAAACTACAATGTTTAAACATAATTTTAATGCAAAAAATGGAAAATGTCGTTTTTTGTCATTTTTGACGAAATTTCACTGATGCCTCCCCTTAAGGCTTCAAGGATGACCAGCCACATTAAATTTATAAAAGTCGAGCTTTTATCTATTGTGCACTCCATTGCCAAAAGCTCAACTTTAATAAATTTGATGCAGCTGATCACCTGTGAAGCCTTAATCAAAACTGATGTTTTATTCAACCAAACTGTATCCATGGTAACAATAAACTGAAGGAGGTAAAGGAGGATAAGAAGTTGAAGAAAACCAAACACCCATTGCCTGTCCAGTATGTGAATATTTTGTGTTGTTTTTATCCTATCTTGAATATACTATAGTGGTTTAAAATTTGAACTGACTTTTGAAAGACCTGCATAATATGTCACTCCATCATCACTTACTACTTTAAGTCAAATTTAGTAAAGATCTTCTATCTTATGACCCATGTAAATCTGTTTCCCTTTTATTTTATATTTTAGGGGAAGATGCTCAACCAGTTATTACGTTATTCAACTGTTTTAAGCACTGGGTTCAAACATTATCTGGAAAAAATTTGTGACTATGTAAACACTATATTAGGGTTAGAAAATTATGATGAAGATACAATTAATGCCTAGAAAAGAGTTAAAGGACTTTATAGAGAAGTTTTACAGATGAAATGAGGCTCATAGAATTAAAGATGAATTTCTTTCAAGTTATTCCAACTGGTTGCTTAATGAACTGATTCACGGTGCACAAGTGTACCTGCACATGTGTCAGAAAATAGATGCTGCAAAAGTAGTTAAAGAAACTAAGTTCTCCACATAGATGTACTAAAATTAAAAAGGCATTTGTTAATTGCAAAATATGCGCCACTATCTGGTGATGAGGTGCTAACATTCTCTATAGATATTAATTATACCTGAAGTCGATATATCAACATGCACACAGAATGTAAAAAGAGAAATTACATTTGCCCACACTATCATATTACTAAAGAAAGTAAAATGATTTACTTATCCTCAAGATGAAGCAGTAACAATTGAATAAACATCAGTCACAAATTACAGTCACTGGTTGATCATGCAAAGCACCTTGCAGTGATGCAGGAAGATGTTTTAAAAGACACCATTTCTAGCAGTGGTGTGATTGATATTGTCGTGAGGCACTTGTTATTTTGCGAGAGAGAGAGAGAGAGAGAGAGAGAGAGAGAGAAGTGGGGGGTGAAAGAGACAGATAGCACCCAAGCCAGCCCATGCTCATACTAGCGCAGAACTCTTGCCGAGGAGAGACTGGGCAGGATGAGAAAGAGCCAAACAAATGTCTGGACAGCTCTCTTTCGCCTGCCACCACGAAAAGCCGTGAAGCTTCGGGAGGTTTCGAGAAACTTCACCAACCTTCGAGAAACAGCAGCTCTTGTATAAAAACGACTAGACTGGACTAGACAGACAGAGAAGCTGCCAGTGAGTAAATGCAGTTGTCTACGGATGTGTGGCAGACAGCCTTGAAGATTGCGTTCATGAGTGTAACATCATTCTGCTGATATCAGAGTTGTACAAGTGTCTTTCTATGGAAATAAAGAGCATTTTGAATTTCTGCAACTAGACTTAATTCTATGAACCCACAGTCACAATATTTAAATGGAGGTGTGATAGCTAAGTGGACATAGTATATGTAGAAATTCACAGATGATTCCAATGACTCTGATCTTTTTCTAATTTCCATTGTTCCTTTGCAATTCTATTCTACAAATGCAGAAGGAAATGAAAAGAACACCAAATTAACCAGTAGGGAGGCTAAGTTAATTGAAAGTGAAATTGTCTCTCTAAAACCAACTATGGTAATAGTCGATACAAAACATATCAACATCAATATACATATATTATTGATGACCATATTATCAATATTTTATTAATGACTATTTTAATGGTAGATGGCATGTAATGCTACTTGAGGACCATTTTTTTCAAAACCACATAAATGTAAAATTTTTCAAAATTGAGTTACATATTGCAACAGCATAATTTTAACTTACAAATCATTCACTTTTTAGAAAAGTCAACAAATATCTTGTACAAAAGCACGAAAATTTATAGGTTTTAGCAAAAGCTGATGTGGCCAATTTAAGAGTTTAAGTTGATAAATGCAATACTTCTTATTTCATTTACAACCAAGTAGTTAACAATAATAAAAGCATAAATATTTGCATGGTGCTGTTTCTCAACAAGATTATTCTTGCGAAAGGATTGTGAGAGGTAGAATGTTCTACTGAAGAATGAGCAGAACAACAGATCCAAGTCTTATGTCTTATGTGCGAAGGATGTACAGGAGTCAAAACTCCCTCTCTATCGACTGGGAGACATTGTCCTGCCAGTCAATGTAGCAAATGCCATGCATTCACCTGCACTGTAAGCAAAGTACTGTTAAAAGTGCCAAGGACACAACAACTAATATTACCCACTGAACTATCTCTGGAGAGTTACTGAAGTATGTTACTCATTATTAAAATGTTTCTTTTTTACATGGGCTGATTATATCTCACATCCAGACCTGCTTGTCAACATATAACTGATGATACAGTTGTGTTTGAGTAAGCGGAAATGTTTCTTATTAAATTAGAATGGATGGTAATTCCAATGATTCTGAAACATATATACAGATGAAGTATGTTCAAGTGTCAGAAGATCCAGAAACCAGAAGGATGCCAACTTTCTTAAAAAGGAACATAAAAGTAGAGCTACCACAATATTATATGCTATCATGAACTTGCAGTTTTATCTTCAAATGAAAAACTAAAGGGGAGAAAGATACAAAGTTGCTGAACTATGTTAACAAGGGAAGTATCACTATGCTCATACCTGTATTTGCTTGAGAGTTTGATGGCACCATCTCTGCTCTATGTGGGGCCTGGGTACCAAAAATCTACTGTAGAGTAAAACAGCAATGTCCAAACATGAAGCCTGAAAAGTGCTGCATGCGACCACTTGTAAATAGCTGTTAGACATCGAGCTCTGTGCCAGCGCTGTAGGCCGCTCTCACAGGGATAAACAATCCCTCCCATACAATGCTGTATTATTGCCTATATGTTCCAATGTATTCTGGACTCATATTCGTGTACTTCCAGCTATACTCCGCACCTGATTTTTGGCACAGGCCTCACATACAGCAGAGATGCCATCCATCTCTCAAATGAACAAAGGTATGAACATAGTGATAATTCCCTTGTAAGATATCACCGAGTTTCATTCATCATGTGGGATCTAAAAAAATATGGTTTATCTTGGTCTAAGTTTCTCTTTAAGTTTTTGAAATATAGTTACATGTCAATGATTTAAGGAGTCTTGGAAAAGAGTTCAAGATTCAAGAATATTCTTCATTTCTTTACAGTCTGTGGACATGCTACATAGTATCAGATTGAGTATTATATGTGTTTGGAGGAATTTAGTAACAGTGACGTCAAAATTAATCTAAAAAATTATTTGTAGTTGGTTTATTGATGCTCGGTACTTTTTTTAATATTAATGAGAGACTAGTTTCAACGGCATTTGCCTACATTTTCAATCTCTTTCCAACTCGTTTCCATCTTAAATTAGTTGGAAAGAGATTAAAAATGGAGGCAAATGCCTTTGAAACTAGTCTCCCATTAATATAAAAAAAGTAAGTGACGAGTATCATTAAACCAACTACAAATAGTTTTTGAGATCAGATTGAGCGTTTGGTAGAATAAAATAATCACACAGCAGAAAGAAAAAAAAAAAGGAAATATATATATATATAAAATGGAGCATCTTGGCTCCTAACAAATGTTAAGCATATTAAAAGAGCACAGCATTCTGAAAGTACTCTGCAAAGACTAGAAAATTAAGAACCTCAAGGATAGCAAACAGCAAGTACTTAGAGGTAATCATACAAAATGAACAATTCACATGTCATCACATACAAGAACATCAAAACTTTTGGAAATTAATTGTTCTTTCACACTAGCCGTGTGTAGGACACACTATGAAAGGGTAGAGCCAGACTGAAAACTTCCCGGTTATGGCATTGAATTTTTCAGTCTGGCTCTACCCTTTCATAAAAATTGTTATGTATAAGTGAAGAGCACACACTCAAGAGATTCAGTTTAAGTTCTTAGGAGTAAATATGTCTTCCAGCACTATCATCCATAGAATTAAGTAAGTAAGTAAGAAAGAAAGAAAGAAAGAAAGAAAGAAAGAAAGAAAGAAAGAGAGAGAAAGAGAAAAATAAAAATATAGGGGAGTGGGGTGGGTATATATTTGTAGGTACCGGAAAAAAAATGTAATTTAGAAACATGTTAATAGAATTGAGATTTAACTGTATTGGAACACCACAGTGAAGCGAAATAATTATTAATTTTTAGATGAGTCGTATTTATTACACATCTGCTTCACTTTCGTACCTATTTTGAGGTCATGTTTCGCAAATCATCGTTTGCATCTTCGGCTCTTATGTGACTCAAAAAAAATTGGCTGGATCTAACTTTCGCGTGTTCCTCTTGACTTGACGTCACTTCAATATATTGATATTTAACTGTATTGCAACACCACAGTGAAGCGAAATAATTATTAATTTTTAGATGAGTCGTATTTAGATTATTGTATTTAGATGCAAACGATGATTTGCGAAACATGTCCTCAAAATAGGTACGAAAATGAAGCAGATGTGTAATAAATACGACTCATCTAAAAATTAATAATGTTAATAGAACCTTATTCATATGTGATGCATTTAACTTAATTTGCTCAGACATGCTAAATCTCAATGAAATATAACTTGAGTTTTAAGTATTAAATGAGATTAAGGCATAAGCTATCTTAGAAACTCAAAATATGTTTTTCTTATCATGGAAGCAGAGTGAATGCAGAAACAAAAGACAGATATTTGTTGGTATATGTTTTTCGGAGTAACAAAGTAGCAAAAAACGAGAAGCAAAGTATTTGGTGTTGTTAAATAGCAGTCTTTTTTCCTTTATTTCTCAGTTGCTTTTAATCAGCAATGGTCAAAATGAAAAGAAATATATACCAGAACAGAAAATAAAATTTCATATGAGGGGTGGCCTAATAAGACACAAAACCAAAACTGAAATTGCTTCAAACACAGGAATTGCTAATACCACACTATGAACAATCATGTGTAACAAATGCTATTTGGGATGATATTTTAAAATCAGATGCAAAATCCACTAAATGCAGGTGTCAGGAGGAAGGGAGATATGCTGACTGAAAATGGCACTTTTCACATGGTTTCAAGAGAAACAGGCTGCAGTTCTACCAATAACGGATATGTTGAAAGCAAAAACAATAGATTTAGCTAAAACCATAAACATCTTGGTTGATTTCAAGGCTTGATCAGGATGGTTGCAAGGATTTAAAGATCGTTCTGGAATCAAAAGGAACACAATTTGCAGTGAGTCAAATATTATGCATGACATCCAGTGCAACACTGGAAGAAACAGGTTCTACCAGGAAATATAAATAATTATCAGTTTCAAAATTCTAAAACTGTGATGAGACTGGCCTATTATACTATCTCCTTCCCAGCCAGACAGCTGAAACGGGTGACTAACGCCATGGAGGGAAGAAAAGTTAAATTTGCTCTACAGTTCTTTTTGGCACCAATGCAGATCCAGTTCTCCAACTTGTGATATGAAAATACAGGAATCCAAGGTGTTTTAAGGGCGATAAGACAAAACTACAGAATGTGATTTTAATGGAACAGTGTTTAAAGAAACTGGACATTTGAAAGAAAAAGAAACAAAAGAAGATCTATCTTTTTATGGATTGAAGTGCAGCACATTCACCTCAATTTATAATTTTGAAAAATGTTTGAGTGGAATTTTTCCCTGCTAACTGTACCAGTCATCTACAGCCACTTGATTTGGCCATCACTGCAAATTGCAAAGTACATTAAAAATGTTGGTTACACATTTAATAGTACTCACTGATGTACAGAACAGAATAAAACATTTTATTTACTGATTGAGGTATAATAAGTATATATGGCTTCGTCAATCTTATATAATATTATTTACAGTATACACATAACAGAAGAAATTACATAAACAATAAACAGGTTACATTTTGAATTCAAGAAAATCATTTACACTATAAAATTTATGTTTTAACAAAAGGTGTTTGACTTTTTTCTAGAACATCTTGCCTGAGAATACCTTAATGGATTTGGGTTATCTTGTACAAAATTACTCCTTTGTAGAAAATACAATTGACTGTTCTGGTCAATCAGTGATGGTGCAGATGTATCAGTTCAGTTGCTCAAGTATTATGAGCATGATAGATTTTATTTTTTTAAAAATCAATGTATATTATGAATAAATGATACATGGCAGTGGTAATATGTTAAGCTCATCAAAAATTGGTTTAATTGGGGTAAATAAAGATTGTCACTTGTTTAATGTGTAGTGTTTAACGCCCGCTTTTACTACATACGGCACCGCAGGCGATGACAATGATTATACATGAGATGAGGATGGAGCACCGGTGGAATGAGATGGCGGGGGAAACCGGAGATTCTGGAGAAAACCCGCCCCAGCGCCGTGTTGTCCACCACAAATCTCACTTTGCGGTCACCTGGGATCGAACCCAGGCCACCTTGGTGAGAGCCAATTGGTCTAACCACTGAGCCACGGCGCGGCCTGGCACTTGTTTAATTATCCATCTGTTTTGTGGTAGACTGAATACCATGGCAGTCTGATTAGCAACCCCCCTGAAAGGTATCCCATAGGCCAGTATTGAGTGAACATACCCAAAGTATTTACGTGAAAACTGAAGCTATTAACAGTGAAGCAACAAATACTACACAAACATAATTATTTGTAACAAAAACTTCACTTTTCTTTTGAAACTGATATAAAATTTCAATAAATTGTGAGATCACGATTTTGTAAACTTTTGTTTACAATCTCAAAAGATAAGTTTATTAGATTCAAAAGATAAGTGAAGTTTTTGTTACAAATAATTATATTTGTGTAATACCCAAAGTATATAATTCTCATTGCCTCTTGTTACAGAATTGGGTCAGCATTTACATTGTGTATGCTGTACGGCTTAACCTTTTACATAAGGCTAAAATATTCTGATGGTTATTTCATATTTTTCAAATATTTAAGAATTTGTTCTGGAAAAAGTAATTTGTACAAAATAGGAAATGTGAAACTGGGTAGGCCACATAATGATACAATGCAAGTTGAATATTACATAATAGTGTTGCTATTGGTAATTATAATAATGCAATTACGTAGAGTGGTGACATGGATAAATAGAAAATAAATAATTTAGTTGTTCTAGAAACATTGAGTGCAGAGAACCCAGAATAATCGGATAGCTTAGCGTCACTTCGTGAACAATGGTCCTGGGAGTAAGACATGTTTTTGGTGTAGCTCAGCAAGTTCATCATTGCAACTACAAGTATAATGTGAAAGGGCAGAATCTACGTCATTTGTAGCAGAATTTATTAATGGTTTCATGGAATAAATCCCACAATATTTAAAGGAGAAGAATTGTTATTTTCCAATAATTGCAACATAAAATACCTTCACTCCGATACTACGACCTGAGATAAGACTCATTATTTCAGGCAATGCCGAGGCATCTACAAGAATTCTACCAGATCACTAAAGGTGAGAGTAATTAAGCATCATCGATCATCATGAATTTTGCATAATTTTCTGTTGCAATATGTTCATTCCAAGATAGAGTTGATCAATAGTAATGCCTAGGAAATTAGTGCTATTTTGACTGCTTATTACTGAATTATCAATAATTACTTGGTACTGTTGATCAGGGTTTGAGCGCCCACTGATGTCTATGTAGTTAATCTTACCAACATTTGAGCAGCGTTTCATCCATTTCATTCATCATCCAATATGACTTAACGGAGGACGTAAATTACAAAAAACAATATTTATAATCAGTCTATTAACTTTTAGCCTGTGATTTAGTTTACGCATCAAGCTATTTATATTTAATTGTAATGAAGTTTTACTATGAGTTTTAAAGATAACATTTGAGTCGTCAGAAAATAAAACACTATTTGCAGGTGCTACATGTAATGGAAGATCATTGATATACAACAAAAATAGCAGTGGCCCTAATATTGAACCTTGTGGCACACCATACTTAGAAGTCTGCAGATCAGACTGCTTATTTTCAATTTCCACCATATGAAATCTATTTTTAAGATATGAACCAATTCAATAATTTGCTGTGGCTAATTCCATAACTGTCAAGTTTAAGAGAATATCATCGTCTAAGGTATCAAACGCTTTGGAGAAGTCCATGAATAACCCAAATGCATGTTGTCTTTTGTCTTGAGCACTGAATATTTCTTCTAGGAAGGAGAAAATAGCCGAGTTTATTGACTTTCCTTTTTAAAACCCAAATTGAGAGTTAGTGAAGATACTGAACTTATCTAAGAAACATGTTAATCTATTATACATAATCTTTTCAATGACCTTAGAGAAAGCAGGGATTAAAGATATAGGCTTATAATTTTCAATTTGTGTTCTTTTGCACTTTTTAAAACTAGTTTTAATCTTTGCTATTTTAAATGGTTCAGGTAAAGTACCAGTTACAAAGGATATGTTACAGATATCCATTAATGGTTTTAAAAAAATATTTTCTACATTATATCGAGATTTAACTGTATTGGAACACCACAGTGAAGCGAAAAATTAATTATTTTCTACATTGTTTTACAAGCAAATCTGCTATGTCATAATAACCACTGTATATTTTTGTTTTTCAGGTCATAAAGGGCTTACTGAATTTCATACTCAGTTGTTGGATGTAAATAGATAGAGGCATGATTGGTGGATTTCTATGGAAGAGATACATTATATATTGTATGGGGAATTGTCGGTGTTAATTTCTTCGCAACATCTGCAAAATAATTATTGAAAATTACAGTTAATTTAAGGGTATCTTCAATTATGCCACCATTGCTTACTAATGCTATATTACTCAAGAGTATTGTTATTCCTACTTGTTACTTTGTTCACTATGTCCCATATTGCCCTCCCTTTGTTACTGTGTTTTTTAATATACATAGTTATTATTCATTTTATTTGCTTCCATAATAACTTCACTTTAAATAATGCAGTATTTCTTAAAATAGGTTTTAAATTAAATTTAAAGGGAGTAGATTAATGACACTAAACGACACTTACTTTAAAATTTTCCCAGAACATGTTTCAGAGACTTTGCCTCCATCGTCAACCGGATATCGACTAGTTCTCAGTGGTGCAGCTGGCAATATTTTGTCATAGGTCTCCTCTGGTGGCAGTTCGAGGGACTTGCTGAACAAATATTTCTGGGGAATGTCAGAATTGAATACTTTGTTCCTATTTTTTGAAATGAAGATTTGTTCCCATGTGGACAGTTCTTGTTTTACTGATGTATGTTTTAGTAGTTTTAGTTTTGGATTTATGTTGTAGTTTTCTTCCCAAAAATGTTTGGCAACTGCTGATTTTTCTAATTGTTTATATTTTATGTTCCTAAAGTGTTCCTTTGCTCGTTTCTAAATTTCTTTTGGTTTTTCCAATATAAATTTGATTACAGTCACAACATTCAATTTGATATATACCAGATTTTTTGTTGGAATGTCATCACCTGAAATTTCAGATTATATCGAACTAACCAAATTATGCATAGAACAAAATTTCTTCCAGTTACAAACAAAATATTTCCACCAAACTTCAGGTTTAGCAATGGGCAACCCCCTATCATCCTTCCTGGCCGATCTGTTCATGAGTGCAATAGAAATAAGGATCACCAAAGGTTTCCTTTGGATGTTCCAAACTCTGGCAACGATATGTAGATGACATCTTTGCAATAGTACCAAAAAAACACATCAGTGATGCACTAAAACTTTTAAATATCCAAGAAAAAAAGCATCAAGTTCACTGTAGAAATAGAAAAAGACGAGTATTTACCATTTTTGGATCTAAAAATAATGAGAAATAAAAACAGAATAAACTTTGGCATTTACAGAAAACCAACACAGACAGACAACTACATAAAAACTAATGGTTACAACCCAAGATCCCACAAACAGGCAATCTTCAATAGTTTAACACACAGACTGGTCAACATCCCTCTCACAGCAGAAGAATACAAAACAGAATACAACAAAATAATTGAAATAGCACAAAAAAATGACTTTCCCAAATCATTAGTAGACAAAAAAGTGAACTTAGCAAAAAAGGAGCTAATTAAGGAAACCACAACCCTCTCAGCTACAGAAACTAATATGATTTTAAAAAAATTCACTTGGCATCCATGGGCCTATGATAAATTAAAAAAGTCTTCAAAAAAACAAAACATTCAACTAGCCAGTCAACCATTACTCCTTAAAAAACCTAATTTGCACAAACATCAAAGATGCCATTCCATCTAACAAAAAATTTGGTATATATCAAATTGAATGTTGTGACTGTAGTCAAATTTATATTGGAAAAACCAAAAGAGATTTAGAAACAAGAGCAAAGGAAAACTTTAGAAACATGAAACATAAAATATAAAATATTAGAAAAATCAGCAGTTGCCAAGCATTTTTTGGGGAAAAAAAAAAAAAAAAAAAAAAAAAAAAAAAAAAAACACAACATAAATCCAAAACTACTAAAACATACATCAGGAAAACAAGAACTGTCCACATGGGAACAAATCTTCATTTCAAAAAATAGGAACAAAGTATTCAATTTCGACATCCCCCAGAAAGATCTGGTCAGCAAGTTCCTTAAACTGCCACCAGAGGAGACCTATGACAAAATATCACCAGCTACACCACTGAGAACCAGTCGATATCCGGTTGACAATGGAGGCAAAGTTTCTGAAACATGTTCTGGGAAAATTTTAAAGTAAGTGTTGTTTAGTGTCATTAATCGACTCCCTTTAAATTTAATTTATTACAACATTGTTTTCAACACTTCCACAAAAGGAATTGTAGGTTTTAATGTTTATCGTCTTTGGTTTTATGGATTTCTCTTAGTATTTGCTTTCTTTCACATGATGTGATGATTCCTTTCATTAAAGTTTTAGTGTATGTACCATTGTGGGAAACTGGGAAATTCTTTAGTGGGAATGCTATTTTATAATAATGGGTTACTGCATTTAGGAAGTCTTTAGTTTTCCTATTTACTAGTTACTGTCTAATTCAGTCCAGTTTTCATCGTTTAACATATACCTAAAGTAATTGAAATTTTGACTGAATTTTCTTTTTTGGATCAGTTTATTTTTTATGGGTAATTGTTTATTTGCATCTAGTATTTTCAATGCTAGAAATACGGTGTTGTGTTCCAAGATTCCTGTGTTACATTACTGGCTGGAAAGGTTTTGGAGGTTATCGCTAATAAATATCTGGTCTAACCATTTTTGTGATGAGTTTGTGTTACAAGTTGGGCTATTTATTACCTGCTTTAGGTTGCATGAGAGAGCTACTATGTTCTAATTTTTTCGGAATTATCTGACAGTTAATGCTGAAATCACCATACATAATTAAAGGTAATTTTGTCTTCTGCAAGATACCCAATATAGTTTAAAGTTCACCAATATAGTTTCACCCACTACTATACCACCCAATATAGTTTCAAGATCACCATCAGGTTATCTATATACGCATATATGCAGAAAATAAACATCTTTCCATTAACTTAATATGAGCCATGAAATTTATTTTGGCTGCCTGGAAGCAGATGTCATCCTCCACTATTAAACATTGTTTCTTTAAATGTGGTATCTTAGACTGCTGATGGTATCGGTAGTGATGAAGTTGTGCCTATAAATGACTCATGTTTACCATATCGTTAACTCTGAAATTAAGCTCAGATTTGTAACCAATTACCAATATTGTAAATTAATCAATTACTCTTTTAGCTGAAGTAAGAGCTATAAAGTATAATTAACACCTTCTTCCATTGAGCTTTATGACATAATTAACTATAAGAAATGTATTTACTGTCCAAGAAAAAAACATTTAACCGTTTAGGTCATATCGGACATTAAATGAAATAGACGAAATGACACTCAAATGAGCCCAGAGCCCATAAAGTTTAGGGTTATCTGACATTCATATTTTACATATGGGAGAATCCTGGAAAACATCTTACCCAGATAACTGAAACTGACCGAGATTCAGGATCTCTTGAATGTGAGACAGACATGCCACCCACCTGTGCTACAGAGGTTTGCATTTTGAGAACTGTGGAATAGTTTTTCTTCAACAGCAATGTATACATTGTATACATTGATATACTAATTTCTTTTCCTTCTCATGTATTTCTCCATATTTTTGTACCATTTGTTAGCAAAGGTACAAGTGTATTTAAAAAAACTCTGCCTTCTAAGCAATAGCTGCAACAGTATACAAGTTATGCATATGAAACTGGCTCATTGCCTTTTAGTGCTCTGAATGATGTATCTGCCACATCACATATATGTGCAATCAAAGACAAAATTGTGACATACATGGAAATTTGGTAGAAACAGTATGGTGTTATTAATTCCTCACAGTATAGGGTTATACAGCAGTGAATATTCATTTATAAGAACTGTCTATCAACAGCAATCCAAGTATGGATAAAAGTATAGTCAGAAAATGGCAAGAAGGTTATGACAGTAACCCAGACACAATAAATGTGTGTGATGAGCCCCATAGCAGATGGTGGTGTTGCCATGATCTACATCAAACACACATGGACAAATTAAGTAAATTGGCATGTCAAGGTAAAAAGCATATTTCCATAGCTAATAGACTTTTAGTTGAGCAAATTCATCACATCATCCATGAATTGCTTTATTCTCAAACATGTTTGCACAATGGACCCCAAGAATCTTAATCCTTAAGTGAAAGAGTAGTGGAAACATGCCAAGAATTTCAGACTAAATATGCTCTGGAAGTTGAGGACTTTGTCCACAAAGTGAGTCATTGGGTCACTAATATGCCCTAAATAGAACTGACACATACTCCAGAAAAATAGTCACATTTCTGCAGGCAAAGTGATAACTATATTTTGGGATTGGGACAGCAAAATGTACACAGTATTTCTAGAATATAGTATGACTGCCAATTATGCCTTCTATGTGGGAGATTTGCACAAGATTTATGCCCAACTGCTGCAAATTCTTTCTGGAATAGAAGCCATTCTCTACCTCAAAGTGCTGGAAAACACACAAAACAAATAGACTGCATTACAGAGTTTCAAATTTTCATAAGCTTTTGCTCCTAACCCCCATTTAGTCTAAACCTTTCACCATTATTTCACCCCCTTTCCGAAGCTTAAAAATGTCATAACTATTTCAAGATCTGAAGGTTTGCTTATATCTGTGCTGAGGTTCAAGCAGCAGTAAGTCAATAACAGCCAGTGTCCAGAACTTTCCGAAAGAATATGAAAACTTTATCATTGGTACATGTCTGTAGACAAGTATGATAACTATACAGAAAGATGAATCACCCTGATGAATCTACCATAGGTATATGTGGTAGAGGAAACTCCAGACTTTATATGCTAGTTTATAATTCTGGAAGCATTTCACATATTGTTGAGGTTATAATTAATAGGTCAAACTTTGAAATCCTCCTCAAAATCACTTACACTCTTCAGAGCGACCTACTGATCCTAAAATTGGGCCAATAGTTTTTGAGTATGCTTAAAAGTGACAATCCTATGTCAATAGATTTACTGATATGTACAAGAACTCCAGCAGATTCACTGATATGTTACTGCCAATTGACAGCATTATTAACAAACAAAATATGTAATATATACAAATATAGTAATTTGTAACTTAAAAAGCTTCACTTATCTTATAAGAAATGATGACTTTTTCTTACAAATTGACTAGGATTGCCATTTCGTGAATAGCTCATTCACATCATCAGCTTGAACAAAAAACACTTGTTAACGTTACCGTTACTAGATGTCACTAGTTTATTTTAGTACTACCAGCATCTGAAAATGAAACAAATTTAAAAACAGAATCAACTGCCAGTATTTCAAAATTCATTATGCTATGTTTATTTTTTTAAATAAATTTCTTTTCCCTAACCATTGAATCTATCGGACCATTTAATTGTTTTAATAATTTAACTTCTGGATTTATTTCATGGTTAAATGTCTAAAAATGATCTGCTATGATTGTAATAAAGTTTATATTGGAAAGAGAAAACGTAATTTGGAAACCAGAACAAAAGAGCATTTTCATAACATTAAGTATAAACAAACTAATAAATTGGCCGTAGCAGATCAGTTTTGGACATTTAACCATGAAATAAATCCAGAAGTTAAATAATTAAAACAATTAAATGGTCTGACAGATTTAATGGTTTGGGGAAAAACATTTAAAAAAATAAACATCGCGTAATGAATTTTGAAATACCGGCAGTTGATTCTACTTTTAAATTTGTTTCATTTTCAGATGCTGGTAGTACTAAAATAAACATAGTGACATCCAGTGACGTTAACGAGTGTGTTGATGGTTCAAGCTGATGTTGTGAATGAATTATTCATGAAATCGCAATCCTAGTCAATTTGTAAGTTAAACGGTCATAATTTCTTATAAGATAAGTGACTTTTTAAAGTTACAAATTATTATATTTGTATATATTTGTTTGCTTCACTGTTAATAGCTTCATATTTTACATATTTAAAATATTTAATGTTTTCCCCAATGAATTTTATGACATTTTTTGTATTTTTCTAATTTTTCAGCACACAATGGAAATTTAGCTATGGGGATAAAATTATTTTAATTTCAATCTTAATATAGAAATGCTTACTGTTTAATAGGTTCTCTACAAACTTTCCCTCCTCTCGACCTATGCTGCTGCAATATTTCTGGTTTAGGCGGCTTGGGTGTAGGAGGGATTGGCTCATCTGGAAGATCCGAAAACAACTCGTGCCTTTCATTATTTGTTTCAGTCTGGCTTTGGGATGAACTTGACTCCTAGAACAGCAAAACAATATTGATATAGTTTACATCAAACCTATAACAGTGATACACATTACATTTATATAACATCTACACATCAATAAAAGCTGTGTTTAGACATACTCTTTTCTTTTAAAGATTGTCTAATACAACTAGAAATGACTTTGTATTGATGGAGGATATAATACCAGTGTTATTGCAGAGAGCAAATATGTAACCCATGGTGTAAACAGGCTGCAGGCTGGCCAGAGCCTGCCAGCTTCACACCCTTATGTAAAGCAAAGGTTGGCAATCAATATGGGGAGATGTGGTCAGCATCATGGCATTCCCAGGTGGAAAGTTGGCTTTTTAGGCTAGGGCTCGCTGCCTAGTGTAGCTCCTCAATTTCCTCACAATGCTGAGTGAGCACCAGTCCTATACCCGGGACTTAAAAATTTGCACCTGCCCCACCCCGGTGTCATCGATCTCAAGAGCATTCCATGGCAGAGAACTAAAGTACAATGCTCAAGCCCACTATGCCAAGCTGGTGGATTTGGCAAATATGCCTGTGCTTAAATTCAGGGTGCTCACCAAGCATCTGAATATGTTTTCCTGTGTCATTTCCTTTCTAACTGCATTATATTTTGCAGACCACAATACTAATGTGTTTGCGATTAATGTAATATTATTGTTTAAAATTAAAAGAAAACATCACACCACATCAATTTCTTCTTGGGTCATTAGAACCCATTTGCAATGAAAACAATGCTAACATAAAATAGTAATAGGATGACATTGTTCACTCACAATGAGCAGTATGCTTAGGCTACTTGATATAAAATTACTCCTATTTGTAACCAATTGAATTTAAAGCTCAAAAAGGAATGTCACGGACCCCGTTTTCAATGAAGAGATTCCTCAGTTGCATGGCAAGTATGTCCAAAATGTTGGATCCATATGAATTTTGTATCCAACCACACTTCTACTGGGATTTTTACCATTAGAAACGAGTAAAATGGTGTAAACATGACACCTTTTAAAACGATCCCTGTGAAGTCACCACATGCCTTCCCAATGGAACTTTGCACATTTGATCTGCTAATACACTGCCTTACATCTTGATGCCCCACCACATTGCAGTTCCCCATAAAATCTGCCAGGAGTGGGCTAACGTCCCCCTTTCTGTTCTATGGTGCAATCTTCTACAATGGAAATTGTGCTGCAGAAATACAAATTCATCCATGGACATCATAATGAACAAAGAAAAGGCAATATTATCATGAAAAAAATGTAAGTAAGAACATACATGCCTGATTGGAACATCCCTCTGTAATACCAGTCCACCTAATGAGAATTGTTTGATAAATAATTCCATGCATTTCAGAATAAGTCAGCAACCAAACAACACTGCTTCAAAATGAGACAGCACTCACAATATGAATGTGGTTCTAAGGGTATTCTCATAATTAAAACATGTGAGGTGGTTTTACTTATACATGTTAATTTTATTCTTTAATATCTCTCATGATTTATAAAAATGTAATCTCTGAATTTACACAAAGGAAAGCAATTCAAAACATTCAGCAGTTAATAGTTTTAGAAATAACATTCTGAAAATATTACTGTAAGGTCATGTTCTCCAGTTAAAACTTAACTTCAGATACTTCAATTCAGAGCATGCTTATTTATGGTGGAGCAGTTTTCACCAAAAGTAAAGTAAGCACCAAAGCCAGATTGCATGAATATCAATGTTAATAAACTTCAAAACCACTGTTTTCAAATTAAAAGTAGTAACTGGAAAAGCTGGCAGTGTAACAGAGTAAAATAACCAGTATTTTTTCAAAAACCCCAGGATATAAACAAATATGTGAAGTTGAAAAATTATTAGCAGGAAGATGTGCCAAACTGTATAGTGAAAATACCACTAAAAGCAGATAATATAATATGTACACACACCCATAAGGTCTTTTTTTGCTAAGAAGGGATGAGGCAGTTAACCGTGGAAAACTTAAAACATTTGAAAGTTCTGTTAAAGAAAAATTAAATTGAGAGTGTGGAGAATGCAACCACCATTATCATTACCATAATTTTTGTTTTCTTTTCCCCCTTTTTAATGGAAGATATACTTAATTCTTCAGTACTTAAGTTAAACAAGTTAAATAATTTGTATGGTTTCCACAATATATCTATTCACTGAGGATTACTAAAACTGCCTCAATTTTCATTTTATCAATATATCTTAATACTGGGTGAACAATCCTTCACACAGCCAGTTGATGAAGCTGAATGCTATGTTAGCAGTGTAATTGATAGGAATTTTGCAGTAAATATAGTATGGTTTGTCATGCAAGTTATTTCTAACAAACTTAAAAACAAAAGTACATTACAGTAAAACCTCATTTGTTCGGATCAACTGGAACCAGAGCCAATCCAAGTTAATGAAAATCTGGGTTATCCCGAGAATTATAGAAAAATGATAAAAAACATTTGTAACATTACCGAAATATTTTATTGGCACACCATCATCTAAAAACACATACAATGTATGCACTGTAATAGCCAATATATTTGTACTGTACACAATATAGCTACAAGCTAGTAGATAGTAAAAAAGGCAGTGAGCTTCTGCTGTCTCAGTTTAGTGTATTACTTATGAGCAGCACAATCTTGCATCCGATTTAACATTAGAAATTCATTTGGTAATGTTTCAGCTTGACTCTCGAAATGAAGCATAAATTTCTCTATGTTTGCTATTGCTTGTGCACAGCTTGAATTATGGCTGGTTCATCAATACTGTCTAAATCTCAATTCTCTTTATTTTCATTTCTAGTAACACTCCATGATGCAATAATGTTTTTCTCTGTAATTGGTTTATAATCTCCGTCACTGTCAGTCAGAACAACCATCAATAATTTTAAAAGTCTACAAAATCTTCGACACCTATTTTTTCTTCTTCCTCAATCTTGTTTTCTGACAAGTCCACACTAGGCTACAGCTTTTACTATTACTTTTATCAAAGTTTCTCTTCCAATCTGATCCCAAACAGGTGAGGTAAGTGCAAAGAATTCACCCACTGTCAAGAGATTTCAAGTGATGTACCTATTGAGAATAGCAATTTAACATCTGTAAAACGTCTTCATTTAATACAATAAACTGTTAAACATATATTAAAAAACTGGTCTGGATTAAAGAGATTTTACTGTATTGCCATATATTAAGGAGATGTTGGAACTGCCTTCACAAAATTTACAAACCTCACAAAATACTGGAGTTCTGAAAAGCCTTATTTAGTACACAAGAAACCCCTGCATGATCAAAAAGCAAGAAGTGGGTGCACTATTAGTGGTGAAACAATAATACTTTTTTTTCTAAAAATAATTAACAGTGAGAGGTAAGAATGATTTCCCCAATGCAAACTCCTAGAATTCTTATCTTGAAGATAGGGTCACCGAAATAGAAAGTGTACAAAACTAATCAATATACTTTTGATGAATTTAAGAACATCGTCAAGAAGTTGATACCATTTCTCATAGGGAACTGCAAAATGTAATGAGTATTATGTGTTTCAAGTGGGAAGGTGTTAGTCCTTGAGTGTTACTAGGTGAGCAACCAATTGGAGTACTGCGGTGTTGTATTGCATTCACCCTATTGGTGTGGGACGAGCGCCAAACTGATCAATCTCAAATACTATTCGCGCTAAGACAAAAATTCAGGTTTTGCCATAACTAATCCATATGGAAGGAGAGAGTAATGTAATCGCAAAAACTAGGCAACTAGAGTTGGAAAGATATTGAAAATGGAGGCGATTGCCTTTGAAACTAGTCTCTCATTAATATAAAAAAGTAAGTGACGAGTTATCAACAAACCAACTACAAATAGTTTTCGCAATTTACTTTGACGTCACTGTTACTAAATTCCTCCAAACACACATAGAGATTAATGTATTTAACATAACCGTAAAAATGCCATATTTTTAGTTCTAATAGTTCTTCTAATACAAATACATAAATTAGATGCCATTATATTATAACAATGTTCTACGATGTAAGCACTGTAATGAGCATCATTATTGGTTGGCATGTATGCGTGAATGTATGAGTATATTTAAAATTACTCAGAGCTGAAACATAAACATTTGACATGACGTGATAAAAGAAATATGTACATTGAATAAGCGAAGGTGTTTGTTAAATTCGATGAGAGGAAACATACCCTTCCAGCTGGTCTGGCAGAACGTGTCTGGTCAGGTATCTTTGTTTATGAATGGTTTGTAATCTCTATTTACTCTACAGAGTTCAAAGCAGTACTATTCAGTTACTCTTCCCTGAAAAAATGTATCAGCTGGATCAATGAGATACAATCCACCTTCCAATCCAATAGAGTTAATGTGGGCTAAAATTATGTTACAAACAGAAATAATACTTCTAAACTGACTGACGTTGAACAACTTATTCACAATGAAATTAACAAGGAACACAAGACTGGGAAAACTGCGTGAGACATCAGATAAACTAGAAGAGACTTTTGGAAAGAAATAGCAAGTAATGAAATTTTGGAACCTAATCATCATAAATTTGCAGTACTCAGACGATGAAGATAATGATAATGACGAATTATTCCTTAACGTAAGTAACATTTACAGCTATACGGATGCACCGCTGGTATTTTCATTGGATTAGAAAAATAAGTAATTCATAAACTATAATTAATTTTAAACTAAATATTTAAACCATTTGCATAATATATGAATATCCACGTTGCAATTGCGATTTCAACAACTGCATTATTATAACACTTTGGAAAACTCAGTTTGCATTAGCACCAAGAACACTCGCAAGTGTGCGAGAGAGAGAGAGAGAGAGAGAGAGAGAGAGAGAGAGAGAGAGAGAGAAATATTAAGAGTGGGGATAGCGAGGTGGCAATGCTGACGGCTCTAAAGCATCTGATTTGCTACAGGCGAGAACTCTTCCCATTTGAAACACATAATAGACCTGTATCTTTAGGCTTTTACCTAAATGTTCCGATTTCAACGTTATGGACAATTTTGACCTATTTAACACCAAATCCTGAAAATCTTAATTTTTAATTCATATTAAATGCAAAATATAACTTTTGCTATAAATTAACCAAAAAATATAAATGACATTTTAGATCTGTATAAATGTCAACACTTCAAGACGCACAGTGGTCGAAGGAAGTCCCACCCTCTCGTAGAGTTTCAACCGTCAAAGGCATGTTTTATTGTTAAAGGTTGACGAATCATTCCTATCAATACTTTCAGACTGCAAGCCTGGAAAAATAGTTTTCTCATGCTGTTATAGAAGAAATGCAAGAAAGTTAACTGGAAACAGTTATACAGGTTGATAGTGTGTAATACATATGGTTGATATTACTGGAAGTGTGATAAATTGCTTTGAAGTGTTGTACTACTTCAGCTTGAGAAGTATGTGTGGTAACGCACAACATTTCACTGCAGACTATCTCTCTCTCAATGCCAGCGTTCCTGCAAAAGGTAGGCAGTGACTCCAACCTTTCATATAACATTTTCATCCATAAAGAACTAACGTGCAACCTGCACAGTAGTTTGTTGGAAGATTCAGTTGCCTGACGTAGGGATAGCCTGGATGCAAGTCTTTTCATAAAGTGTTTAGACCAGTCCTTGCCAGCTGCTGCTTTTATCACACAGAAGTTATTTGGAAAATTATTCCGGACAGCAAGTTGATAAGCTAGGCATGTTACGTCAATTCTCGTGAAAAGAACCTTTTTTCCATAATTAAAAGATAGTCAACTTTCCTTCGATTTCAGGAGGGAAAATTGGTTTCTTGCCTAATTTTGACCCTATAGCAATTGCAGGTTTAGAACCTGAACAAACGTAATCGCAGAGTATTGAATGGGGAACATTGAACTTCTTGGAAGCTACCAAGTACTCCATTTCCTTTCTGCGCACTGTATTCACTGCTGCAGTCATGTTGTTAGAATCCCACGATTTCAACTCTTTCCTAGTTCGGCCAGTCATCTAAATAAGTTGTATTATACATTCAGTTATGTACTCAAATTTAAAAGTATTTAATAAAATGCATGTAAATGATTAATTATACTTTAATTTGCTGTATTACTTGCATTTTAACGTTAACTATCTGGGTGCTAAAAGTGTTTTGAAAGACCAGTTCTACTGTGGGAGGTAATGTTGGATACTACCCGACATAATAATACTAATACTATACCTGAAAGAAGACTGAAGGTGATTTATACATTTGGAGTAGTTGATACATATACCATTAATAGCTCCACATGTATAAAATCATCCTCAGTCTCCTTTCAGGATTGGTAAAAGACTAATTCTTTTAATGCGCATCTTTACTCAGCTGCCACCTCAAGTTAATTGGAGTGTACCCGCATTCACGCCGTTCATTCATTTTCCATTTGCTCCCTCACATTTCAATGCAACCTCTTCGTCACATATAGTGATAGTGTAAAATACACGCTTTCCAGTATAATGTGACTAAATTACTTTGCTATAATTATATTACTGGTATCAAGAAATGTTAACTTACCGTTAAAACTTCTGCTATCAACGGATTCAGTTTTCTCGATGTAGCATCCACAAAACACATAACTCAATATGGCTACAGCTGTTAAAGCCTTCCTTTAGCTCAGTGAAGATGCTTTGGCTGCTTAACTCTAGATGCCAGCACTCATGAAGAAGAAACCATGGTATCCGACATTATCAGCTTATTCGACTTTCCCCGCCCTTACTCTACTACTAATGGAAAATGCCCACTTTTAGTGCTTATATTAGTCACTTTAAAATTACTCACCATATGACATTGCACGACCACAACACATAGTCTATTACACTATGACCATTTGCATTTATAAAAGTAAATTCACCAAGTTCATCTTCTCCACATCCCTGAGTTGAGTATTTGGAACCTTTCACAGTTAAGAGTCAGAATTAACACATAAAACTAGCCCAATTGCAGAGAAATCATGTGGACCAATCAGCTATCAGAGCGGAGAAACCCTACCCACGTAGCACATACCCTTGTTCAAGCCGAACCAATCTTCTAAGAGCAGCCTGAATAAAAATAAGACACCTCCAGCGAGTGTCTCAGTTGTGCCAGAACCTTCGCCAAGAAGACTTAGACTATGCCACCAATGATGTCCACCGCAGGTGTAAATGAAACGTCTGGACATCCTCCAAATTCAGATCATTATATAGCAGCTTCTTATTAATCTTTTCTATTTTGGCCCTAGGACAATCCTTTGTAAAGTGTTGCATGTGCTATTTTTTTCCTATTTTAAAACATTTTATTTTTTAATAGTGTTACACCAGCAATATACAACAACTTTGGTGAGTTTTTCAGAATATTATATGTGAATTCTGCATGGTATTTTAAAGAATATACTAATTGTTTATCTACAATAATTCAGCAAGGAGGGTCTGTGAGCTTGTTAATACTTCAAAAGTGAAAGGTTAAGAAAATTTACTTTGAGATTTTTAAAACAGACCATGTTGTGGCCAAGCAGTTAGACAGCTTGTCTCTCACCAAGGATCAGGCTTAATCCTAGGTGACCATAAAGTGGGGCAGGATTTCTCCAGGTCCCCCAGTTTCCCCCACCAGCATTCTACTAATTGCTCCATCACCTTTCCTATCGTTTAATCTCGCCCTATTTCTGTCGTACACTTCTTTCACTCTCATCCCAAGCATTAGGCTTATCACCCATCCTGGATTCTCTCTTCTCACTGATCCAGAGATTCCGTTCCTTGGGTCATAAGGGTTTAGAAGAACAAGAATACCTGGATACCACGTAGTGGTATGAAAGGACAGTTAAAGAAAGAAAAGGTTTTAAAATGAAATTAAGAAGATGAACCACAAATATAAATTTTACAGATAATCCGGCAGCTATATCTTGTATTATCTGAGTGATTAATGAGTACCTCTAAAACACAAAATTTAAGAAAGCATATACACTATCTTCCTAGTCTTTTTAAAAAAAAATACAGTTGGTTTCTTTATTTCTGTTGAAAAAGTAAATCAAAATTAGGATAGTACCAAAAATAAACAGTGACATATATTTGAAAGTAATGAGTCGGTAACATATTTATATGAGAGGTAGTCAAATGAAAACAGGTCAGATGCCAAACAATGTCACTGAATTTTTGCTATCCAAAAATTCAACAATATCCTTAGCCCATTAAGATAGGAGGGTAAGTTTCTCTGTTGTAAAATCCTGGGGGCTGTTGAAGGATTAACAATCTTACCAAGCATGTGTGCCACATTCCTTTTTTTTTTTTTAAACTACAAAGATTATATAGGTATAGGTAATGTATTCCGGCAAATATTAAAATTATTATGGGTTCAATATCTAAAACTATGGGACATTTCAGTCAAAAGAAAAGCCTTATCTTTTGGCATTTAAAGAGAGGTACATACATTAATATATATTTGCCAACTTCCGAGAAGCTTGATAATTCTGTGATTAATAAAAATTTCAAATGCATTACATTTTCCTTGCAGTAAAAGCACAAAAACTATGTGTAACATATTATACACAGAAACAAAATACATTAATTATCCTTTACCAAACGGAAGACTACTGCATGTATATCTTATACAAGGGTGAGTCAAATATAAATGGTAATTGTTGCGTATCATGGAGTAAGCAGTTCTAAGTTTGACGGTGGAGTGAGGGGTCAAAGGTCAGTATGTCAGAAGGGGGGGGGGGGGGGAACTAGGTTTGTTAGCTACTCTGCTAGTTTCGGCATCAGTACAGCCATAAGTGAATAGAAAGTTCCTTCGTCTGTTGCATAACACACAATACTTTTACGACTGTGTGGTTCCTTTTGGCCTTCACTGGGCAGGCTTCATCCTTTTGTTGCCACTCTTCACTTGCAATTTTGGATTCTGGAGTTCAATTATGCATCCATGTCTCATCACACGCAACAATGCGCCTCAAATAATCCTTGCCCTCTTGCCAAAATTGATTCAGAAGCCTCTCATAGATCTCCAACCCAGCCTGATTTTTCTCCTTGATTAACTTTGGAATCCATCGAGCACTATTTTTTTCAAATAATTTTATGAGCACTACCAATGCTGACACCCACTCCTGATGGAATCTTTTAAACCGTGGAGTGGCGATTGTTTTTAGTAAGCTCTCGAACGGCATGATGTCACTTGTGAGACTTGACTTTTGGCATCGAGCATGACTTTCATATTCCACAAATCCTTAGGCACCCTTAAATATTCTGGCCCAAGCAGACACTTGACTCTGGGACAATGTAGTGTCCCCAAACTGTACCCTTAAACAAGTTGAAATTTTCAAAGGTTTAACCCCTTCATTGGTTAAAAACTTTATTATAATGCTTTGCGCAACAAAGGAACCTCCTGCTCATTCATGGCTGTACTGATGCCAGAACCTTGCAGAGTAACTAACCGAGCTAGTTCCCCCTTCCTAATACACTGACCTTCGACCCCACACTCAGCTGTCACACTCAGAACTGCTTACTCTGTGATACACAACAATTAATGTTTATATTTTAATCACCATCGTAGATTGAGAAAAGGGAACATCATTCACAAAATAACAAAACTAAACAAGACAGCATTATTCACAAAAATAACTAAACTATTCATCCAAAGGTGTTGTTTGGCAATATCATCTTATATCATGACAGTTCAAGAATTATGTACGTCAAAATTAATTGAAAAAAAAATTGTAGTCTGCTTTTTTCAATTAACATTGTTAAATCTTATTGCAGAAAGAATGCTATAAAAATACACCAGTACTGCTGTATTTCAACTGAGAAACTAATTTCAATGTCTTATTAGATGTCAATAAACTGAAAAGGATTCTTTCTCATAAGACTGAAAAGATGTTCATATTCAACATTATTCTAAAGAACAGTTAAAATTTCTAACCTAACTGATGCTATATTTATCTGTTACAATGTTCACTTAGTAATTTGTTAAAAATTAACATTTAGGTATTAATCTGATAAGCAAATCAATGACTGAAGCTGGTTCTTTCTTCTCTCCCCGTTGAATTTGGTTATGCTGTCATTTATTGGCAGAATAATAAAGTTCTTATAAACGTTTTATTTATTTTTAACTACTTTATTGGGAGGATTTAAAAAACTAACACATTCTTGATAGTAAGAAAGACGAAGTATGTATTAAGATAGTGTGACTCATTCTAAATTCAACGAAAAGAAAGTGTTACTGTTGATAGGGCTTTTGTTTGGTTTTTTTAATATATATTTAGCCACAATCAATAGTCATCACCAATTAAAGGGAGTGCAGAGACAAAAGCAATGGAATAAAACAGTTTCAAATTATTAAATTATAGTTGAGTCGTATTTTTTACACAGTTTCAAATTGTTCATTAAGCTATAAGAAAAAGATAATTTCCAAAAAACTTCAAATTAAGTATCTGAACCTATGAATACTACAATGAAAATAAAATTTAACATGTTACTATTATACTTCAAAAAACTATTATTATATTTCTACATTTCTCTGGAATAGAAATGAGGAGTAAGACTGTGCTTGATAGGTTCATCAGTAGGACTGGATCACAACAGGGAAAGGAGAGTCTGAAAAGATCAGGTTCTGAATAAAATAAGCATGGGAAAATTGAAACAATATTGGAAAACACAGATAGGGAGTTGTAGAAACATGATTAAGGAAAGAAAATGTAGAGGTAAATTGGCTTTACACACAGTGGGATAAGAGGAGAAAATGTGGCAAGGAAGTGTTGAGCATCCGGCAATGAGAGTTTCATTGTTAAAAAATCCCAGAGGAAAGTAGTAAAAGATACAAGCTCTACAATGATACATTTTGGGGGGGGGGGGGGGTAATAATTGAAGATAAACAGATTGAGGACTGTTATATGTTTGGATATGGCATATATACTTCTGATAACCTCACAGTATTGTAACCCAGATATGTGTTCTTTAGAGAATGACAAATTCTAAGAGAGAAATATGGTAGGTTTTTTTTTTTTTTTTTTTTTTTTTTTTTTTTTTTTTTTTTTTTTTTTTTTTTTTTTTTTTTTTTAAGTTTAGTTTTTTGTCCTCCAATGTTAAGTCACATCGGATAATGAATAGAATGGGTGAAATGATGCTTAAATGAGCCCAGAGTACATAGAACTTAGAGTTACCTGACATTCGTCTTTCAGGATAAGGGAAAACCCTGGAAAAAAAACCTTATTCAGATAACTCACCCTAACCAAGATTCCAGCTCGGGACCTCTTGCACGTGAGGTAGACACGCTACCATCTACGCTACCGAGGTAGGCAGATGGAAGTATGGAGGTAATAATGGGAGATTTTAATGTTAGGATAGGAGAGAGTGACATGAAAGTAACCAGTGATACAATATATGGAGACAATGTAAGAATAAAAGGTAAGCTTGTCAGGCATGGCAGAGACAAATGTATAGATAAGGCGAGTGAAAAGTTCATTAAATTTTGTGAAGTGAATATTTTAGAAATTTTAAATGACAGGTATGGTGAAGATGTACAGGGTAGCTTTACTGTTAGCAAAAGCAGCAAAATATTACAGATTATATATTATGGCCTGTCAATTTGGGACATTTATTAAATAATTCTAAGGTTTTAAATTTTATACCAAACAAACTGCTTCCCTCTGGCAGTGGGTGTAAAAATTCAACTAGAGGCCATAGAAGGAAGTGTAGGGGAAGGGAAAATAATACTATAGAGCATATGGTCTTTAAATGGGAAAAACTGAAAATCAATTTATATCATTATTGGAACCTAAATGTAGTAAAGTATGCCAACAAGGAATAATATTTAGGTTAGCAAACCACAACATAGCAAATGCATTAAGTATGGGTACAATAATGCAGAGAGCAAGAGAAGGGATGATGAAGGGTAGGGGAGGAGGTAAGAAAGGGGAAAAATAGTATGATAGTGGATGCAAAATAGCAAAATACTTAATAAAATGGAGAGAGGTAGGAGATAACAACAAATTAAGAACATTTAATTACGAGCAGTTCATATACAAGTGTCATTTGTTAAGTCTGGTAAATTTCCTTCAAGGGATGGAAATATTATGTTGCAATTTTGTGGGTGGTAAGCTTGATTATTCAAAAGTTGTACAGAAAATTTTAATGAGCTACAACATACAGTTCATTGTTGAGCCATCTGAATTGGTCAGTGTTATAGGTATGATTGAAAATGGAAAACACAAGAGTTTCGTGCTGTTATTAAACATTTTCATTTAAAGGGCTGGACTGGACAAAGACAATGGACAAAGGTTGATGTAAGTGCACCAAAGAAGGCAAGGACCATTTTGTCAGCTGGTAAGGTGATGGCCACAGCATTTTGGAATTCTCAAGGAATAATCCTCATATACTACTTGGAAAAAGGCAGAACCACAACTGGAGCTTATTATGCTTCATTGTTGGATCGTTTGCAGTATGAGTTGACTGAAAAGAGACTGATATTGAAATATAAAAAAGTGCTATTTCACCAGGATAATGCATCATCACACACATCAGCAATCACAATGGCGAAAATGCATGAGTTGGGCTTTGAATTGGTTCCTCATCCACCTTATTCACCAGACTTAATCCTAAGTGACATCTTGCTGTTTACAAACTTGCTAGTTTGGCTTGGTGGTAATACATTTTCATGAAATGAAGAAGTGACCGTCACCGTCAAAGAGTATTTTGCAAATCTTGATGGAACCTATTTTCTGATGGGATGAAAAGTCTGGAACATCACTATACCAAGTGTATATCAATGGAGACTATGTTGAGAAATAAGGTGGGATGTTAATGTAAAAAAATATTGGATTTTTACCAGACTTATCAAACGACCCTTGTAATGCATTGCTAGAGAGTAAGAAACAGAGTGAAATAAAAAGAATGAGTATATCCTGATTTTAAATGCAAGTAATGTTACTAAGGTACAGAAAATGCTAAAAATCAGCTTATACCAAGTATGTTACTAAAACGAATGTTAAACCAAAAGAATGGATGGAGTATTTTAAAATGTTAATAGAGGAGCATAATGCAGTTTACCTTCATCATTATCTGCTACCATGTAAAGTTTATTGTTGATCTAGGAGTCTTAAAGCATAGTGCTATTACTTGTTCTTGAACTACTAATTAAATTACTCCTGCCTCGCAGATATTCAATTCCCCACACCATTTCTCCAATTGATTCGAGTAAAATTGCCCAGTTCATATGACAGAGGTTATGAATAAGCATGCAAGGTAATTAAGGGAGTGTTATGCCACAAGCAATACAGTTTTCCTTCATTAGTAACTGTAAGGTTCCTGTTTTAGTCATCATGGAAAATGTACAACTTACATCTTCATCATCACTTGTTCCTTGTTCCATTTCTTCATCATCCCCTTCTGCTTCATCTCTGTCTGAACCGTCCTCCCCACAAGGATCCAATGTTATTGTAGCTGTTGGTTTGATTGGCGTGATTGTTGTAGAGCCTATTTGTAGAGGAGCTCCCTTGAGACAGTCTTCAATACCTGCAATAGCAATCACGTTGAGTGTTGCGCTGTCGGTGGAGCCTATCACTTTAAGATACTGCTCTACACCTGTAATATCAACCAGCATTTAAAAATAAAACTGATAATCATCTAGAAGTGCAGTGTCTACAGGTATGCAGAATTAAGAAATAAGTTGAAGGCCTAACTTCTTGCTTTATAATAAAATGCTGCAGAAAGTAGGCTGTTCAATTTGTTTCAGAAAAACTAAACACTATGGTCTTCTTGAAAAATGTGACATAAAGGCATTAAACGATTGGGTAAATGCACAATGCATGTTATAAAAATTATATCAGTTGGTGGATATCCCAGATGTCTGGTACACTACAGTATTCATGAAAAATGCCTCTGGTGTCCCTAACTAGAACAGTAGAGGTCCCACATTTTCCCATTTTTTAAATTTTGGAAGCAAAAATCCAAAGCTTCTACCTCAATGCAATGCTTATATTCCTTTCAAGATTATATACATTAAACCCTCATAATGATTCCCTTTATAACGTTAACCTACATTTAACACAGAGCTTTGAAGTACTGACTTTTACTTAATTTGATTAATGCAGCTTTTAATTTAATGTAATGTGTAGCTTTGCTTAACAGATCCTGCATATAATTTTAAAATGTACAGAATATTCAAATAACCCCCTTTCTAGAATATGTTAAGAAAATTATTGTATTTACTTGAAAATAAAACCGCCTAAAAAGATCTGCAAAGTTTTGCAAGCAAACTATAGTAAAAAAATTGTATGCAAATGTTAGACCTGGTCTGTTAATTTGAGACAGGTTGTAACTTCAAGAAAATCCATTCTTCAGAATTTCTCTGATACTGTACATACAGTTATTGGTAGATGGTTGATCAAGGGCGCTGAACTGCAGAGGTTATCAGCGCCATGTGGCCAATTGATGGTATATGTGCCCAAGTGATGGAGAGGCTAGTTATAAACCTGGACTCTTCAAGTGATACAACTACTTCTGATTCTGAGCTGGATGCCATGCCTTTATCTAATGACTCAGATAATTTTAAGATTTTGCCAACAAAATACATTTTATAATTTTTCTTTAGCAGTTTCTTTAATTAGTTGATTTAGTTTATTTAATACATATGAGCAGAGTGCTTTTCTAACCCTGCACTTCTGCAGGTTGCGATAAGAATCAGCTGTAAACAGCTGACATCACAGAACATCAAGTATTTGTTGGCAAAGTGATGCAAACTGCAATGTTTATGTGTGTCCCCCTTTTAAGCCCGAAGGGACTTCTGTAATTATAAATATCAAATTAGCAAAAACTACCTGACATTTGGAGGAATTTAGTAATAGTGACAGCTAAATTAATTCATAAAACAATTTACAGTCAGTTTTCCACACTATGTCATTTAAATTCAGATTTTTTGAGGGACTACATTTTAATGTAAAAAGCGACACTGTAAAACAATTTTGATTGATGATTCAATGGTCATTCATCAAAATATGGGTACAATGCCTGTGGCAAAACTATTGAAGATTTGTTAACTTCTAACACTTTAGATCTTATCTACAAGAATGGGGGGATTGCCCCACATACCTACACTATAATGGCCAGTGCACTAATCCAAACCTGAGATTAGTATCTTCAGATTTAAAAGATAAGACAACATGTGAAATCATTGAAGACATAGGATCTGATCATAGAGCAGTCATTGCAACCACAATACTTCAAAACAAACAAAATATTAGCAGACCAAAGTTGAAATACTCTTGGGACTTTAGAAAAGCAAATTGGACAAAATTTGCTGAGGAAACTGAACAAAATCTTTACTCTGCTCAACATTAAGCATCTGTAGATAAACTCAATAAAACAATAACAAATATAATTCTTGAAGCAGCAAAAAAATGGATGCCAAGAGGAAAAACTAAAAATTACAAACTCTTTTGGAATACAGAACTATTAAAGTTAAAAGAAGAAAGGAACATAGCAAGGAAAGAAGCAGAATTGTCCAATAACCCAACAGATACACAGGAATGGCGAAGAAAGGCAGCAAAATGTAAAAAAGAAATTCATATTGAAAAAAAAAAAAGCTTTCAGTGAATTTATTGAAAAAGCTGATTATAGAAAAGATGCAAAAAAAGTATAAAGATATATAAATAAAATTAACTGTCAGAAAGAAACAAGGAAAGAACCACTCAAACTAAATGGGAAACCACTTACTTCAAATTACTCTACTTCTGAAGCCTCTAATAAGTATTACAGCTCTCAGCATAACCTTTCTTCTGAAGCAAAAAGAAAACAAAGGCAGATTAAAAAAGATCTCAAAAAATTTAAAACGTGCCCAGAACAAACAAATGATGTATTCAGCAAAGAATTCAACATAAGGGAACTAAATTATGCCATCCATGAGTTGAAAGATAAAAAGTCTCCTGGACCAGATAAAATACATGCTGAATTTCTGAAACACCTAGGACCAAAGGAAAGAAAGGTATTACTGAAATTATTTAATATATCATAGACCTCTACTGTACCTACAGAGTGGAAAACAGCAATAATTATTCTTATTCTAAAAAAAGACAAAGCACCTGACAAAATAAATAACTACAGACCAATCTCCTTAACAAGTGTCATTGCAAAAACAGCAGAACGTATGATTTCAGCAAGGCTAAATTGGTTCTTAGAAAGTAATAACATATTAACAACTGCTCAAACAGGGTTCAGACAACACTTTATCTACTAAAGAAAATACAATTTAACTATCCCAAGATGTCAAAGAATCTTTCAACAAAAATCAAGATATGCCATCAGTTTTCATTGATTTTGAAAAAGCATTCAATTCAGTATGGAGGCATAAACTTCTTGAGAAACTTTCAAAACTAGGCATTCAAGATAACATGTTAAATTGGATCACTCAATTTCTCTCTCAACGTTTCTGTGCTACAAAATACAATGACAGTACATCCAAATTCCGACAAATAAAAATGGGCCTACCACAAGGTGCAGTACTGAGTACAACCCTGTTCAACATCTATATCAATGATCCTCCCTCAGCTGTATCAAACACAGAAATAAAGACAGCTCTTTGTACAGATGACATGATCATGTGGACATCTTCCCCAAAAATGGAGAAATCCAAAACTTCAATGGAAAAGGCTCTGATACTATTGGAAAAGTGGACTGACAACAATTTGATGAAAATAAATACTGATAAAACAACATTCCAAATATTTAGCTTAAAAAAGAAAATCCCTAAACTAAATATGCAGTTCAAGAAAACAAACTTGAAACAAAATATTTAGGAACAATTTTTGATTCAAAATTATCTTGGAGACATCACATTGAAGCAGTAGTAAACAAATCAACCAAAAAATTTTCAATTTTGAAAAGATTAGCTGGAGTCAAGTGGGGCAGTAATCGGGAGACACTGAACACCACATACAAAACATTCTTTATAATGCAGAGGTAATAATTACAGCAAACAGTTCTAACACAGATCACTAGAAGTATGCCAAAATCAGGCCCTGCGACTAATAACTGGTGCAGTAAAATCAACTCCAATCACACAACGCAAGCCTTAACTCGGAACTATCCAATACATCTAACTTTAGAGGAGCAGGCACAGACAACATGAAAAAATGTTGCGGTTAAAAACAACAAAATGGGAGAAAAGATTACTACAACCAATCAAGATGAAAGCACAAACAAGTTTCCTACACAAAGTTACGGAATTAAAAACAGATCTAAATCTTCCTAATTCTAAAGAATACATTTTAATCAAAGAAAACCCACTGAATTTTGAACCAATCAATATTCAATTAGATTTAGAACAAATAGTTACAAAATCTGAAACTTCCAAACCTGTACTAAAAGCACTAGCATTAGAAACTGTGAACAATAGATATCCACCTGAAGAACGGTTACATAATTACTTTCTTGGAAGTGTTGAAAACAGTGTTGTTATGATAAATTAACTTTAAAGAGAGTCGATTAAAGACACTAAACAACACTTACTTTTAAATTTTTCCGGAACTAGTTTCAGAGGCTTTGCCTCTATCATCGGCCGGCTCTCGACTGATTCTTGTTGGTGTAGCTGACGATACCTTGTCACAGGTCTCCTCTGGTGGCGGCTCAAGGAACTTGCTGAACAAATCCTTCTGGGGGATGTCGAAATTGAATACTTTGTTCCTATTTTTTGAAATGAAGATTTGTTCCCATGTGGATAGTTCTTGTTTTCCTGATGTATGTTTCAGTAGTTTTGGTTCTGGATTTATGTTGTGGTTTTTTTCCAAAAAATGTGTGGCAACTGCTGATTTTTCTAATTGTTTATATTTTATGTTTCTAAAGTGTTCCTTTGCTCTTGTTTCTAAATTTCTTTTTGTTTTTCCAATATAAATTTGACTACAGTCATTGCATTCAATTTGATATATACCAGATTTTTTGTTTGATGGAATAGCATCTTTGATGTTTGAGCAAATTATGTTTTTTAAGGAGAAATGGTTGACTGGTGCTAGTTGAATATTTTGTTTTTTGAAGACTTTTTTGAATTTATCATAGGCCCATGGATGGTAAGTGAATTTTTTGAAAATCATATTAGTTTCTGTAGATGAGAGAGTTGTGGTTTCCTTTAGTAGCTTCTTCTTTTTTGCTAAGTTCACTTTTTTGTCCACTAATGATTTGGGAAAGTTATTTTTTTGTGCTATTTCAATTATTTTGTTGTATTCTGTTTTGTATTCTTCTGCTGTGAGAGGGATGTTTACCAGTCTGTGTGCTAAACTATTGAAGATTGCCTGTTTGTGGGATCTTGGGTTGTAGCCATTAGCTTTTATGTAGTTGTCTGTCTGTGTTGGTTTTCTGTAAATGCCAAAGTTTAGTCTGTTTTTATTCCTCATTATTTTTAGATCCAAAAATTCACTGTAGAAATAGAAAAAGACGAGCATTTACCATTTTTGGATCTAAAAATAATGAGGAATAAAAACAGACTAAACTTTGGCATTTACAGAAAACCAACACAGACAGACAACTACATAAAAGCTAATGGCTACAACCCAAGATCCCACAAACAGGCAATCTTCAATAGTTTAGCACACAGACTGGTAAACATCCCTCTCACAGCAGAAGAATACAAAACAGAATACAACAAAATAATTGAAATAGCACAAAAAAATAACTTTCCCAAATCATTAGTGGACAAAAAAGTGAACTTAGCAAAAAAGAAGAAGCTACTAAAGGAAACCACAACTCTCTCATCTACAGAAACTAATATGATTTTCAAAAAATTCACTTACCATCCATGGGCCTATGATAAATTCAAAAAAGTCTTCAAAAAACAAAATATTCAACTAGCACCAGTCAACCATTTCTCCTTAAAAAACATAATTTGCTCAAACATCAAAGATGCTATTCCATCAAACAAAAAATCTGGTATATATCAAATTGAATGCAATGACTGTAGTCAAATTTATATTGGAAAAACAAAAAGAAATTTAGAAACAAGAGCAAAGGAACACTTTAGAAACATAAAATATAAACAATTAGAAAAATCAGCAGTTGCCACACATTTTTGGGAAAAAAACCACAACATAAATCCAGAACCAAAACTACTGAAACATACATCAGGAAAACAAGAACTATCCACATGGGAACAAATCTTCATTTCAAAAAATAGGAACAAAGTATTCAATTTCGACATCCCCCAGAAGGATTTGTTCAGCAAGTTCCTTGAGCCGCCACCAGAGGAGACCTGTGACAAGGTATCGTCAGCTACACCAACAAGAATCAGTCGAGAGCCGGCCGATGATAGAGGCAAAGCCTCTGAAACTAGTTCCGGAAAAATTTAAAAGTAAGTGTTGTTTAGTGTCTTTAATCGACTCTCTTTAAAGTTAACGGTTACATATCTACACAGATGGATCTAACTTGGACAACTCAGGAGCAGGAATTACGTATGCACTATTCTCATTCTATCAACCAGCAGGATACCACACAACAAATTTTGATGTGCAAATGTAAATGTGTAGTGTTTAACGCCCGCTTTTACTACATATGGCACCGCAGGCGGTGACACTGATGATACATGAGATGAAGATGGAGCACCGGTGGAGTGAGATGGCGGGGGAAACCGGAGGTCCCGGAGAAAACCCGCCCCAGCGCCGTGTTGTCCACCACAAATCTCACTTTGCGGTCGCCTGGGATCGAACCCGGGCCGCCTTGGTGAGTGCCAAGCAGTCTAACCACTGAGCCACGGCGCGGCCTTTTGAAGTGCAGAAGTATCGGCTATTCATATTTCACTCCAGCACGTTGAATTGATAAATTCAAAAATGCTGTCATACTTTCTGATTCTAAAGCAGCATTATGTGCAATAAGTTCATATAAAATGAGGTCAATCAAAATTAAAGAGTGTCACAAAATGATCCAACAACTTCAAAAACTACAGAAAAAAATTATATTACAGTGGATACCTGCACATTGTGGAATTGCTGGAAATGAATCAGCCGATTTTCTTGCCAAACAAGGTGCCAATTTAATTCAGAACAAATGTAAAAACTTACCCTTTACATCCATAAAAAGATTAATTAATAACAAATATAAAAACAAACAAAACCAATCAATTTCTAACAAAGCCAAAGATAAAAAATGGAACATTTTAATTAAAAATCCAGAAATTATCCTAGAAATCCCATGTAAATCTGCAGTAGCAAATTTTAGATTACTTACGGAACATGATTATTTGGCCAAACACTTATACAGAATAGGAATTTATACAAGTCCAAATTGTCCTCTGTGCAACTAAGAAGAGAAAATGACTGAGGAACATCTTCTAACCTGTGAAGCCCTACCTGCCGGATCCACTACACAGAAATATTGGACAGCAAGAAAGCTAATGGCTTCATTGCCAAAGCCTAGCATTTGAAAACAACAACACATTTTAATGTCACATCTTTTAATAATTTTGGATTTGGGGGTGATAAACCATAACAAATTGATGTGGGATAAAATCTTAATATGGAAACATGAAGACCAAGTAATAAACTTTGAAATGCCAGCAATCAATAATTTGATAAAGAATTTCATAGTCCCATCACAGGGGAGAAGACTGCAGGCAACAACAGTTTGTTTTCAAGGTTGAAAATGGAAGCAAGAGCTCCTGAAACTAGTCCGTAAAAATATAAAAACATGCCAGTGTGGAAAACTGTCTAAGAATCGTTTTGTGAATTACAAAAGCCTCTTTCTTTTTCTTTTAAAGGAAAAAATGTTAACTCCAATATATTGTAAATACCTATATAAGGTTAAATTTTCTAAATACTTAGAAAAATGTTAGGTTTGACTATATATTTTCATTGCTTGGTTATTTTTCATTCTGCTGTGAGCTCAGTGCATCAGATTTTGAAATTTTTTGAAATTTTTGAACTTGCCACATTTGTAACAGTAGTGCTTCATAGCTATACCTTTTTCACCCTTAGAGTGAACCTGATCAAAACGAAGTAACATGGCACAAGTTACTAGCATAACTGTGTGCATTCAAGTACAAAAAAAAAACACACACAGACACAGACATACACACACACACACACACACACACACACACACACACACACACACACACACACACACACACACACACAGATATCAATTCCATATCAAAATTTGAGGATGCATTCAGTAATAAATAATATCTACGACACAGAAAAGAATAAATATTAAAAGCAGAAGCATTATTAACAGTGAAGTATTCTTCATTTTTGAGTTTGATTTATGAGTCACTATGTTTACACTCAAACTTCACTTACTTGTTGTATAATTGAAACGTTTTCAAGATAATTCGATCTCATCCTCAGCTGTTTGGTGACTAAATGAACATTCCTCTTTTTCCACTACTACGGTGCTCCAATCCCTCTGCCATCTGGTGTTAGGGGCACAAAGTTTTAATACTTCATTTAATGCCGGGATTTCAAAATTTATAACTTTATCACGGTTTTTGGTTATGAATATTTTTTCCCAAATATCCAATTCTATGGGTGTAGTTAAAGATTTTTAACAGTTTAATATTATGGCCAATGTTTTGTTTTCTGTCCAAAAATGGTGTGACACTGCAGATTTTTCTGTGTCTAAAATTACTAATCCTGCAAGATAATCACATCCAGTTTACAATGGAAGTAGAAAGAGACAACACCCTATCCTTTTTGGACCTCAAGATAACTAAAAATGGTCATGGTGTAGATTTTGGAATATACAGGAAGCTCACACACATAGATAATTACATATAGAAAAATGAATACAACCCAGTTTCACATCAACTAGCTGCCTTTAGAAGTCTAATTCACCGGCTATACAACATCCCACTGAGTAAAGAGGAGTTTATGAAAGAACAACAACACATAAAAGAGATAGCAGTATTAAATGGATTCAACCCAGCCATCATAAGGAACATGATGAATAGAAAGGAAAAACTGAAGATAATATCAAAAAATACCACTCTCACACCACTTAAAAACACAAATTGGCAATATAGAAAATTCACCTACCATCCATGGGCTTCTAGAAAATTTGAACGAATCTTCAAAAGACTAAACTTAAAACTAGCACCCCAAAACAAATTCAGTCTGAAGAACCTGCTAAATAAACCACTAAAAAATTCAATCCCCAACACTTTGAAATCAGGAATTTATCAGATAAATTGTGAAACCTGTGAAAAAAGCTACATAGGAAAAACTAAGAGAAACTTGTTGACCAGGCAAAAAGAACATCAGAGGAACATAAAGTTGAAACAAACAGAAAAATCTGCAGTGTCACGCCATTTTTGGACAGAAAACCACAACATTGGCCATAACATTAAACTGTTAAAATCTTTAAGTACACCCATAGAATTGGATATTTGGGAAAAAATATTCGTAACTAAAAACCGTGATAAAGTTATAAATTTTGAAATCCCGGCTTTAAGTGAAGTATTAAAACTTAGCGCCCCTAACACCAGATGGCAGAGGAATTGGAGCACCGTAGTAGTGGAAGAAGAGGAATGTTCATTTAGTCACCAAACACCTGAGGATGAGATCGAATGATCTTGAAAACGTTTCAATTATACAACAACAAGTAAGTGAAGTTTGAGTGTAAACATAGTGACTCATAAATTAAACTCAAAAAAACAGAAAAGAATAATTATGACTTCAATCACATTACTGCTGACTTAAACGAAATTGATTTTCTAAGTTTCCAATGATGCACTCAACTACTACCATGATACATTAGACCCAACTCAGATGTTCTTTAAAGAAGGCTTGAATGCAAGGCACAAGAGTCAGATTGCTCTGTTGTGATGGCTGATGGCAACACATTTTGTGCTTCTGTTTCTATGCAGACATGTTAAGATAAGCATAACAAAGCAAGTCTTTAACTAGTAGCAAGAACACAATTGTTTTAAGTATGTTTTTCAAATTCTTTGAATATGAACCTTATATGTTAATGCAGAACACTGTCAGTGTCAAGAGACAAATGGTTTTTTTTTTTTCCCCCGCCATATCTAGGTTTGGAATAAACCAGCAAGAAATTGCACTTCAATACCTAATAGCAGTTGAAATCTATGATGAATGTTTTCTGCAAACAGAAGCAGATAATAGTTATAAAGATAGATTTTTTTGTAAAGGTAGAATCATCAAACATTAAATGCCATAAGCAGGATTTGAACCATGGATATCCCCATCTCCATCTGGTTGCTCTAACCACTGAGCTACATGGCAACATGCCAGCACAATATTAAATTCTCCAACCAACTCATAGTTTAGTGGTAAACCACAAGGATAGCCTTATACATATGAGGTAACATACCTTAAGTGACTTACAATTCTGTAAGTACTTTAAGTACTGGGATTAATAGTTTAGACAGATTATTACACCAATTACTGGAAATTAACTGTTGTTCACACTAGCATGTGTAGGATAAGGTATTGTTAACTTAAGAGTCAGAATGATAAATGTAATGCCAAATTCAGGATTTAAACCATGGATCTCCTGGTCTCCACTTATTTTCTCTAACCAATGAACCACAACTTTTTTTTTCTTTCCAGTTGTATTTGCTATTTTTATTCAGAGTTTAGACAGACTATTAGGCCAATTACTTGTTCTTTCACAATAGTGTGGGTAGGACAAGGTTTTGTACATGTAGTATCAAACTGTCAAATTCAATGACACAGCCAGGATTTGAATCCTGGATCTCCTGGTCTTCCTCCATCTTCTCTAACCAATGAGCTACCATGACATTTTTTCTTTGGTATTTGTTATAGTAGTAATCAAATTTATTTATGTATACATTTTTTGTCCCCATAGCAGGTGAAATCCCAATTACAATAGTTTTTTGTCACTACTAGTTTTCTAGTAGTCAGTTTTTTCATACATCATTTATTTTTAATTTCTGCGGGACAAGTTTTAGAAAGAGTTGCTTCCATTTTCAACCACAAAGATCCAACTGCCATTGTTGGTTGTAGTTGCAGGCAGCCTTCTCTCTGATGATGGAACAATGAACTTCTTTACTAAATTGTAAACTAGTGCAGATTTCAAAAGTTATTAATCAGTCTGTGTGTTTCATGTTAAAAAGTATGACAGGTCACAACAAACATACACAATATAAGAGAGCATCTTATAGAAACACAAAGACCAAACAACAACAACAACAACAACAATAATAATAATAATAATAATAATAATAATAATAATAATAATAATAATAATAATAATAATAATAATAATAAATTTTATTGTCATTGAGCTTTACAGCAATAGACGTCAAGAAGATACAATACAAATTATTACACTATAATACAGAGTATGTACAAAGTTAAGCTTAATGGCAATGAATGTCGAAGAATTAATTTTGAAATCCCAACAGTTGACAACTTAGTAAAGATGTTCATGCTCCACCAACACAGAGAAAACTATAGGCTACTACAAACAACAAGGTCAGTCATATTTCAACATTAATATAATTTTGAGTCAAACTAGTACTGCTCCATATATTGTTAGTGTTCACCTAGAATGCGTTTTGTTAGGACCTTCCTAATATCCTCAGTTAACATAAATTTTTAAGTTTTGATTTGGTGAAGTCCTTGAAGGTGATAGGGGTTTCTTGATTTTTTGGTTCTCTTCAAAGGTGGTGTCAAAATTGAAGAGTTTTCCTTCACATATATGGTGTTCATTTTTCATCTGTGATTTATCTGACATCAACAGCATCCCTATTGAAGTCTTAATATAAAGGTGCATAATTTCGCCTGGTGCGTAGATACAATAACTATTGTAGTTTGTTTTAATGAATGTGAACACTATAAATGATGGATAAATATAAACAATATCTTGTCAATTTAATAAAGGAATGCCAAATTAATAACAGTATTAGTTGCAAAACATTTTAGTAAGAAAACAGAATTTTTTTGTCCTTTTAATAGTGCAAATTATATCGAATGATGGATGAATGAGTAAATTAATGAATGAAACAGGTGATATGATACTCAAATGAGTCCAGGATCCCTAGAGATCAGAGTTACGTGACAAGGGAAAACCCTGGAAAAAACCTTATCCAGGTAACTCATCTTTTGCAAGATTCGAACTTGCAACCTCTTGAGTGTAAGGCACACACACACTACCTCATACCACAGAGGTGGGCAAGAAACAGTTGTAAATTAACCAAATATGAGCTGCTTCTATACGTTTATCAAAATAATGAAATCAATAATTGTTAAACATTAACTTCTGTGAACAGCTTTACGGAAATTAAATGCAAGAAATAGCTGAAAACAAATAAGTAAATAAATAAAGCTGAGCCAATGTGGCAAATTAAATATTAGTGCTTCTTTAAACGAATGGTTCAACATGATCGTCATTGGGAGCAAGACACTTCCTTACTCTTCATCATATGCTCATATGCAGCTTGCAGCATTGCAAGTGTAATTGTGGTCATCTCATACATAATTATCTGCTGTAGTTGTTCTAAAGTCTTGGGCCACCTCAAATAAACCCAATCTTTGAGACAGCCCCAGAGGAAAAAATCCAATGGGGTAAGATCTGGAGATCTTGGTGGCCACACAGGATTGCTAATGAAACTGTGATTGAAAACACAATTTGAATGAAAACACAATAATTCAGGTTATTCATGCTGAGTACATTCAGGAAAATATGATCTGGAACTTTGCCAACTCCCAGTAAAATATCTTTCAAGGAAAGCAATTGTACCACTGGCAGCATGTGAAGGAGCACCATACCGCTGAAACAGCCATTTGATTTTTCATTTTCATCCAGTTGGTCAATAAACTCGGTTAAAATTTCCTTCCTATATTGCCGAGATTTTAATCTTCCTTCAAAGAAAATTGGGCCCATTATTCACTGTTGTGACATGGAAGACAAGATGCCAATTTTTTTTAATACTGTGCAATTTCCACAAACTGATTTGGAGGCTCAGAACCCCATATGTGAGCATTTTGTGTGTTGACAGCTTGAACTAGTCTGAGGTGAAGAATAGATTGAGTTGCTCATCATTCTCAAAATACTCCAGGAAATAGTTGCAAAAATTTACACAGGCTGGTAGGTCTTGCTTTTGCAACTTATGCAACCATGAGATTTTATAGATGTAGAGTTGCAGCACCTTCCCGACTGTTGTATGGCAAGAAGCGATGAAAAGTCCCACCTCCGTAACTAGCTGCTGCAAATGTCTTATTGCTTCTAGATTGGGACCAGTCACTTTCTAGCATTTCTCCTTTTGCGAGTTACTGATCCTGTATGCTGAAAATATTTGATGCATCTATGGGGTTTTCAAAAACATAAGGATACCAACATTAATAGACCTTTTAATTCAGTGTGAGAATGACAAAAAGTTTATATCATATACTGATAAAAGATAAGATGTTTATGATGCAAACAAAAGTATGTCAATTTGATGGTACCTGAACACTTGACAACATTACACTCCAAGGGACTTCTCTGAATGCCAGATAGCATTGCATAAACTCCTCTATGCAGCGGCTTAAATTTATTTACATGTCACACTAATTTTAATGCAAGTACGAAAGTAACATTCAACCATGAAGAGATCAATTATGGTAATCTTCAGAGTAAAAATATGCTACTTATACATAATGTACTAGAATGTTAATCACGATTACCATAGGAGGGGTGAAAGGGCAGGCTGGTTGTATTAGTTATGAGCACTACTACACTCAGAGTGCTGTAATTTGCTTACTGTTGTGCAAACATTACCGCTTCTTCTTCGTAGAGGGTACTATGATTTCAAGAGACTCACCAGTCAACTATGACGTCATTCTTGCTCTATCAGAGGGCGGGAAATCATGAATAAAAATAAACACTGTGTATAGCTCTGGGATGAAATGTACACACCTTTTCCAAAAAGTCTTCAAAGAACATTACTTTGGCTAAAAAAAGACCATTTTAGGAACACTAAGAAAAAAAAAAAAATAGACAAATCGGCATTAGCGTACCATTTTTTGAATAAAAACTATGATACAGAACAAGAAATCCATTTATTAAAAACTGTTTGGTGTCCAACTGCATTAAACACATACAAAAAGTTATAAAACAAAATATGAAGAAAAACTCTTCAATTATGATGCCACCTTTGAAGAGAACCCAAACAAGATACCAAGAGAGATACCCCTATTGCCTCCAAGGAGTTCACCAAATAAAATTCAACAGTCAGCATTGGCTGAGGATATTAGGAAGGTCCTAATGGAATGCGTTCTAGGTAAACACTAGCAATATATGAAATATGAGCACTAGTTCAATTCAAAATTATATTCCTATGAGTAAGGACTATTGATATACTATACTAATTGACAGCACTCTAGTTTGTGCTAAGGCAGAGCATTTGTTTCACAGAGGAACTTTCATATTTCAAGCACTTAATGTTAGTCTGGGATACTTCAGTTTATTAGGCACTGGTCTAATTGATTCCAAGGTAACATGTTCAAAACAAATGCAGCTCAGGCCAATGGTTTTTAAGGGTGCTTAAAAGCAAAAGCTCCTATCAATAGATTTACTAGTATGTGAAAGAGCTCCTTAAGGATGAAATTTTGGCACACTAGGAGCGCTGATATGATCCTGGCAATTGACAGTATTGTTAATAAAACAAAATTAAATAAACTCAGTGGCTGGATTGAAACATTCAAGAACCAATACAGTCTAAGTACGTAGAACTATTTGCAGAAAGGCTGCAAGGATGAATAAAGATACTCTTGAATAATAGGCAAATAAGGCACTTCCATTTATAACAGAGAAGTACAATGCCAATGTACAATTCCAATAATTGTGTTTCAACACAGATGAAACAGGCATATCTTTCCACCTCCTAGATCTCCTAGGCTACTGTACTTTTATGCTGTAATGAAAATGGAATAAAGATACTGTCATCACTAGTATTAATTGGAAAGGTGGAGTCCACCTTTGGGCAAGCATTTGTAAGAGAAAGTACAAACATTTTTAAAACACAAATGACTAGATGCCATTGACATCTGAGTAATTTCTATATGCATATGATACAAGAAACAATATAAGAAATAGCAAAGTTTTCTGCTTTTTGATCAAGTGCCACACAATTCAAAACTATATCTTATCTACATAATACAAATGTATTGTTCCTGCCAGTTAGTGGCACAAGTGAACTTCTGCATTACAGAGATGCAAAAATAAGGAAGAAATTGTCTCAAAGAGAGACTGACCTCTTTTGAGTCCATCACGAGAAAGATTTACCAATGCAGATAGTATACTTTCAAAAAGCACCTGAAAGGAATGAAAGGTAGCTTTCTTCATGTGTTGGAGAACATCACAGGAATAAAGGTCACTGAAGTTATGGTGTTCAGCATGCATAAGAATGGCAGCAAATCTTGGAAGAAGAAAACTACTCAGATACTAACATTGGTACATGTGTGGAATATGATGTTGCTGTTTGTCAGTTCACAACAGTCGACAAAATCCTACAGGTAGAGATAACGGAGAAACAAATAGACACTGCAAAAGCGAAAAACTTTGCCAGTTTCTAATTGTCCGATATCACTGACACAATGAACCTGGTGAAGCCTTAGACAACAAAGGAATTATCCACATTCTACCAAGATAGTTGAACACTGCATTTTCCTAAGGACAGAAAAAGCAATTGAATGTTTTAAACATTAACAACCCTTATTTGGACAAGTCATATAAATGAATAAAATGGGTGATATGGTGCTCAAATGAGCCCAAGGTCCATAAATATTAAAATGATCTGACAATCATCTTTTCAGAAAAGGTGTAAGTAAGTACTGTTTCTCTTTCACAGATAAAACAAGTTATACAAAATACATTTAGGCTATTCATAGAAAATGTAAGCTACACACAAACGAAGATAAAAAATTTGAGACCTTTGTTTTAACTGAAATAAATGATGTCACATGGTTTATTTCTATTTCGGGTGTGTGTGTGTGTGTGTGTGTGTGTGTGTGTGTGTGTGTGTGTGTGTGTGTGTGTGTGTGTGTGTGTGTGTGTGTGTGTGTGTGTGTGTGTGTGTGTGTGTGTGTGTGTGTGTGTGTGTGTGTGTGTGTGTGTGTGTGTGTGTGTGTGTGTGTGTGTGTGTGTGTGTGTGTGTGTGTGTGTGTGTGTGTGTGTGTGTGTGTGTGTGTGTGTGTGTGTGTGTGTGTGTGTGTGTGTGTGTGTGTGTGTGTGTGTGTGTGTGTGTGTGTGTGTGTGTGTGTGTGTGTGTGTGTGTGTGTGTGTGTGTGTGTGTGTGTGTGTGTGTGTGTGTGTGTGTGTGTGTGTGTGTGTGTGTGTGTGTGTGTGTGTGTGTGTGTGTGTGTGTGTGTGTGTGTGTGTGTGTGTGTGTGTGTGTGTGTGTGTGTGTGTGTGTGTGTGTGTGTGTGTGTGTGTGTGTGTGTGTGTGTGTGTGTGTGTGTGTGTGTGTGTGTGTGTGTGTGTGTGTGTGTGTGTGTGTGTGTGTGTGTGTGTGTGTGTGTGTGTGTGTGTGTGTGTGTGTGTGTGTGTGTGTGTGTGTGTGTGTGTGTGTGTGTGTGTGTGTGTGTGTGTGTGTGTGTGTGTGTGTGTGTGTGTGTGTGTGTGTGTGTGTGTGTGTGTGTGTGTGTGTGTGTGTGTGTGTGTGTGTGTGTGTGTGTGTGTGTGTGTGTGTGTGTGTGTGTGTGTGTGTGTGTGTGTGTGTGTGTGTGTGTGTGTGTGTGTGTGTGTGTGTGTGTGTGTGTGTGTGTGTGTGTGTGTGTGTGTGTGTGTGTGTGTGTGTGTGTGTGTGTGTGTGTGTGTGTGTGTGTGTGTGTGTGTGTGTGTGTGTGTGTGTGTGTGTGTGTGTGTGTGTGTGTGTGTGTGTGTGTGTGTGTGTGTGTGTGTGTGTGTGTGTGTGTGTGTGTGTGTGTGTGTGTGTGTGTGTGTGTGTGTGTGTGTGTGTGTGTGTGTGTGTGTGTGTGTGTGTGTGTGTGTGTGTGTGTGTGTGTGTGTGTGTGTGTGTGTGTGTGTGTGTGTGTGTGTGTGTGTGTGTGTGTGTGTGTGTGTGTGTGTGTGTGTGTGTGTGTGTGTGTGTGTGTGTGTGTGTGTGTGTGTGTGTGTGTGTGTGTGTGTGTGTGTGTGTGTGTGTGTGTGTGTGTGTGTGTGTGTGTGTGTGTGTGTGTGTGTGTGTGTGTGTGTGTGTGTGTGTGTGTGTGTGTGTGTGTGTGTGTGTGTGTGTGTGTGTGTGTGTGTGTGTGTGTGTGTGTGTGTGTGTGTGTGTGTGTGTGTGTGTGTGTGTGTGTGTGTGTGTGTGTGTGTGTGTGTGTGTGTGTGTGTGTGTGTGTGTGTGTGTGTGTGTGTGTGTGTGTGTGTGTGTGTGTGTGTGTGTGTGTGTGTGTGTGTGTGTGTGTGTGTGTGTGTGTGTGTGTGTGTGTGTGTGTGTGTGTGTGTGTGTGTGTGTGTGTGTGTGTGTGTGTGTGTGTGTGTGTGTGTGTGTGTGTGTGTGTGTGTGTGTGTGTGTGTGTGTGTGTGTGTGTGTGTGTGTGTGTGTGTGTGTGTGTGTGTGTGTGTGTGTGTGTGTGTGTGTGTGTGTGTGTGTGTGTGTGTGTGTGTGTGTGTGTGTGTGTGTGTGTGTGTGTGTGTGTGTGTGTGTGTGTGTGTGTGTGTGTGTGTGTGTGTGTGTGTGTGTGTGTGTGTGTGTGTGTGTGTGTGTGTGTGTGTGTGTGTGTGTGTTGCATTTCAGAAAGCGGGATAGAGAAAGTGTAAATGTGAAACTTCTTTTTTTTCAAACACAAATCTCATTTGGAGATATCAAGACTGCTTGAAGACACTTATGGTGAAATAACAAAGAAAAAGAATAGATCTAAGCTCTGTATAAACAATTAATTGCATCAACTCCAATTAATGAAGCAAACATTCAGCTTATGCAAGCTGCCATTAGGATGACCAATAAAGACTATTCTACAGGTTGCCAAACTGGAATGTGATTGACAGTAAGCAAAGGAAGAAAGCTTTAAATAAATGGGAGGGGGTTGAGTACGTCATAACGGTTGTCATAGTAACGATTAGAAGGATCAATTAGAGTTGAGACGTTTCCATGACGTTAGATGCTAAACCTTGGTTGCCAATATTGTAACACATGCTTAGCATGATGTGCTGGCGAGGGAGTTATGCAAATGCTGCAGTAAACACAATACCTAATGTTTGAATGAGTAGATAAAGACTCAAAAATTCAATGCCATAGCTGGGATTTGAACCACAGATCTCCCACACTCTGTGCGTTTGCTCTAACAATCTGATCTACTATGGCCAACATGACATTAAATTCTCCAAATGATTCATATGTTTTCCTGGTAGACCACAAGGGGTTCTCATTTGCTATGAGACATGCACCTTTTGTGGCAACTTACTATGCTGTAAGTACTTAAGTCCCAGGCTTCATAGTTAAACCACTATGTCATTAGGTAAATTGATGAAAATAATCATTTCTTCCACACTAGCCGTGTGTAGCCTAAGGTATGAATGAGTAGAGTAAGACTGAAAAATTCAATGCCATAGATGGGATTTGAACCATGGATCTCCTGCTCTCTGTGTGGTTGCTCTAACCATCTGAGCTACCATGGCCAACATGCCGACATGACATTAAATTCTCCAACTGACTCATATGTTTTCCTGGTAGACCACAAGAGATTCTCATATGCTATGAGACATGCATCTTTTGTGGCGACTTACTATGTTTTAAGTACTTAAGTCCCAGGCTTCATAGTTAAACCACTATGTCATTCAGGTAAATTGATGGAAATAATCATTTCTTCCACACTAGCCATGTGTAGGTTAAGGTTTGAATGAGTCTGGCTCTACTCATTCAAAACCTTTGTCTACACATGGCTAGTGTAGAAGAAATGATTATTTCCATCAATTTACCTGAATGACAATACCTTGGCGTTTGTTTCCGGCTGATAACGCTACATAAACAGATTGCCTTCACGTATACTTTGCTGATATTTTTAATACAACAGTTAGAGATCCTGTACTGGCAAGTTCCTTTGCATTTTATTTGTGGCAATTTGCCTTGGTTTAAGGTGTTTGAGTCTGTGTATCTGTGTGTGTTGTGATCATTTGCAATTGTTTTCATGAATGTTCAATTATGTCTAAAAATAGTGACAAGCGAAAACCTGAACATGCTCGGGAACCAAATAAAACTATATTTGGTAAAGGTACTCCAATTAAAGGGCAGGCATGGGAAATAATAAACTCTGTGAGCGAATACTCCGAAGAGGAGAAATTGAAAGGGGAGCCTATTATTCCATTCTCTAAGGTGCTTGATAGGACTTCGTGTGCTGTAGGTATCAGAACACTGTGCTTACGATTGGGAAAGAAAAGTATTTTAAAGAAGAGTCAGGCAGTGAAGTCTAAATTAGAAACTCCCGGGAAAAAAAGAAAAGGATATCACCAACTTGGATCCTTTCCAGTAGGATACAATAGAATACAATGTGTAGACATATTTATTCATATTACAGCAGAAAGGAACATCCTACTATTTTCCAGCTGCACGTTTCTTTAAAGGAAGCCAAGCTGTTTCAAGGTAGCAAAACTTCTTTGCGTAGAATAGTGAAAAAATTAGGTTTTCACTACAAAAAAGTAAATTGCAGAAAACTGCTATGGAGAAACCTGACATCTCTGCTTGGTGCTGCAGATTCCTTCAAGAAATTCTTACCCATGATTTTGAACATATTGTTTGGCTCGACGAGACATGGGTAAATGCCAATCATTCCGTCAGCAAAGGCTGGACTGACGATACACTGGAAGAAACAATGAATGTACCCTTAGGCAAAGGAGGTAAAATTATGCTTCTACACGCAGGAATTACATCAGGTTTAGTTCCCAACTGTTGTCTTCTTTTAAATAAAAGACGGTTGACTATCATGAGGAAATGACCCATAACACCTTTCTTAAATGGTTCAAAGAACAGCTACTTCCAAATTTAACCAGATCATCTGTTATAGTAATGGACAATGCCAACTGCCATTCAGTAATTTCTGACAGAGCACCAACAATGGGTACAAGGAAAAATGAAATTATTCAGTGGCTTGCTCGCCGTAATATATCAGTGAAGGCGGAACAGAAGAAAAGTGAGTTATTGGAACTTGTGAGGGCAAATAAACCATGATTTCCAGGCTATGTAGACGATGGCATTGTTGCAGAACATGGTCATAAAATAGTTCTTCTCCCTTATCATTGCCACTTTAACCCAATCGAGTTAATTTGGGCTAAAGGGTTATGTTGGCTGAAACAATGAAGACTTCACTATGTCGTCAATAATAAAGCTGACTGAAGAGGGTCTAACAACAATAAAACCTGAAAACTGGAAAAAGGTGGTGACTCACACAAAAGGCATAATAAGTACCGCTTGGGAAAATGAAGGAATTTTGAGACAACTTGTACAGAACAACTTATTTCTGTGGGGGATTCCAGCAGCTCTTCGGATAATGATGGCAGTGGCAACATTGTTTATCAATCGAACAGCAGCAACAACAATGATTCAAGTGATTCGGATATAAGCAGCATTTCCCTACTTCAATAGGCATCAAAATGTCACAGGTATACCTCTTTTGTTACGATGATCTTTACATTGACGTGTTCTTGCATGTTCTAGCATTTGTATGTAGATCCACGACTGAACTATTGTCTTTGTGTATAGTATTATTATAAATAATAAATAATTAATAATAATACCCACTGCAGTTGCAACTGAATCACCTTCGCACGTGTAATCCTATCACGCTCTCAATGTGGCAGCAATAAGCAGAAACGTCTCTCTCTCTCTCTCTCTCTCTCTCTCTCTCTCTCTCTCTCTCTCTCTCTCTCTCTCTCTCTCTCTCTCTCTCTCTCTCTCTCTCTCTCTCTCTCTCTCTCTCTCTCTCTCCATACAAAATGTCAATCACTTTCTGGATTGGTGACCAGTATAGATAACTGTCATCTTGCATTCGAATTTTCTTTGAAAGTGTTAAACAATTCTTTATATTAGAATCAGAGACAAGTTGGTTCTGAAAATGTTCACCCCAGGATAGAAAGAAGATTTTTACTGGAGATAATACTTGGGTACTATTTGTATAATATGATCCCGAAATGCTGAAGATAATAGAAAAAACTCTTAATAAAAAATTTCAAGGCAATTACAGAGGTAAAATTATGTGGGAAGTTTTCTTTCAGCTTAGGGGACTTGTTCAAAATGAATTTATTCCAGAAGGTCCTACTGTAACCAAAGAAATGTACCTTGACCAAGTAAAAAGGAAGCATCAAGAAAAATGGGCAAAATAACTGATATCTTCTGCATTCTTGCTTCTCCACTTCTTGCTTTTTCCATGACTCAAACATCACCCGAAGAGGTGACGATTTGTGGGCACTAAAGAAATCACTGCAAATATGATAAGAGTTGAGAACTACAGAAGGAACTATTTTGAAGCAAATGTGTTAACAAAGGTAAAGTAACATTCGTAAAAATTCTAAAATATTTATCCTAGTTATGTTTTATAATGCAAATATTTTAATCTAAATCATTAAAACGATTTTTAAGAAAATAAAAAATAATTTTAAAATAAATGTTTATATAATAGCATGCACCAAACCACATATCTATACATCATTTTTTCGTGCAGAGAAATTAAAAAGGCTACTTCTAATGATCTCCCAGTGTCCCAATTTCAAATTATTGTATGGAATGTATACTTTCTGTACTACTAACCATAATATCAAAGAAAGTTGGCAGGAAAAATACTTAAACTCTTGAACAAGAAGTGGCTTTAACTTCTCTGTTCCACTTACCTTTCTTAGGTTTCCTAGGTTTTGGTTTTGGAAGTGTTACAGGCGTATTGTCTGACATTTTAACTGGTCCATTTAGTCCAGGGAAGCAAATAATGGCCAGGAACCAATGAGAGCTACGGACATTAAAACATATTATTAATGTAATTTCTTTAGATTACTTATGTGTAACTATCAATTCAACTGAAAATTATACAGGGTTAGCTTCAAGCAAGTAAATTTCAATATGGTCTCTAAAATGAAATTTGATGTGTGGGAATAGCCCTATTACTGGGAACTGAAAAATAATATCACTGAATGTTTTCTTTTCATATATCTGTAAGGAATTCCAATATCCCAGGAACTAAATCTATAAAGGTTATGTAGAAAATGAAGCTAACTACAGTGAAGCAATAAATATTACACAAATATAAAAGTTTGTAACTAAGGCTCCACTTATCTTAAGAAATTGGTGTTAATACTTCTTTCTAATACAGATTGATTTCACAAACAGGTCGTTTGTATCTGAAGATACAAACGATCTGTTTGTGAAATTGATCTCCATTAGAAAGAAGTATTAACACCAATTTCTGATAAGTGAAGCCTTAGTAACAAATTTTCATATTATAAAGGTTAGTTGTTAATAAAACATAAGAACAGCAAGTACAGATGTAACTCTTTTTCACAACATCCTGTGAACAGAATATTTATCAACAGAAAATAAGTGAAAAGTCAAATGATAAGTCAAAAAACATATTTAGATTTCATTTTCGTGTGACTTCTGATGCCATTTTTCATCTGCTTTCAATTCAGTCAACATAGTATTTTCAACAATACTAATGCTTTGCTATGACATATCAACAAATCCTACATCAAATCAATACAATAGAAGATTGAAAAGAACATTACACACACCTAATATCATAACCTCAAAAACTATTGGGATTACTGGTGGGTTACACCACAAAAACGTATTAATATGCATTAGGTAATTTGGCAAAACTATATTGTGCATGTATAGAAAAGTTTTATAAAAAAGTATTATTATTAAATAACTTCAAAATTATATAAAGGATCTTTCAACAAGATGTCCTATCTTTAACATATGATAGCTGCCATTGTTACTGAATTACAGCAGTCATTTTTTCTCATGTGGTTACAGTTATTATTGACAAATAGCCATGGAATGTTACAGCATTCAACAATACATAGAAATTGCAAAAATTCATTATCAAAATGGATCATCTGTTTGCCAAACTTTCCATACATTGCGTGAAGCTTACAGTGTGCATAATTCTCCCTGAGAGAGGACGATTCAGTACTTGATCGCTAAATGTGAAAGAAGTGGCTATGTCAGCAATCAAAGAATGCCTGTATGTAATCAACGTAAGCGCTGTTCATGAGTGTATGCGAGAACGGAAACAAATCAATTGCATGTCGAGTGCAAGAATTGGGGCTTTTGCCGACCACAACTTGGTAATTCTGCATCTGGACTTGCAGTTGCACACTTACAAAATGGTGTTAAGAACTAAAGCCGAACGACCATAAGTTGCACCATGTATTCGCTGACAGGACTATGAAGCAATTGGAAGCTGACCCAGATTTTTGCAAAAAAATCATCTTCAGCAACGAAGCTCACTTTTGGATGGATGGTTTTGTTAAAACTGTTCCTACTGGAGCAATCACAATCCAATGCAGATTCAAGAACGACCACTACATCCCTAAAAGGTTACTGTGTGGTGTGGATTTTGGTATGGTGAAATTATTGGTCCATATTTTCTCCAAGGCAAAGATGGAGAAGCTCTGTCAATGGAGTAAGACACCAAGCTCTTATGAGGGACTATTTTTGGCCTCAACTGGATGGTATGGATCTCAGAAACATCTGGTTCCAGCAAGATGGTGCCACATGTAATACTGCTCTCAAATTAATCTTATAAAGGAGAAATTCAGAGGTTTCATCATTTTCCGTACTGGTGATGTTAACTGGCCCCTCGAGATCATGAGATTTAATGCTGTTGGATTACTTCTTGTGGGATTATGTTAAATCTCAAGTTTATGCCAACAAGCCAGAAACAGTAAATGATCTTATGAACACATGTGTTATTCTGAAGTTACCGAATTTACGTTCTTCTGTCATTGAAAATTGGGTCACCCAACGAAGTCGTGGTGGTCACTTAACTGATGTTCTCTTACACATAATGTGATTTTAAAAAAACATCCTGCTATCATTTATAGAACGTGTTTTATTTAAGTTCAAAGATAGGACACTCTTGTTGAGACATTTTCTGAAATAAACATTCTCTTAAAGCTCAGCTATTAATGTTTCCAAATTCTCCGGGAAAAGCATCATCACTATATGTTTGAAATAAATGTCACACATCAAAATCTATCCAGGTTTGTTGGATTAGCGACAGCTTTAGCAGAAATTTTAGAATTATGAATGCTCACAATAAGCTTCATACTACTTCTGATTGCTTCAATACTATACATAATTTAACTCCTGTTCTGGTTTCCCATTATTGTTAACCAGTCTTAATCTAAGTTTAAAGATGTTAAGCCTACCCTTTGAGGTAGAGTGAGTGAGTGAGTGAGTGTGGTGTTTAAGGGCCCGTCGACAACAAGGTCATTTGGGCCCCAAGTCAGCACTGAAAACCTAAAAACTATAAAAACTCAATTAAAAGGTAAAATACAATTAAAACACTCAACTATTAAAAGCACATTAAAATCATCCCAGTACTAAAAATTTAAAAACTCTAAAATTAATAAATTTAAAACACAAGTCAGACTTGTTTATTAAAACCTATTTTTAAAACAAACCACAGTGCCTTATCCACGGCCACTGGGTCGTCCCCTAAAATACTAAACAAGTTAGCTCCCAAGCCCAAAGACTGGCGAACGCGGGCGTACTGCGGGCAATCCAGCAGTACATGCCGCACAGTGAGGCGTACTGCACACGGGGCACACACAGGGGCCGGTTCCCCTCTCAAAAGATGGCCATGAGTTGCACGTGTGTGCCCAATTCTCAGCCGGGTGAGTATCACCTCGGCCCGCCGGTTATCCCTGCAGGAAGTTAGCCAGGGTCGTACGCTGTCTTTAATTGCCCGGAGTTGTGTGCCTTGTAAAGCTGTCCAGGAGTGCTGCCAAGCAGAGAGGAGTTGGCGACGGAAAAAACGTTGCACGTCCTGGAATGGCACTGTAGTTGTTAACCTTTGAGGTAGAAGTCTTTAAAACATCCATTATGTTCCGGACAGGAGAAGAAGAAAAAAAAAAAGAGACAGACATTTATATTCGACAAAACACGATTGAAATTGGTTTTTGTGCATACACCCTCCAATTTTAACAATTTTTTTTTAATCTCTTTTAGCTTACAATATTGAGAACACAGCTTTCTAATGGTAAAATAATGAACACATCTTAATGAGTAATTTTTATTTTAAGTTTATTCTATGCACAAGCACAGGTACACAAATATGCCAACTGCTTTAATACATTTAGTTGTTCCTTTATTTAAGTATTTACTTGCACTTTTATCTTTATATTGTTAAAGTATAGTCTTGAGATTTTCTGATTAACCCTTTTAATGATATGGACGTCATATGTATATGTAAAAATGATGCAGAACGAATATGGACATGTATAGATGCCCTGTACATACATGTGACTAATGCTTATTTAATGCCAAATATTTTAATCATCTCTTTTGCAATAAATTTAAATAAATTCTATAACAGCTAAAAGCTTACCTTTAAAGATCTCCTTTCGAACGGTACGCTTAAAAACATGGATAAAGACACAAGAACATTTCTTCACATTCACATGCATGAGCCTGTCTTCCATAAGTTCAGAGCTCTCCAAATTACTATATGGCTATATACGGCTGGTGTAGAAATACTTTTTTACATAATTTAACTGTATTCCTTAAAGAGGGATATGCTTGTAGTACCTAATCTAATACATCCACACCACCCATATTTATTTCCCAAAAGCTGGAGTAAGTACATTATGTGATAAAAGCATCCGAACATCCCCAAAAACATACATTTTTCATATTAGGTGAATTGTGCTGCCAGCTATTGCTAGGTACTCATTATTTGAAACTTCAGTAGCCATTAGACATCGTGAGAAAGCAGAATGGCACACTCTGTGGAACTCATGAACTTCAAACATGGTCAAGTGATTGGGTGTCACTTGTGTCAAAAGTCTGTATGTGAGTTGAAGAGGATCGTTAAGTGTAATAGGCAGCTATCTATCCAAACCATCACATAGGAATTCCAAACTGCATCAGGTTCCACTCCAAGTACTATGAGAGTTAAGCGGGAGGTGAGAAAACTTGGATTCCATGGTCGAGTGGCTGCTCATAAGCAGGTAAATGCCAAACAATGACTCGTTTGGTATAAGGAGCATCACATTGGACTGAACAGTGGCAAAACGTTGTGTGGAGTGACGAATTACGGTGCACAAGTGGTGATCTGATGCCAGGGTGTGGGGATGGCGAATGCCCAGTGAACGTCATCTGCAAACGTGTGTAGTGCCAACAGCAAAATTTGGAGGTGGTGGTGTTATGGTGTAGTCGTGTTTTTTGTGGAGAGGTCTTGCACCCCTTGTTGTTCTGCATGGCACTATCACAGCGGAGGCCTACATTGATGTTTTAAGCACCTTCTTGCTTCCCACTGCTGAAGAGCAATTTGAGGATGGGGATTGCATCTTTCAACATGATTGAGCATCTTTTAAGTAGCATAAAAATGGGAGAAAAGATTACTACAACCAATCAATATGACAACACAAACAAGTTTCCTACACAAAGTTATGGAATGAAAAACAGATATGAGTCTTCCTAATTCTAAAGAAAACATTTTAATCAAAGAAAACCCACTGACTTTTGAACCAATTAATATTCAATTAGGTTTAGAACAAATAGTTACAAAATCTGAAACTACTAAAAGCATTAGCATTAGAAACTGAACAATAGATACCCACCTGAAGAGTGGTTGCATATCTACACAGATGGATCTAATTTGGACAACAACTCAGGAGCAGGAATTAAGTGTGCACTGATCTCATTCTATCAACCAGCAGGATACCACACAACAAATTTTGATGCAGAAGTAACGGCTATTCATATTCACTCCAACACCTTCTATACAAAATAGATAAATTCAAAAATGCTGTCGTACTTTCTGATTCTAAAGCAGCATTATGTGCAATAAGTTCATATAAAATGAGGTCAATCCAAATTAAAGAGTCAGTTGGTAAGAGCAGCTGGACGGAAACCAGAAGATCCGTGGTTCAAATCCCGGCTATGGCATTGAATTTTTCATTCTTAGCTCAATGGCAGAGCAGCTGGACGGAAACCAGAAGATCCATGGTTCAAATCCCGGCTATGGCATTGAATTTTTCATTCTGACTCTACGTTTCCACAATTTAGCCTACACACAGCCAGTGTGAAAGAACAATTAATTTCCAATAATTGACCTAATAGTGGTTAACTATAAAGCCCGGACCTTAAAGTACTTACATGTAGTAAGTTGCCATTAAGGTAGTTGTCTCAGGTGTTTATGAGAACTCCTAAGTGGTTTACCGGGAAAATACGAGTCAGTTGGAGAATTTAATGTCATATCGGCACGTTGGCCATTGTAGCTCAATGGTAGAGCGGCTGGATGGAAACCAGAAGATCCGTGGTTCAAATCCCGGCTATGGCATTGTATTTTTCATTCTGACTCTACGTTTCCACAATTTAGCCTACACACGGCCAGTGTGAAAGAACAATTAATTTCCAATAATTGACCTAATAGTGGTTAACTATAAAGCCCGGGCCTTAAAGTACTTACATGTAGTAAGTCGCCATTAAGGTAGTTGTCTCATGTGTTTATGAGAACTCCTAAGTGGTTTACCGGGAAAATATGAGTCAGTTGGAGAATTTAATGTCATATCGGCACGTTAGCCATAGTAGCTCAATGGTAGAGCGGCTGGACGGAAACCAGAAGATCTGTGGTTCAAATCCCGGCTATGGCATTGAATTTTTCATTCTGACTCTACGTTTCCACAATTTAGCCTACACACGGCCAGTGTGAAAGAACAATTAATTTTCAATAATTGACCTAATAGTGGTTAACTATAAAGCACGGGCCTTAAAGTACTTACATATAGTAAGTCGCCATTAAGGTAGTTGTCTCATGTGTTTATGAGAACTCCTAAGTGGTTTACCGGGAAAATACGAGTCAGTTGGAGAATTTAATGTCATATCGGCACGTTGGCCATAGTAGCTCAATGGTAGTGGGGCTGGACAGAAACCAGAAGATCCGTGGTTCAAATCCCGGCTATGGCATTGAATTTTTCATTCTGACTCTACGTTTCCACAAATTAAAGAATGTCACAAAATGATCCAACAACTTCAAAAACTGCAGAAAAGAATTATATTACAGTGGATACCTGCACATTGTGGAATTGCTGGAAATGAATCAGCTGATTTTCTTGACAAAAAAGGTGCCAATTTAATTCAGAACAAAAGTAAAAACTTACCCTTTACATCCATAAAAAGATTAATTAAAAACAAATATAAAAACAAACAAAACCAATCAATATCTAACAATGCCAAAGATAAAAAAAACGGAACATTTTAATTAAAAATCCAGAAATTATTCCAGAAATCCCACGTAAAGCTGCAGTAGCAAATTTTAGATTACTTACGGAACATGATTATTTGGCCAAACACTTACACAGAATAGGAATTTATACAAGTCCAAATTATCCTCTCTGCAACAAAGAGGAAATGACTGAAGAACATCTTTTAACCTGTGAAGCCTTACCTGCCGGACTCACTACACAGAAATATTGGAGAGCAAGAGAGCTAATGGCTTCATTGTCAAAGCCTAGCATTTGAAAACAACAAGAACAACACATGATCGAGCATCCGTTCATAATGCATGGGCTGTGGTGGAGTGGTTACACGACAATAACGTCCCTGTAATGGACTGGCCTGCAGAAGAGTCCTGACTTGAAGGGATGCTTTGAAAAGCTGATTTCATGCCAGGCCTCACCAACCTAAATCGATACCTCTCCTCAATTCAGCACTCCATGAAGAATGGGCTGTCATTTCCCAAAAAAACTTCCAGCAGCTGATTAAAAGTATGCCTGCGAGAGTGAAGGCTGTCATCAAGGCTGAGGGTGGGCCAACACCATATTGAAATCCAGCATTACCAATGAAGGGTGCATAAGTCATTTTTAGCCAGGTGTCTGGATACTTTTTTATCATATAGTGTAGCATGCCATCAATAGACCAGTACAGTCTAATGCAGGTTTACAAATAACATGCATACTGTCCATTTCCAAATTCTCCTCTTAGGCCCAAAATTGCCCTTAGAGGTAAGGTCTTCCTTCACCCTACTCATATATACATTTATTTCCGCAACAAATTACAGAAATTAAGTCAGCAGTAAAAAAATTGTGAAAATGTCAAGTTGGTTGGCTGTCAGAAGTTAGCTGCATACCAGAGGTAATAATAATAATAATAATAATAATAATAATAATAATAATAATAATAATAATAATAATAATAATAATAATAATAATAATAATAAATAACCCACAGCGCGACAGGCCATATAGAGCCAAGGCCTGCCAATCCAACTGCTGGCCTCATGCTCACATATGCAAGGTTATATGCCAATCATCCAACCAATATGGGGAAGAAATGTGGTCAGCATCTTGGCACCCCCAGTCTTGATCAGGACTGCTTACCTATTGATTATGGCTTCACGGGTGATCAGCTGCGTCAGGAACTGATGAAGGCCATAGAGTTCACAATGGCCGAGAGCTCGGTCTTCATCAATTTGACGCGGCTGATCACCCGTGAAGCCATAATCCATTACGCTCGCCGCGAAAGCTTCAAGTCTTGCTTACCTATTGTAAGCTCAATTTCCTCATGATGCTGAGTGGTCCTATACCCGGGACCTAAAATCTGCACCCCAGGGTTGGGATCAATGCCGGGCTGCATTCTGAGGCAGGGAACCAAAGCATGATGCCTTAGCCCACTATGCAGGACCTACCAGAGGCTATGCTCATGAGAATATGTCTATTTGTGTTCAAATTATTTTAACCATTCCACAATGTTGGTTCTTCATGAAAACCTGAAGGAAGTGGGTCATTTTCTTCTTCACTGCTACCTATATCCTTAACATCTCCCTAAAAATCGTCATCAATATCTAAATCACTCACAAACAGCAAAACTCCTTCAGATTTTCTGAAGCGATATCAGAAACCCACACACTTTCTATGCGCGCTAATTTATTTGCTATATTAATAGGATAAGCCAGGGTTAGCACTGAGCTTTAATAATTTCAAATGTGTTATTCAGTTAACTCCCGCTAGCTAAAAGAAATCACTCTGGACCCTGAGAGAGTATAGTTATTTCAATTATGAGTGAAAACTACAACTGCATAAGATTTCACTTGTGAAATTTTCTAAGAGGTACGTACATGTTAACAGAGAGGTTTCTTTCTTTACAGCATGTTTGTGACAACATATACAATGATTATAGTGTGGTAGCAAAATTAACCCTTAAATCTTGAACCAACGAACATTTTGCTTAAACAGCTAATATATACATATCGTTCCTATGGACATAAAATAAAATAACCCACAAATTAGATGCATTCGGCTAAAATAATGACTTTGCTACAGTGAAACAAAGTTGTGAAAGTTCAACGACTTGTGAATATAGTCTCTACTTCAATGTACCATAGTTGTACTATATGTGCAAGTTTTCTGGAGCGTTCAGTCCCAAGTCCTCATTCGGTAGATTTCGCCTATTTCCGTAAACACAGATGACAATCTCAGAAACTATTTGTAGTTGGTTTATTAATACTCGTCACTTGTTTATATTTATGAAGACTAGTTACAAAGGCATTCGCCTCCATTTTCAATCTCTTTCCAACTGACATCTGTTGTTGTCTGCTCTCTTTCTGGTGGTGGAACTATGAACTTCTTTGTCAAATTATCTGCTGGTGGGATTTCAAAGTTCATTATGCGATCCTTTCTTTTTCATATGAATATGTTCTCCCATGTTGTCAATTTATTTTGGTTTATCACTCCTTTTAATAATTTTGGATTTGGATCAATGTCACGGTTTTCATTCCAAAAGTGAAATGCTACTGCTGACTTACCTTGTTTCAATCTGATGTTTCTAAAGTGCTCTTTAACTCTGGTTTTTAGATTTCTTTTAGTTTGACCTATGTAGCATTTTTCACAATTCTTACAACTTATCTGGTACATTCCCGAACTGTTAACTGATGGGATTTCATCTTTTGTTTTTGAATTTAGCAATTTTAAAATTGAGTGTCTATTAGTAGGTGCCAAGGTGATATTTTGTTCCTTGATGATCTTTTTAAATTTATTAAATGTTTTTGTGTGATATGTGAATGAACTGAATATGCTGTTGCTTTCTTTTTCTTTTGTAAATGTGGTTGCTTCCTTAATGGTTTTCTTTAGTTTAGCTTTTCTAATTTTCTTCAACACTAAACTTTTGTTGTATCCATTTTCTTCTGCTATGTGTAGTATTGTTTTTTTGTGCTTTGAAATATTCTTCTTTTTCCATGGGTATGTTGACTAGTCTGTGTGTAAGGCTGTTTATTATTGCATGTTTATGTGTAATTGGGTTGTGGCTATTATTTTTTATGTAATTTTCTGAATGTGTTGGTTTCCTGTAAATTCCAAATTTTATTTTTGTGTCATTCCTGATGATATTTAGATCCAAGAAAGAGAGTTGTCGATTGGTTTCCTTTTCTATAGTGAATTTTATAGTCCTCTCTTGCAGATTGAGAAATTTTAATGCATCTTCTAAATGTTTATTCGGTACAATTGCAAAGATGTCGTCAACATATCTATACCAAACTTTGAAGATCAATGGGAAGGACTTTTTGATTTGTGTTTCAAATGCACTCATAAATAAGTTAGCCAAAAAAGGTGAAAGTGGATTGCCCATTGATAACCCTGATTTCTGCTTGTAGTGTTTTCCATTAAAGCTGATGAAGTTTTGTTCAATGCATATTTTTGTTAGAGAAATGTATTCTTCTGCTTCTATTGCTTCCATTTCTATTGTAGTTAGCCACTTTTTTAATTCAGTCTGTAATTTTTCTGTTGGTATATAAGTCCTTCCCATTGATCTTCAAAGTTTGGTATAGATATGTTGACGACATCTTTGCAATTATACCGAATAAAGATTTAGAAGATGCATTAAAATTACTCAATCTGCAAGAGAGGACTATAAAATTAGTCTATAGAGGACAATAGAGGACTAATTAGAGGACTATAAAATAAGAGGACTATATAGAAAAGGAAACCAATCGACAACTCTCTTTCTTGGATCTAAATATCATCAGGAATGACACAAAAATAAAATTTGGAATATACAGGAAACCAACACATTCAGAAAATTACATAAAAAATAATAGCCACAACCCAATTACACATAAATATGCAATAATAAACAGCCTTATACACAGACTAGTCAACATACCCATGGAAAAAGAAGAATATTTCAAAGAACAAAAAACAATACTACACATAGCAGAAGAAAATGGATACAACAAAAGTTTAGTGTTGAAGAAAATTAGAAAAGCTACACTAAAGAAAACCATTAAGGAAGCAACCACATTTACAAAAGAAAAAGGAAAGCAACAGCATATTCAGTTCATTCACATATCACCCAAAAACATTTAATTTAAAAAGATCTTCAAGGAACAAAATATCACCTTGGCACCTACTAATAGACACTCAATTTTAAAATTGCTAAATTCAAAAACAAAAGATGAAATCCCATCAGTTAACAATTCCAGAATATACCAGATAAGTTGTACGAATTGTGAAAAATGCTACATAGGTCAAACTAGAAGAAATATAAAAACCAGAGTCAAAGAGCACTTTAGAAACATCAGATTAAAACAAGAAGATAAGTCAGCAGTAGCATTTCACTTTTGGGATGAAAACCATGACATTGATCCAAATCCAAAATTATTAAAAGGAGTGATAAACCAAAATAAATTGACAACATGGGAGAACATATTCATATGGAAAAATAAGGATCGCGTAATGAACTTTGAAATCCCACCAGTAGATAATTTGACGAAGAAGTTCATAGTTCCACCACCAGAGAGAGAGCAGACAACAACAGATGCCAGTTGGAAAGAGATTGAAAATGGAGGTGAATGCCTTTGAAACTAGTCTCTCATAAATATAAACAAGTGACGAGTATTAATAAACCAACTACAAATAGTTTCTGAGATAAATTTTGACGTCGCTGTTACCAAATTCCTCCAAACACATATAACAGATGACAATTTTTAAACAGGAAATGCTCTACACACTGCGACATCTAATGGCTAATATGCTAAGCTTTCACACGTACACCATTTCATTTTGAGCAATTTTGAGGTTAATAATTAGCTAACCAGTTTACAACAAATCTAAAAGCAAGACTATGTTGTCAATGTTATGGCTCTCAAAAGGGGACATGCTATTTTTCATCTACCTCTATATAACTGTGATCTGAATGCAATTGAGCTGGCGTGGACGAAAATGTTTACAAAATACACAAAGTTAATGAGAGCCACAAATGCAGAAACTTGCTATAGAAGCGATGGATTGGGAAGGATGCGATAAGAAGTTCCAAGAGCTGGAAATGCAATATTGAAGAAACGATGGTGTAATAGAAAATGCAATTAACGAAATTACTAACACATTAGAGGATACCAGCGATGCAAGTGATGCAGTACACTTGGAAATTGAAGAATCACAAAGCGAGTGAGTGTCTATAGCTGTCATAATACTTGTTTTCTACTATGTGTTTCATAACAGTAAATAATAAGCATACAGCATATCGGATGGAGTTCAATTGTTTGTTGCCACATCTCATATCTTCGGTGCATATCTTCGCTTATCTTACCTCAATTTTGCTGAATTAAGTTTTTCTAGGTTGACCAGAATGCAGAAACAAAAGCGTGTTGGCTCTCTCTTCTTCTCCTCTGCCCGCACCACACCGTAAATCCAGCGCTCAAGAAATCTTGCACATATAGTACACTACCTTTACTGGGCTTTAAACCTGTTTTGGTTTTGTTGAAATAACTTAACATGGAAGATAGCACTGTGTAGTTATGAAGCATTTTTACAGCATTTAACAATTTAAATGTCTTATGCTGTTTATTGGGTATCCGTTCTCTGCCCATGCAGAGTTTAAATGGCCATCCTGAAGCAGTTAAGTCATATCCCAAATAGACACTATTCACATACTTGAAGTATTCACTTGTAAGAATGCAGACAAGAACATTTCTTTATGTATCCACAAGTCAAAGTTAGCTTATTTTAGTTAATATATATGAATACTCACTGCTCATTTATTGGTATGATGATAAAATCCTTTTCAAAAATATTAACATGTTTTGTCCATCCCTTCACCCGCCGATGTCTTTTCTCAGCTGGAGATAATTTGGGATCATCCTCCACTGGATTTGATCTTCTCTTGCATGGGCGTGTCGTGAGGCGTTTATAAAAGAAAGTGCTGAACACATGTGTGCGTGCCTGATCCTCCTCGCTCAACACGGACAGAGTCAGGTACCTGGAAATAAAACACTAATATGTAAGTATGTGAATGTATGTAGTTATTACACAGGAATTTATCAACAAAGCCGTTCTCCTTTGCCTCCCAATATTTTGTGGTCAAACCTGCATAGTTTTTAAGTGTTCACAGAGAGATAGATGTACAATAAAATACATAAAATATAAAGCTATTAACAGTGAAGCAAACAAATATATACAAATATAATAATTTGTAACTTAAATAAAACTTCACTAATCTTTTAAGTAATGATGGATGTTTTCGTATAAATTGATTAAGATCGCGATTTCATGAATATTTTATTCACATCATCAGCTACAGCCATCAACAATTTCGTTAACGTACAGTCGCTAGATGTCACTATATTTTGTTAGTACTACCAAAATCTGAAAATGAAACAAACTTAAAAACAGAATCGACTGCCAGTATTTCAAAATTCATTATGCAATGTTTATTTTTTAAAATAAATATCTTTTCCCAAACCATTAAATCTATCGGACCATTTAATTGTTTTAATACTTTAACTTCTGGATTTATTTCATGGTTAAATGACCAAAAATGATCTGCTACGGCCGATTTATATTTGTTTATACTTAATGTTACGAAAATGCTCTTTCGTTCTGGTTTCCAAATTACGTTTTGTCTTTCCAGTATAAACTTTATCACAAATTACAACAATTAAATTGATAAATACCAGTTTTTTTACCTTCAGGTATTTTATCTTTTTTAGAGAACTGCAGTAAACTTTTAATACTATTAACTTTAAAGAGAGTCGATTAATGACACTAAACAACACTTTTAAATTTTTCTGGAACATGTTTCTGAGGCTTTGCCTCTATCATCAGCCGGCCCTCAACTAGTTCTCATTTGTGTAGTTGATATTTTGTCACAGGTCTCCTCTGGTGGCGGTTCAAGGAACTTGCTGAACAAATCTTTCTGGGGGATGTGGAAATTGAATACTTTGTTCCTATTTTTTGAAATGAAGATTTGTTCCCATGTGGATAGTTCTTGTTTTCCTGATGTATGTTTTAGTAGTTTTGGTTCTGGATTTATGTTTTGGTTTTTTTCCCAAAAATGTGTGGCAACTGCTGATTTTTCTAATTTTTTATATTTTATATTTCTAAAGTGTTCCTTTGCTCTTGTTTCTAAATTTCTTTTGGTTTTTCCAATATAAATTTGACTACAGTCATTGCATTCAATTTGATATATACCAGATTTTTTGCTAGATGGAATGGCATCTTTGATGTTTGAGCAAATTAGGTTTTTTAAGGAGAAATGGTTGACTGGTGCTATTTGAATGTTTTGTTTTTTGAAGACTTTTTTGAATTTCATAGGCCCATGGATGGTAAGTGAATTTTTTGAAAATCATATTAGTTTCTGTAGCTGAGAGGGTTGTGGTTTCCTTTAATAGCTTCTTCTTTTTTGCTAAGTTCACTTTTTTGTCCACTAATGATTTGGGAAAGTTATTTTTTTGTGCTATTTCAGTTATTTTGTTGTATTCTGTTTTGTATTCTTCTGCTGTGAGAGGGATGTTTACCAGTCTGTGTGCTAAACTATTGAAGATTGCCTGTTTGTGGGATCTTGGGTTGTAGCCATTAGCTTTTATGTAGTTGTCTGTCTGTGTTGGTTTTCTGTAAATGCCAAAGTTTAGTCTGTTTTTATTCCTCATTATTTTTAGATCCAAAAATGGTAAATGCTCATCTTTTTCTATTTAGACAGTGAACTTGATGCTTTTTTCTTGGATATTTAAAAGTTTTAGTGCATCACTGATGTGTTGTTTTGGTACTATTGCAAAGATGTCATCTACATATCGTCGCCACTTCGCATATTAGAAAGAAGAGCCAAAGCATTACATTTCTGGTTTCTCAATTATTTGTGTTTTTCAATTACTTGTGCATCTTCTCCCCCACATTATCCCAAATATTCCAGAGTATACTTTGCATGACTTTTGTGATATACTTGTTTAAAATGTATGGAAAGTCTTCTGCCTTACACTGCTTTTTTGCCTTTGTCACAGCCTTTGCATTTATCTGGTACACACCTGTAGGTATCTCCTTTGTATCATGTAATTTCAAAAGGTGTTGTACACTGAATTTGTTCTGTGGGGCCAAAGTAATGTGCTCTTTGAAGACTTTTTGGAAAAGGTGTGTAGCTCTGGGATGATGTGTAAATTTTCTGTATGAAGTTTTATTACTGATTGGGGAAATAGCTACTTGTTTGCATCTTTGTTGTCTTTTGAATTTATCAATTTTCTTTTTGACCAATTCAGCACTGAATCCATTGTATTCTGCAATGTGAATTATATTATTATACTCCTTCATATATTCCATCTTGTTTAAAGGTACAAGAGCTGTTCAATAAAGAATGATTTTTTTTTTTTTTTTTTTTTTTTTTTTTTACGGTCAATTTTTAGCACTAAAATTCAATATTATTATATTCTGTTAGCTTAAATTGAAACAAAAACGCCGTAGTAGTTTCATTGTTGGTACTCCTGGTTACTGCCTGTGAGAACCAGGTAACTTCAGACATGTTTAGTATTGCCTACCGCTGCAATGGAAGTAACATGCAGTTAAAGTTGATGTTAGAGGAAGATCCAGAGTTTTTTTCAAACGTAATCACTGCTGATGAAACTTGGCTACATTATTTTGATCCTGAGAGCAAACAGCACAGCTCAGTGTGGAGATCTCCATCACCAAACCCCCAAAAAAGCAAAAGTGGTTGCTTCTGCTGGGAAAGTTATGGTTATATCTTATTCTCTGATATTCAAAGAATGGTTTATCAGCATGTTGTACCTGCACACACATCAGTAACTAGACAATACAACAGGGATATCCTGAAAACATTGCAAGTCCATATCAGGCGCAAAAGACATTTCCGTGAAGCAGGCTGGATGCTTCACCACGAAAATGCGCGGCTACATATCGCCAATGTTGTTGCTGTATATCTTGCAAAAATCAACATGAAGTGAATCCTTCATCCTCCCTATAGTCCGGATTTAACACCATGTGAGTTTTTTCTATTCCCTAACTTGAAGAAACGCCTTCATGGGAGGCATTATCCATCATCAGAAGCAGTGGTGAAGACTGCGGAGGCGAATTTGAAGGATCTCTCAAAAAATGGTTTACAGCATGTCTTTGAAGACTGGCAGAAAAGCTGGGACAAGTGCATCATATTCAGGGGAGACTATTTTGAGAAGGACCATCAAAATTATGAGGATGAGTAAAGGTTAGTTGTCAAAAAAATTGTTATCATTCTTTATTGAACAGCCCTCATACATTAACCAGCCTGTAAGTTAAATTGTTGATAACAGCATGCTTGTGTTGTATTGGGTTATATCCATCTGATTTTATTAAATTTTCCGTTTTAGTTAATTGATAGAAATTAATCATTTCTCCACACTAGCCATATATAGGCTACGGTTTTTGATAGAATCGACATGAAAAATTCAATGCCATGGTCGGGATTTGAACCACGGATCTCCTGGTTTCCGTCCAGTCGTTCTTAACCTTTGAGCTACCATGGCCAACGTGCTGTCCAGACATTAAATTCTCCATTTGACTCATATATTTCCGCAGTTTACCACTAAGGGCTCTCACATCCGAGATACACCGTTTGTGGCGACTTATTATCGTAAGTACTTAAGTCCCAGGCTTCATCATTTAACTCTTATTTTAGTTCATTGATGGAAATTAATCATTTCTGCACACTAGCCGTATATAGGCTAAGGTTTTTGATAGGTTTTTCTGTGTGTTTCCTTCCTATGTATGCCAAATTCTAGTTTTGTATGTTTTCTAAATAGTTTCAAATTTAAGAAAGGGTTTCATTGTCTTTTTTTCTATGGAAAATTTTACTGCAGGATTTTGTAAATTCAGTAGTTTTAACGCATCATCCACTTGTTTCTCATTTACTATTGCCCAAATGTCATCCACATATCTATACCAATGTTTGAAAATTAGTGGGAATGCCTTTGTGATACGGGTTTCCAAAAAGCTCATGAAGAGGTCTGCCAAAACTGGGGACAATGGGTTGTCCATAGATAGTCCAAATTTTTGTTTGAAAAAATTGTTATTGAATGTAAAAAAAGGACTGTTCAATGCAAATATTTGTTGTGTGAAGGTATTCCTCTATGATGTTTTGGTCTAATAGTAGGGACTGAAGCCATATTTGCATGTACTCCATGAGTTTGTCTCTTGGCACACTTGGGAACATAGAGATTACATCAAAAGATACCATTCGGTCGGTGGGAGAAAACTCTAGGTCTTTAATTTTGTTGATGAATTCCAAGAAATTTTTTGGTAGCTCCTTAAATTTTTTGTTTAGCCATTTGGACAGTTTGTAGCAGGGTGTGTTTATGTTAATGATTGGGTGCATCTTATTTCCTGTTTTATGAATTTTGGGTAATCCATATATATATTAGCTACTGTAGGGTTATCAGGTTTCAAACTTTGCTTCATTTCTTTTGGTATGATCATTTTATCCTTGATTGTTTCATTTAATGTTTGACACACTTATTTAAACGGTCAGACTATTTACTCAAATTCATCACTTGCCAATAAATGTCATTCTAGGAATGCAGTGCTGTTTGTCTACGATGACCATCTTATTTCCTTTGCTTTTGTATAAACAACTTCCCCCCCCCCTTCTTCACTAAGTACTAACATAAAATGAAAATGGGACCAAAATAGCTGCTGCATTAAAAATAAAACTGTAACCTGAATTTAGATTTTAGCAAGTGCTCTCATGAATACCAGTGTGTATGTTGTATTTATTTGGATGTGTTACAGCTGTAGCACAAGCATTTAACTAGCACTCGCAAAGAGTTTATAAAGCCACTTATGTAATGTAATTTTATTCACTTACTAATCTTCATTAATACTTACTTTAAATAAAAGTCTATGATGACATCATTTAGAAACGAATCTGCTGCTAAACAAGCATAGTCTTCTGTATTGATAGGAATACCACCTTTGGTTGGCCGAGGTGGATATACCATTATCCTGGAAATAAATTTGCAAATTGTTAACACCTATCTCATAAACTTAAAATTTTGTAATCATAGATGCTGTCAAACCAATTAGCAATTCAAATGACTACAACTGCAAGAAAAGCAGTGTAAGGCAGAAGACTTTCCATACATTTTAAACAAGTATATCACAAAAGTCATGCAAAGTATACTCTGGAATATTTGGGATAATGTGGGGGAGAAGATGCACAAGTAATTGAAAAACACAAATAATTGAGAAACCAGAAATGTAATGCTTTGGCTCTTCTTTCTAATATGCGAAGTGGCGATTTTTTTCTAATTTCTGCACACTTTTGATGTTTTTATATACAACCATGATTTTCAATATAATTTCTTTACTTTTTAGTACAATTTCGTGTTGGAGGGCATTCTTTTTAAGTTATTGTTTGTTCCATTTACTTACTGCTTAATGTAGCCATATTGAAGAATTCAGTGCAGCCAAACTATGCTTGTTTCTCCACTGAAAGCAATGCTGCCAACAGTCTTACTTGTCCCTAAATTACACTATCTAGCAGACTAGCAAACAATCCTATAACACAACGATAATGGAGTGCTCCGTAGGAAATACATGTATGAGCTCACGGACTGGTTCAGATACTGCCGCAAAGTGTGCATGTCAAATGACACCAAGTATACTGCAAGGGGGAAAATTGGCGGTCCCGGTCGCGTCATTCAAATCGACGAATGCAAAATATGACGACACAAGTTTCATCGTGGGCGCTTATTTGCATCCCTCCTGTTGTTGGGGCATATCGTCATCCGCACCTCATTCGTTTCCACATCCATCATTCCCAAGATCCAGTTGCCCTCTACGATGCACCCACGATGAAACTTGGCGAACCAATCTGATACAGTCCATGAGCTCACACTGTATTTCCTACGGAGCACTTCCATTATCATCGTGTTGTAGGATTGTTTATGTGCAAAGCAGTGTAAGAGTAACAAAATTTGAGTAACAATCTTCTCAAACCATGTTCCTTTGCACACAGACTGCGTCACCTATGTCTGGGTCATTTTTGCACAGGTTGGCTTCAAGTTTTACATATCTTTCTCATGTTGACTGCAACGCGACAACTGGCTTCTCGTCTGCTTGCGCATGCATATATGCACACCTTTGGACTTAGAAAATATTCTCGCGTCACACTAAAGAAAATTTCTACAATGCTTTAAATTTACTACACACTTATGTAAATAGGAAATTATTTTAAAAAATTATTTTCAAACAAATATTCTAGTTCAAAAGTTTATTCAACTTTTGTGAAATATTTCATCTGAGAAAATGATGCTGGAAAATTTACACCTAAAAACTGGCCTGAAATTCTGCTTATGTATTTCTTATTAAAGAGTTAAGTTTTTGCTTAAAATACATCATTCAGAAATAGATTAAAATATGTAAAGCAAATTTTACATAAAACACTTTTAGAGGCCCAAATGACCTTGTCGACAGACCCTAAAACACCACACACACTTTTAGAAAGTTTGCAAAAACATAAATATCAGAAAAAGGACTCAAATGCGCAACCAGTTCCTCATTCTGGTTTATTAAAATTGTCACAATCTTATGTCTATATTGCTGGCAAAACTACTTACAAGAAAATATTCTTAAAAAACTGAATATAATTAAAGTTGAAAATCTAATTCTTTTATTTTTGGTCATCTTGTCCCTATTATCACCCAATAGTTTGATTAAAGGTATGAACTTCCTTAAAATATTAGACTGCAAATCAAAAGGTTTGCTGAGATGAGGAACTGATATTTGAAGCAAATTACAAAATTAGAGGGCCTATAAAGGGTATTGTTAAAGGGAGTACTGATTTTAATTGAGAACCTTCTTTCACTGTCTTGGCTACCATGCCCATGTATTGTGCCTGTGTTAATGGCAAGCTGTGAGTGACTGCCATAAAGGGATTAAGTGCCAGTCACCCCAATCCAACACCTTTGTAATCTACCACCGACAGGAGCAAACAATGGAACATTCAACGGCAGCCACTGATTAACATCGTGAGCTGCATGTTCATTGAACTGTCCTGATGTTCCAATTTTGGGAATCTAGAAAAACTGATTTCCAGAATGTTTCATCCAGGGAATTCAAGAGACTTTGCTTTATTATAGAACAAGTCTTCTGAGACCCGCTGACAATACTGTCACTGATGGCATTGTTGTGCAGCTGTGACAAGTGGGAGCCGGGCGCATGGACAGAAGAGCTGGATGCTTGCCAAGAGAAAGAGACACAGAGAGGCTCCGGAATTTTCTTTCTTTCTCTTGCCGCCGTGAATGTTCTCGGAAGGTCTATGGCATTCTAGAAACAATGACTGGAGGTATAAATACTGCCAAAGTGTTAGAAGCGCCAGTTGTATGATGGTTATTGCGACAGTGGAAGTTTGAAGTGTACTGAAGTAATTTCTTTCGTTTGTTTAAGTGCGGCGGAGAACAATAGACCTTAAGACAGCTAATTGTCAATTTCATGTCTCTGTACTGCAATAAAGAGTGTTCTAAACTTCTACAAAACAGACTTTTGATTCTACATAACCCTTGCAGTCACAATTAGTGTCAGGAACGGGATCACGACGATGAAACCGCATTGGCGAAGATCTTAGAAAAGATGACAGTAATGAAGGCCAAAATAACCACGGAAATAAAAGCGGAGAACGACAGCCTGGCTACAGAAATGAAGGCCCAATTAATCATGGAAATAAAAGCTGCGAACGAAGGCCTGGCCACATATATGAAGGTCGAATTAACCATGGAAATAAAAGCAGCGAACAGCAGCCTGACCACAGAAATGAAGGCTGCAAACGAGGCCCTCGCTGCCAAATTCGAAGAGCCGTTGGCCAGCATGAGGGATGATGTCATGGAGCTGGGCAAGCAGATGTGCCAAGTGGACGAGTGCGTCGAAGACGTGGCGAACCACATTAAGAATTTAGAGGGAAAGGCCGACAGCAACACCAAGACCGTGAATGCCATGGTGGAGGACATCGAAGACCTTGCAAACTGCGTTAACAATTTAGAGGGGAAAGCCCGACAGCAACACCAAGTCCCTGAATGCCATGGTGGAGGACATAGTCAGAAGAAGACAAAGATCTGGAGGCCAATGCGCCGGGACATGACACATCTGCGCACGTCAAACCACCAAAGTAGATGGCACGTCAACTTTTGAAGTCTTCCGCCGCCAATTGAGGAGTGCTTTTTCAAAACTCTATAAACGCACAACATGCGTTTCTGACAAAAACTGTTTTTTATATTTATTGGCAATACTAAATGGTTAGCACAGCAAATAAGTCATTCAATTCTGCTTCCTGAAACTGTCTCATTTAATGTGAAAAGAAACAAATACCTTAATTTAACTAGTGCAAATTTGAGGTTTGAAAATGCAGAGTATTTTCAAAACCCAATAGATGCTGATTAACTTTTCTGCATGAGCGAGAAATTCACACATGAAGTTTTATTTTTGTCATTTATTGTTTTTGTTACTTTTTATTTACGTATTTATTATTTTTTATTTATATTCACCTTTTCATAATACATAATGTACAATACAACCAATATATTAATGTTTATAAGGATTATTTTATTAGGTATAAACTTAGAAACTAAGTACTACTACATTCAAAATAACAATATAACATTTTGTTTTATTTATATAACAAACATACTGAATGCATACAAAGAAATTTCAAACATTATGAATATGTAAGCTTTAACACTTATTAGTACATCTTTATAAAATTCTTTAGCTCTTTCTGGAATTTCAAAAAATTTAGCTAGATTTTGATGCTTCCTGGCTTTGAACCTGAGATGTGTGTCAGTGTGTGATGTATGGAATGAAGGATTGAAGAAGTTGTAAAATATGTATTTATATTTTGAAAATGAGAAAACTGGTAGGTTTCTTACTCTCCTTTCATTGCAAAAGTTGGTCCTAATTTTTCTGATTTTAAGTTCTGGAGATAAATATATTCTCCTTGATTTTGCTCTTCTATAATGGCTTTCTCTACTTCTGTACTTCTTTGTCTTGCCTTATAGCGGCAGAAATGCCCTTCTGTAATATTCCTGTTTTATCACCTCCTCTGGTTTCCTTTGGCACATTCCCAGATAAGTGAAAATTTCTAGCCAGGAGAGATAATCTATCTTCACACCCCTGTGATTCCTTGGAAGCTTGCAGCACATATTGGCAATATTCGACCTTCATTAGTTCTCACACTGTATATAATGCTAACAGTCTGTTTTCTATTTGCAGCTTCTTTCTTCACCACTCTGCGATTAGGAGATGTAATACACATTTATTTCATAAGGAATTTATCATCTATTCTGTTGAGCACGGAAAGATGTTGGCGAAATCCACTAATATCATAAGTCAAATATGCTACATCACAGTGCTTATGGACTTTACTTTTAGGATTTCGTGGAGTGCACTCAAGAACATGTGAACATGAAATTGCTTGAGTATGAGCTTTCCTTGACTTTCATTTTGTTTTCCTTTCCTTGTTTTTCCTTGTTTTCCTACTTCCCGCGCATTCTACAACTGGTACAGTTTCACAATCTTAGCTCCTGTCCATTGTGCAATGTCTCAACTAAGAATAAAAATGCCATGTAAGTATAACAAAGCTTTCAGAAATGAATGTAAAATTCAAGCATACAAGCTGAGTTCGCAGTTATTGCCAAAGGTGCAGCACTGTACAAAGCTTAGAGGAATAGTGAGGTGGCAGTCAATGCCAACATGCGTTTCTTGTAATTGAGGTTGCTACATGCTGGATCATAAAATCATAAAATTGCATCTATCGACTTTTGCTTTAATTGAGCAAGTGCATCTATCGAGTTTTGGAGAAAAAAAAAAAAAAAAAAAAAAAAAAAAAAAATGCTAATATTTCCTCATTTCTACACAAGACATGAATCAAATGTTCAAAATCTGACTTCACAGAACGATGCAGAAGGTGACAATTGTGCCGATACTATATATAAATCAATTTTGCAAAATTCTGCTCTATTGAGTTTTGAAAAATCACTCCTCAATTCAACAGTGGCCAAGCACAACAAATGGTCGCCAGATGAGGCCGCAAATAGCCAGGCTCTAGGATCGGGCTACAGAGGTGCTGAACGCGATCCAGACAGCGGCGGCACCCAAAGAAATCTGGGAGGCTCTGAAAAACCGGTTTGGAAACCACCGCTTGTCTGCAGCCTACTAGTGCCATCTAAAATCTACGATGCAGTAGCCAGGGGACGCTCTGCAGGAGTTCGCCCTGGAAGTCGACCAGTTTGCCAGCAAAGACTTAGTCAATCTCCCATCCAAGTTCGTATCCCAGGAAGCCGCCTACTCCATCGACGAGGTACGAGACGCCGAGATACGTCAGCGCCTAATGCTCGGCGACTATAAGACCATCCACAAGGCGCTTACGGCCGCATTGAGAATGGAAGCGACAAAAGTGACGGCTAACCCGACCTAGAGGACAAGGAGCATCCGCTACGATGCACATCGAAGACCAGTCCAGGGACGCCGACGAAGACCAAGTGGCATGTGTTACGGGTGTGGCCAGCCGGGACACCTAGAGAGAGACTGCCGACATCATGAAGAGCAGCCGGAAAACGAGTAAGGGCCCGCGTGGCGAGGGGCATGTCGGCCCCGTTGCCACCATCTCCTCGAGTGACACTGCGCACTGTCAGCCCACGTACGGATGAGTCATCACGGATGCTTGGGTGGCAGTGCCAAGTACTTGTGGGATGGTGATGATGATTGTGTTTTAGGGCACTCAACATCTGGGTCATCAGCGCCCTTAAAAACAAGTGGGCTAAAAGCTAAATCAAAGTCTAAAACACTAGAAATCTATACAATCAAAACCAATGTAAAAACACCGCCATTACGAAGAGGCCTTGTTTAAAATAGAAGTTAAAATCGTAAAATCAGGATAGGGATAAAATAGCCAAAAAAAAAAAAAAAAAACCAAGATACTTGAGGTTAAATTCTAAAATCCACAGCTGAAACAAACGCTAAAACTTTGCCCACTGCCGTTTCGTCATCCGCGAGGATCTCCGCCAAGCTGGCTGGCAGCTGGAGATATTTCCGGAGACATGCCAAGCTAAAACAATCTAAAAGCAAGTGACGGATAGTCAGGTCAGCACTGCACCGTGGGCAAACGGGAACCGGGGTCTTATTCAATAAAAAGCTGTGGCTAAAATAACAATGCCCAATGCGCAACCGAGCAAAAATCACCTCCTCGCGACAAGATGACCGACAGGAGGTAACCCAGGGGATCAAGTTCCTTGACTGATCTAAGTTTATTATTGCGGAGAGCGGACCACTCTTCCTGCCAGCAGGTTTGCACAGCTCTCCGCAATACGGCCCTAAAATCTTCCGATGTCACACATGGTACTCAAACCCTGGGCTTCATGGTAGCCGTCTTGGCTGCTGAATCCGCCATTTCATTCCCCCGTAAGCCTACATGACCAGGGATACATGCACACGCCACGCTCACGCCAAAAGCGTGTAAAACGTGGAGGGCATCCTGTATCCGCTGCACAATAGGATGGTAGTTGTACAGCTGCCATAGGCTTTGAAGTGCACTGAGGGAATCACTCAGGATTAAGCAGTTTCCTAACTTTCGTTGCGTACGTGTAAAATGGCCCGGTATATTGCATAGAGCTCTGCGGTAAAAATGGAAGTGCTAGTGTGGAATCCAAATGTATAGGGTTCGGTTCCACACACGTAAGCACAACCAACACCATCTGAATTCTTGGACCCATCGGTGTAAATTTTAACATGGTCCTGATATCGTGATAAAAATTCTAAAGAGCATGTGCAGATACTAGACATAGACATGGTAGGTTTATCATGTGTGGTCATGCCCAGATCAACGTGGGACGCTCTGCACAACCAAGGAGGGTATGTCCTCTCCCCCCTAGGATACATCTTGGGCATTTCAGTATCCAGATGTCTAAGGAGCTCCCGGAAATGAAAACCAGGTGACTTTGGTTTAATAAAAGTGTTCCTATAACGCACGTCCATGAAGGTGTTAAAGAACGGCGTAAACGTTGGATGTGTGGGCATGCAATTAATTCCACAGCCATAATTTGCTAATAGCATGTTGCGCCTGTACTGCAGAGGAGGTTCTGCACACTCAGCATACAGGCTTATAACTCGGCTCGTTGGAAATGCCCCAACTGCTATACGTATGCCACAATTATGGACTGTGTCTAATCTCTTCAGCACAGATGGTCGTGCTGAGCCATAACGATACTACCATAATCTAATTTGGAACAGATGAGTGTGTGATACAGTCGCAATAACAATTTACGATCCGCTCCCCACGATTTTCCACTTAGTACCCGCAAGATATTTAAAGATCGGTCACATCGTGCTTTCAGTTGTGCTATATGCGATGACCAACTAAGTTTTCTATCAAATATCAATCTAAGGAACCTCGTCTCATCTGCAAAAGGTAGTAGATCAGCGCCTAGCCGGTGCCTTGGAGGTAGTCGACTCCGCTGACGCCAGAAGTTAACACAGACGGTTTTCTCAGCAGGGAATCGGAAGCCGTTCTTTAAACTCCAAACCTTAAGGTTGTCCAAGGTGGTCTGAAGACGGCACTCTATAAACGAAGTGCGCTGAGATGTACAACAGACGGCAAAGTCGTCTACAAATAGGCATGACGAGACCCCCAGAGGTACACATTTCGAGATAGAATTAATCGCAATACCAAACAACGTAACACTTAGTACCGATCCCTGTGGTACACCGTTCTCTTGAACGAAAAGGTTCGAAAAAACCGAGCCAACCCTTACTCGGAATACGCGGTCCTTCAAGAATTCCTGAAGGAAGAGTGGTAGGCGTCCACGTATATTCCAGGTGTGCAGAGTACGTAGCAACCCTGCACGCCAACACGTATCATAAGCCTTTTCGAGGTCAAAAAATATTCCGACTGTTTGACAGTTTTTAAGAAAGCCGTTCATAATCTGTGTTGACATGGACACAAGATGATCCACTGTTGAACGGCGTTGTCGAAAACAGCACTGGATGTTATTCAGTAGGTTGTGCGCTTCCAGCCACCATACCAACCGCCCATTTATCATGTGTTCCATCACCTTGCAGACGCAACTGGTGAGGGAAATAGGACGGTAGCTAGAAGGGAGGTGACGGTCCTTCCCAGCTTTCAAGATAGGTATAATGGTGGCTTCTCGCCACTTGTCCGGAAACGTGGCATCAACCCAAACACGGTTATAGACCTCGAGCAGGAATGCCTTACCTTCAGGTGAGAGATGTTGTAACATTTGAACGTGGATTCCGTCCGGTCCTGGTGATGTCAGTCGCGATGATGAAAGAGTGTGTTCTAACTCCACCAAGGTGAAGAGGCGGTTATAATCTTCAAGGTTTCTGGAACTAAACACGAAACCATGAGATTCTACCTGAGTCTTGAGATAAACTCAGGAGCATAATTACTTGAGCTAGACACCTGAGCGAAAGCACAGCCGAAGGTGTTAGCCACGACAAACAGATCAACAGCAACTCCTGCTGGTGTTTTCAGACCAGCGATTGGCAAGTGGGTTGATTTTCCGGCCACGCGCCTTAACCTATCCCATACAACAGATGAAGGTGTCATCTGTTAAAAGATGAGACAAAGTTGTTCCATGAGATCTTTTTGCTATCCTTAATTATTTGCTGAGACTGTGCACGCGCTTTCTTGTACTCAATTAGATTACTTAGGGTAGGGTGTCGTTGAAATACCCGTAGAGCACGTCTACAAGCACGAATAGCATTCCGGCAGTCGTTCCACCATGGGAAAGGAAATCGACCGGATTGGGTAGCCGAACGTGGAATAGACTGTTCTGCAGCGGAAAGAATTTTCTCTGTGAGATGATCGACTAGATCATTCACAGAATCGTGCTCATTGTAATCAAAGACAGCCAACTGGGTATAAAGGTTCCAGTTGGCACGATCAAAGCGCCATCTAGGGACACGTGAGGGAGAAACATCGTGTGCTAAGACACTAAGAAGACATGGGAAATGGTCGCTGGAGTGTAAATCAGAGATGACATTCCACTGTAATGAAACTGCTAAATGGGATGAACATACTGCCAAATCGATGTGCGAATAGGTGTTATAGGCGTCTGAAAGGAACGTTGGCTCTCCGGAATTCAGGAGAACCAAGTTATTGCTCTCCAAGAATTTTGCAATGAGGTGGCCTCTCGAACATGCCCGAGTTGAGCCCCATAGTAGGTGATGGGCATTAAAGTCTCCAACTATTAGAAATGGTGTTGAAAGTTGGGAAACCAGATCTTCAAGGTCAGTTAGCGAGAGGTCATCTGATGGCGGGAGATATACATTGCAAATGCAAAATTCGATTGATGGCAGCTTAATCCTTACAGCCACAGATTGTATATCAGATTGCAGCTGTATCGGGTCATCCCTGAGGAGCATCATAGTGCCCCCGTGAGCAGGAATGCCCTCTTCTGTGTCAATATCACACCGCAGTGGTGTGTAGCGTCGGATTTTAAACTTGTCTTGCGGTCGTAGCTTAGTCTCTTGTAAGCATATCACCAAGGGGTTATGCTTACTGAGCAAAAGTTCCAGCTCTGGTCGATGTGTTCTTAAACCCCGTTCCATTGAAGGATAGCCATTGGAACTATGGAGATAGGTTTAAAAATTGGTCTACATTAAGACGACTTTAACGGTAGCCGAATCAGCTTACCCTTTTTCTTCGGTGTAGGGCTAACACCTGTTTCCTTTTCGTCGGGCTTGTCTTGGCGCTTTTTCATTGCCATTCTAGCAGTGTGGTCCATGTCTTCCTGGTCCATTTCTTCCACGGATGAGGCCCCTTTTCCTATTGAAAACTTAGTTTCGAGGACCTCAAACCGGTTGGACACAGAGATCGACGATGATGACAGTTGTCGATCCGTGTCTTCACCAGAAGACCCCTCAGAAGATGAACTTCTAGATGCCCTAGAACTTTTTTTCTTGCCGGTCCCTTTGTTAGTATCCTTGAGGAAGTCTGATTTTGTGTAAGTGGTCTTAAACTTTTTGGGCGGTGCATCGTACACTATAATGGGCTTGACAGTTGATGAGGTTGACGGCTTAGGTGAGGACGGTGCGGACTTCTCCCTCGGCAATTGAGGTGAGAGAGGAGAAGGCTTGGATGTCTTGGTAGGCTTTTGTGCAGGTGTGGCGGTAAGGACCTTATCAGTTATAGTAGTCTCACAATCGCTGGTCTGAATTGCGATTTCTTTCCTCGGTGCCACTTTAGCAGCTATGGAGCTATAAGTAGCAGATCTTGGGACCGAGGGTTGACGAGTACGTAGGAGTTTACGGGCATCCGAGAAGGATAACTTCTCCCTTACTCGGATCGCCTGTATCTCCTTTTCCTCTAAGAAACGTGGGCACTCTCTGTGGCTGGATGGATGTTCACCAGCACAGTTGACACATTTTGCCGGGGATGTGCAGGCATCCTCATGCTTAGACAGACCACACTGCACGCATGTTGGCACACCGCTACAAAAATCACTCGTATGACCGAAGCGTTGACATTTAAAGCACCTGAGTGGGTTTGGTATATATGGCCTGACCTCTATGGGCTCATACCCTGCCCTAAGCCTTTGCGGGAGATCTACCCGATCAAAGGTCAGGAACAGGGTACAGGTAGGCACCAATTCCCCTCGCTCTCTATGTTGCACTCGGTATACTGCAGTGACGCCCTGGTCTTGTAGGTTCTCCAGTATTTCCTCATTCGCCATCCCGTCCAACGCCCGAGTGGTGATAATCCCGCGGGAGGAGTTCCGTGTAGCTGCCCAATAACGTAGCTTTTTGTATCGTTGCTGCCTGGGAAACAGAGTGTGCTTCCACAAGGAGCGTGCCGTTTCTGGAGCGAGTACAGGACTTGACTGGACCAGCAATTTTGTCCAATCCCTTCTGTATAATAAAAGGGTTCACTGTCAAAAAGTTCTTGCCTTCCTCCTTTCTGGTTACAGCTAAGTAGCGAGGACCATAAGACTTGACTACTTCCTTTCCACGTGTGTTAAAGGGTTTATTATTATTATTATTATTAGTAAATTTGGCCATAAAAGATGGGCTAGGTTTCATCCCCCAGTACTCCCCACCCACCACGGAGCCCAACAAGGGGACAGGGGATATAGCGAGCTCGCCGTCCCACTCACCCTGGAGTTCGGTACAATACCTAATCCTGGCCGATTGATTAGGCGTGGGTTAGTCCCTAACCTCCCGTTTAGGCGAAGCAGAAGCCAAAGTAGTGTATTAGTAATGCGTACCCTCCCCGAATTCAGAAAAACTGTTACGAGCTCAGATACGCATCCCTCAACCACCAGGACTTACCTTTCCACCGACACGGGTCTCCACGCACGGCCTACACGTGGGTGGGCCTGTTGACCGTCTCCCTCAACCACGAAGAAGAGTCCACACGAGGGAGACTGTTGGCTCGGGACCCCGGGTACGCCAAACCCGTACCTACCGAAGTAGGCCCCTAGGGGGGCGTGCTTGTGGACACCGTGGCAGCCGTGACCATCATCAGACCTGACGTAGCCAGGGGTTTGCCGTCGAGAAAACCGAGCCGACCATACCAGCTAGTGACGGCATTGGGGGACACCTTGCCTGTGGAGAGTGAGGCCCTGCTGCAGTTGACCTTGGGGTGGAGTGCCTTGCGTCTGTAGGTGTTTCTCGCGAAGGTAACTGAGGTGATACTGGGACTCGATGATCTCAGGAGCCACAAGGCGATGGTCGACGTCGGCAGGAAGGTTCTGCGCCTCAAGAGAACTGATGCTCCGGCATCCCGAAAAACGCCTTGGAATCTGCGAGGTTATTCTAAGAGAACACGTGGTTGTCCCCGCGAGAACTGAAGTTGTGGTGCTAAGGCGCGACTGGAAGGTCAGCGGACGAAGAACCAGATGCTGGACCGGCAGACGCCTGTGCACGGACTTTGTGTATCCAGGAAATTGTTGCCGTTCCGAGAGAAGATGCCGGTGCTTAACCCATCACACACCGATCACGACATTCAAGCTGGGACGGAGTTGGGGACGTGCGAGCCCGTGGTCAACGTATTGCTAACCGACAAGATCCAGGAACCGGTGCCGACAACACCTGTAGCCCCGGCTGGAAGACTTACTGGGGAGGGCGGCCGACCACCTGACCGCAGAACTAGAGAAGGTTCGATAACTGCAGAGACGATACCAGCACGCCTTCAGCCAAGGCAACAGCGACCACGGCCGTACGGACCGAGTGCTCCAACACATCGACACCGGAGACGCCAAGCCTCTTCGACAACCACCCAGACGTGTTCCGCTGGCAAAGCAAGTGGCGGTACGGGACATGCTGGAGGACATGAGATCCATGGGAGTGATCGAAGAGTCTGATTGCTCTTGATGTTCCCTTGTAGTCTTGGTGAAGGACGGCCAGCTACGCCTCTGCGTGGACTATAGTAAGCTCAGCACTCACCAGAAAGGTCTGCTTCCATTTATTCCAGATAGGGGACACCCTGGGCACGCTTGTTGGTGCACAGTGGTTCTCGAACCTGGACCTGAAGTCAGGTTACTGGCAGGTGGCTCTAGACCCAAGAGACAAGAAGACAGCATTCACGACAGGCCAAGGGCTTTGGCAGTTCACAGTTATGCCCTTTTGTCTCTGCAACACACCAGCTATCTTCCAACACCTCATAGACTCAGTAATGAGAGGATTGACTTACGACGCCTACCTGCTATACCTGGACCACATCGTCGTTGACAAAACGTTGGAAGACCATCTAGACAACCTGAGAAAGGTGCTACAGAGACTGCGGGCGACCAACCTGAAGCTGAACGTTAAGAACTGACAGCTCTTCCGCAATGAAGTCAACTACTTGGTCCACATAGTCTCACCAATCGGAGTGGCCACAGACCCGGAGAAGACACAGGATGTGAGAGATTGGCCTCACCCGAAGGATAAGCGAGAAATGCACAGTTTTCTGGGGCTAACTTATTAAAGCCGCTTCATAAAGGGCTTCTCCAACATCACCAAACCCCATACTGGCCTCTTATGTGTGGACGGAGGATACCGAAGGCGCTTTCCAGCAGTTGAAGAAAACACTTCGCACTGCTATTATTTTAGGATTCCCACAACCAGGTGGCGCCTTCATTGTGGGTACCGACGCAAGCGACCATTGCATTGGAGGCGTCCTATCCCAAGTCAAGAGCGGTCACGAGCGGGTGACAGCCTACTACAGCAAGATGCTGTCCAAGACAGAGAACTACTGCGTCACTCGTCGAGAGATAGTGGCGATAGAAGACCTTGGAGCACTTCCACAAGTACCTGTATGGTCAGCCATTCCACCTGACTGACCACTCCGCCCTAACTTGGCTACCTACTTAGCTTTAGGAACCTAGAGGGCCAGACAGCCCATTGGGTCCAGAGGCTGCAAGAGTACAACTTCACCTCCGAACATCGTAGATGGAAGGGCCACGCCAACAAAGATGCCATGTCCCGAAGACCCTGCCCAGAAGAGTGCAGTCAATGCACAAGAGTGGAACAGAAGGAGCGTGTCGCAGCTCTCAGAGTGGTCACGACAGTGCCTGCAGACGGTTGGGATAGCGCAGGCCGGAGGAGGGAGCAACTGGCGGATGCCGCCTTGGGGCCACTCTTGAGAGAAGTGGAGGCAGGACAAGAGTACCCGGAGAGGACATCGTACGCAGAGGCGCTACATAAATGTCGTACTGGGCCCAATGGGACCCAAAGAGAGTGTGCTGTTCAGAGTATGGGAATCACCCGATGATGGGAAGATGCAGATAGAACAGTTGGTATTTCCCGGAGTAAGATTCCGGAAATCTTGGAGGATGTGCACGCAAGTACTTCCGGACACCAGGGAGCAAACTGAACGGTCGACAAACTCCTATAGCGCTACTACTGACTGAGGCTCCGAGCAGACGCTGAGAGATGGTGCCATCAATGTCATGTGTATGCGGCGAGTTGTGTCCCCTAGACTAGGAGCCGGGGTTGCATGCAGCAGTACAAGGGAGATACTCTTGCGCCTTTCAAACACATCGCTGTCGAGATAGCTGGACCATTCCCAATGCCCGACATAGGCAACAAACGCCTGATGGTGGCCGTGGACTACTTCAACACGTAGCCGGAGGTGTATGCCATTCTGAACCAAGAGGCGAAAACGATTACGGACACCTCGTGGACCAACTGTTCTGCCGTTTTGGGGTGCCGTTAGACCTCCACAGCGACCAGGGCACCAAATTTGAGTCCCAATTCATGAAGGAGGCACTGGAAAGACTTGGGATGAGCAAGATCCGCACAACATTCTACATCCACAGTCGGAGGGCATGGTCGAGAGATACATCAAGACACTAGAAAAACATGTTACGCCAGAGGTTCTACTCCCATTAGTCCTGGACCCGTAGGACCAAAGACCCGGGCTTCCTTCTACCCGGGAGCCGAAGCTCCAGGGCTCTTTCCATAGGACAATATCTAGAGTCTAAAAAGCCCCCCCCCCCCCATTGACTCGGAAATCAAGATGGGTGGAAGTGGATACGCCCCTTACGCGCATCAGCCCCGTAGGGATGATAACCGAAAACCTCGGTGAGGCCGCCTGGTGATCTAGCACACCTACTAGCTCTGCAGTCTAGTACCCGGGACTTATTAGGCAACCCTCTAAACCCTTTGGGCGGCTGGAGCCTGGCCGAGGTACCCAATTTCCCGTGGGTTTCTGGAACACACTGCCCCCTCGAGTCCAACCCAATCCAAACAGCTCCTAATCAGGGAGGGGCTCGAATGTTTGGCCCGAGGTTCCTCTAGTAACGTCAGAGGTACCACGAGTGCTAGAGGTCCGCAGCGCCCGCACCATGGCAGTTGAAGAGGACGGATCCCCTCCTCTACGGGGACACTAGAAGAACAGTAAATACCAGAGGATCTACTCCCATTAGTCCTGAACCCGTAGGACCAAGCACCCGGGCCACCTTCAACCAGGGAGTTACGGAGCTGTACCAAAAGGGGTGCCCGGCAACTCCGTGGGGCTTTCCATTGGGCAAGACCTAGAGACTAACAAGGCCCCCCCCCCATCTGGTCCTGTGGACTCAAGACGAGATGGAAGTGGATACGCCACTTACGCGCGCTAACTCCAAAATAGGAAGGCTACCGATATGATCTCGGTGGGGCCGCCTGGTGATCTAGCACACCTTCTACTAGCTATGCTAGCTAGTACGTGGGAATATTAATGGCTTCCTTCAACCCCGTCCGGAGACGTACCCAATCACCCACACCTGAGGAAGGTCGTGGCCGGCCATTAACGAGACTGGGATGCCAAGGTGCCACTGTACTTGCTGGCCTACCGCTGGTCAACACACGCCACTACTGGGTTTACGCCAGCAAGCTTAATGTTCATCCGAGAGCTACGCCTCCCTTGTGACCTGGCCTTTGGGAGCCCCCGGAACCGAAGCAGCCAACAACCGAGTATGTGGGAAACCTCGTAGACCACCTCCACAACATGCATGAGATGGCTCGTCAGCACATCCAGATGGCGAGCGACCGCATGAAGATCCGGTACGACAGGCAAGCCAACAGCCAAGGACTCCAGCAAGGTGACCTGGTCTGGTTGTACCGCCCTACCGGGATCAAGGGACTCTGCCCAAAACTTCAACAACCGTGGCAAGGAACGTACAGGGTGGTAAAGAGAATTAATGCGTGGTCTAGCACAACCAGAAGGTGCCCCAAAGAAAGATGTTGGGACACCTGGATTGTCTGGCCCATTACGATGGTGCTGTTTGGGATGGCCAGCCTTCAGGAGGGGACAGTGTCACCCATGGCATTGTTGTTCGGCTGCGACAAGCGGGAGCAGAGCTGGTAGCTTGCAAAGAGAAAGAGCCAGAGAGAGGCTCTGGAATTTTCTTTCTTTTTCTTGCTGCCGCGAATGTTCTCGGAGGGTCTACGGCATTCTAGAGACAATGAGTGGAGGCATAAATACCGGCAAAGTGTTAGAGCGTCAGTTGTGTGAAGCTTATTGCAACAGTGGACGTTTGAAATGTACTGCAGTGATTTTTGTTTTTGTTTGTTTAAGTGTGGCGAAACACCAAGTCGATGTTGAAGACAGCTGATTGTCAATTTCCCGTCTTTGTACAGAGTGTTCTAAATTTATACAAACCAGACTTTTGAATCTAAGTAACCCTCACAGTCACAATATAAAAGGAAATGCAACAGGCAGTCTAGCAGTGTTGTTCAATTCAGTGGTTGTGAGTTGTCCAGAGGGTCTGTTGTCTGAGAATTGGTAAGCATTGGCTGTCAGTGTAAGTCTGCCTTCGAATTTAATGAGCACTGAGAAGCTACAGGCAGCATGAGTTGGTGTGTGCAACAGAGACATAAAAACTGTTAAAAATATTTAATGCAAAATTATTTCTACAGTATATCGAGATTCAACTGTATTGGAACACCACAGTGAAGCGAAAAATTATTAAATTTTAGATGAGTCGCATTTTTTAACACATCTGCTTCACTTTCGTACCTATTTTGAGGACATGTTTCGCAAATCTTCGCTTGCATCTACGGCTCTTGTGCGACTGACGCTAGATCCAGCGGTGTGGGTAATTCTGGGGTTGTTGCTGCCATCTGTTGATTTAGTGATGAACTGAAAAGTGGGATTCTCTTCTAGCGGGATTTCAAAGTTCATTAGTTGGTTTTTATGTTTTTCCATGTATATCCTCTCCCATATGACGAGTTCACTATGTTTTTGTACGTATTTTAGTAATTCTGTGCTATCTTCAATTTCATGATTTTCAGACCAGAAATGAGCTGCTATTGCGGACTTACCAATATTTTTGTATCTTAAGTGCCTGAAGTGTTCTTTCTTTCTAGTGCCTATGTTCCTTTTTGTCCTTCCTATGTAAATTTTTTCACAGTCTTTACACTTAATTTTGTAAATGCCTGACTTTTCCTCTGGTTTTATCTTATCAGTATTATTACTGTGAAGTAGGTTTTTAATGTTGTAATTGTTTTTTGGTGCCAATGTTATATTGTATTTCTTGAATATTTTTTGGAACTTTTTTGTGGCCCAGGGGTGGTAAGTAAATTTAGCAAATCTAGTTTCTTGTTTTATTGGTGTGAGAGCTGTGATCTGTTTTAATTTCTTTTGAAGTTTGAATAATTTTAGTTTTTTATCTACAAGGTTTTTTCCATATCCATTTTTAATTGCAGTTTTTAAGATTTGATGGTACTCGTTTTGATATTCTTGCTGGCTGAGAGGTAGATTTACTAATCTGTGTGTCAGACTGTTGATGGTTGCATGTTTGTGTGGAATTGGGTTGAAACTATTTGCTTTGATGTAATTATCTGTGTGTGTTGCTTTTCTATGAATGCCAAATTCAGTAGAAACTGAAGAGGACTCTACTCTACCTTTTTTAGACCTTAAAATCAAAAAAGGCAATGAAAAACTAGAATTTGGCATTCATAGAAAAGCAACACACACAGATAATTACATCAAAGCAAATAGTTTCAACCCAATTCCACACAAACATGCAACCATCAACAGTCTGACACACAGATTAGTAAATCTACCTCTCAGCCAGCAAGAATATCAAAACGAGTACCATCAAATCTTAAAAACTGCAATTAAAAATGGATATGGAAAAAACCTTGTAGATAAAAAACTAAAATTATTCAAACTTCAAAAGAAATTAAAACAGATCACAGCTCTCACACCAATAAAACAAGAAACTAGATTTGCTAAATTTACTTACCACCCCTGGGCCACAAAAAAGTTCCAAAAAATATTCAAGAAATACAATATAACATTGGCACCAAAAAACAATTACAACATTAAAAACCTACTTCACAGTAATAATACTGATAAGATAAAACCAGAGGAAAAGTCAGGCATTTACAAAATTAAGTGTAAAGACTGTGAAAAAATTTACATAGGAAGGACAAAAAGGAACATAGGCACTAGAAAGAAAGAACACTTCAGGCACTTAAGATACAAAAATATTGATAAGTCCGCAATAGCAGCTCATTTCTGGTCTGAAAATCATGAAATTGAAGATAGCACAGAATTACTAAAATACGTACAAAAACATAGTGAACTCGTCATATGGGAGAGGATATACATAGAAAAACATAAAAACCAACTAATGAACTTTGAAATCCCGCTAGAAGAGAATCCCACTTTTCAGTTCATCACTAAATCAACAGATGGCAGCAACAACCCCAGAATTACCCACACCGCTGGATCTAGCGTCAGTCGCACAAGAGCCGTAGATGCAAGCGAAGATTTGCGAAACATGTCCTCAAAATAGGTACGAAAGTGAAGCAGATGTGTTAAAAAAATGCGACTCATCTAAAATTTAATAATTAATTATTTCTACAGTGTTGAGAAATTTAAGTAAAGATATAATACAATGTATAAATGCATATCGTAACTGTAAATTTTATTCAAAATTGGTTCATGTAACATGCATCGCCAATGCCCTAAACAAAGGGAGTAAACTAGTACGTACTTGAATTTTAACAAACTCAAATTGATTGTAAAAAATGCATTTCTGAAACCTCATTCAAGAATAAGACATTCTCCTATAATTGCTCCTTATGTACTCTTGCTTCCTGAACCAATACCAGGGGTACATTGATCACAGCATGTACTTACATTGTGAAAATTGCAATATAGTGAAATCAATACCATAGCATTTTCACAAGCCGTACTGGCTGATCTAAAATTAAGGAAGCTTAATTTAGTAACTTTTCATTTTCATAAATAACATGGCCTGAGGAAAGAGATACAAATGTTTTGCTGCAAATAATTTTGCTATCAAATTAAAAGTGAGATTACATGATTTCAATAAACTAAAGTGATGGAACTGACTGTGCGTTTGAGGCTGTTTCAGATTTATGTTTTTCTAAACTTTGTAAAAGTGTTTTATGTAAAATTTAAGGTACATATTTTAATGTATTTCAAAATTATGTATTGTAAGCAAAAACTTAACACTTAAACAAAAAATACATAAACAACATTTCAGGCCAGTTTTTAGTAGTACATTTTCTAGTAGCATTTTCTCAATTACAATATTTTATCTTTTACAGCACTTTAATGCTTCTTACAATGCAGTTTTTAAATTGGCAGGGTTAAGGGGGGGAAAAAAAAGTGGAAACTAATAATTGAACAAAAATTATTTTCTTAAACAAATTTTGTTAAAAGCTCAATTCTTAGCAAATATTGTATAGGTCAATAAGGAGCATAAATCTGAAACATTTAAAAATTGTGAACAATGCTATGAAAGTACTTTTCTACAAACTTAAATTTTTTACAAACTTAAATTTGTGGAATGAAAAGCAAACAATGAATGATTTAAACCTTTGAGGGCAAAATTTAATATATTAAATGCCATGCCTCTCCAAATTGGCATACAGTTTAATATAATAAGCTGAAGTTTAAAAGCAAGGCTGGCTCGTTATAAACGTAATTTTCATCACAATAGACCATCCTAGTACATTCTGAGGTCTTATGTTGCTTTTTAGTGTGAAATTACTTGTTTACTAGTTATCGTCAAAGCTTTATTGTGTGGTGCATGGTTGCGGTTTTGAGAGTGTGTTCATATTTTATTGCATTTTCTGTGAAAATGGCAACAAAATAAGTTTTAACTAATGAAGAAATTGTTCACTTAGTTCAAGAACTGGATGAATCTCACTATATGGAGTTATTAGGCAATGAGCGAGAAATATGTGAATCAGATGAATCTGAGTGCAAAAACTACATAAGGGATTAAAGCACAAGTGATTATGGTCCTGTTTCTGACAACTGGGTTGACTTGAGAAATTATGATCTTGGGTATCTTTCAATTCCTGTAGTAAACATTAAATAAGGCCCTATTTTGCCATCTAATTTTAATAGTGAAACAGAACCCAAGAATATTTCTCCTTTTTTTTTTTATCATGAACTGCTTGAGCTGATTGTTGAAAATAAATTATATGACAGTAAGTGAAAGCTTCAAAACACACCCCCTTCAAAACAAAGCAGAATGAGTTGCTGGAGTCCTCCTCCTTTAACAGATATAAAAGCATTTCTTGGTACAGTAATAAATATAGGTTTTCATCCCCTATCTGACATCATAGTGTACTTTTCAGAGGATTCTTGGATAAAATGCTTTTCTTTGGAGATGTGTTGTCTAGGATGAGTTTCTTCTCATTTTTTGGAATTTAAATATTGCCTATTCTGAAAATGGCCAACTAATTAAAAAAGTTGACAATAGAATAAAACAGCTGTTCTTCTATCTGGATGAAAATATTTCCATGGATAAGAGCGCTGTCAGTTTCAAGGACAGAGTAACCGTCAGGTTTATAATCCCAATAAACCAACAAAATTTGGGCTCAAAATATTTGCTCTGTCTGATAGCAGTAATAACTATGTGTACACCTTTGAGCCCTACAACGGAAAAAGTGACAATATAAGTTCTGACCTTCTAAAAACACAGTTTGTAAGGAATGTGTGTTTAGCTCTCATTAAGGATCCAGTCAATGACACCTCTAGTCACCATATTTTTACAGATAGATATTATATCTTACCACAACTGGCTGAAACTTTGTGGGATATGAAAACGGTTACAACAGGAACAATTATGCTTGAACAGAAAAGGTTTGCCGAACCTAATGAGCGGTAAAGCAGCAAAGAAAATGAGAAAAGGTGAAATTATGAGCTTTAGGAAAGGTTTGCTATTAGCTCTTTCCTGGAAGGACAAAAGAGTGGTAACCTTCTGAGCACTTATCACAGTGGGGAAAAGATGCATTTAACTAATGTTCCTATAAAATATCCTAACCAAATTCCCATGCCAAAGCCTAAAGTGGTTCTGAATTATACCAAGAATATGGGAGAGGTAGATAGAATGGATCGTTTTATGGCTTCATACCAATTTTTAAGAACTATGAAGTGGTAAAGAAAGATGTTCCTTTGGCTGCTGGAAGTTTCAATAGTAAATGCATATCTTCTATTTTCCATGGTTCAACATGAAGCTGGAAAGAAGCCAATGAGCCACAAAAGATTTCAAAATTTCTTGTTTCCCTGCTGCAAGAAAGAAGGAAATGTCACAAAATGCAAACAGTACTTTGGATTACACTAGGGTAACCGGCACAAGACAGATTATCTGATGTACCCCACTTCTTGGATAGGAGAGCTGGAGGACCTGTAGCCTTCACTTGTGTAGTGTGCAGGGAAAACTCTATATGGAAATGTATCATATATTTCTGTAAAATATGCAAGCAAGCCACATCTGTATCCAGATAAATGTTTCAAGCGATATGACACAGAGAAATTGTAAGGGGCTGTGTGTGTGTGTGTGTGTGCGCGCGCGCGCCCAACAGTATTACGAAACAAGATTTAAACAAAAAAGAAAGGAAAAAAAATGAAAAAGAACTTCTGCTACTTCTGAGGATGTTAAATCAATGCCAAGTTTTAATACTAGCATTAAAGCTAACATTGTTCAATGAAAGAGAATTTGTGTTAACTTCAATGATAAATAATTTTATAATTACATTAACACCAGATGGTGAAACTATACTGGTCGTCAAACTAGAATGTGATTGACAGTAACCACATGGAATAACGGGCTACATAAATGGGAGGGGATGAGTACGTCATAATGGTTGTCATAGTAATGATCAAAATGGCCAATTAGAGTCGAGACGTTTCCATGACAGTATTAGATGCTAAACTTTGGTTGCCGATATTCTAACATGTGCTTAGCATGAACTGCGGACAAGCGAGTTACGCAAACGCTGCAGTATTCATACCTCGGTGTTTGTTTCTCTTGCTTATAATGCTACATAAACAGAATGTATTTACGTATGCAACAGTTAGAGATCCTGTACTGGCAAGTTACTTTGCATTTTATTTGTGGCAATTTGCCTTGGTTTACGTGTGTGTGAGTTCGTGTATCTGTGCGCGTGTTGTGGTCATTTGCAATTGTGTTTAATGAATGTTTAATTATGTCAAAATATAGTGACAAGCGAAAACCTGAACATGCTCGGGAACCAAATAAATCTGTATTTGGTAAAGCTATTCCAATTAAAGAACATACATGGGAAATAATATGCTCTGTGACAGAATACTTCGATGAGGATAAATTGAAAGGGGAGTCTATTATTTCATTCTCTAAGGTGCTTGATAGGACTTCACATGCTGTAGGTATCAGTAAGGGTATTAAGTTTAAGATTGGGAAAGAAAAGTATTTTAAAGAAGAAAGTTAGACATTGGGGTATAAATTAGAATCTCCCGGGAAAAATTATGTAAGGGGCATTTTCCAACTTCAATAAGCATCAAGATGTCACAGGTATGCCTCTTTTGTTACGATGATCTTTACATTGATGTGTTCTTGCATGTTCTAGCGTTTGCATGTAGATCCACGACTTTTCTATTGTCTTTGTGCATAGTATTATAAATAATTAAATAATAGTAAAATACCCATTGCAGTCGCAACTGAATCACCTTCGCACGCGTAATGCTATCGCGCTCTCCACGTGGCAGCAATAAGCGGCAACGTCGCCTCTCTCTCCATACGAAATGTCAATCACTTTCTAGATTGGCCACCAGTGTAGTCATAAGATTGAACTACTTTTCTGGAGATATCTCTACATTCTAGAGAGTAAAATAATTCTGACACAGAATAAACCACCAAGATACAAAGTATAGGTAAGTGGCACTTGCTAGTGTTGACAGAACTGCTTTTCGATTACTCATATCTTAGGCAACAAACCAATATAGCTTCTTGGAAGTCAACATTTCCAGCCCTTTTCAGTGGAATAGTTTATAATAATGAGGCAATACAGGAGTACAAAGAGAAAAGTGAAAAAGAAACTATGTGCAAGGTGGTATAAAGGCATAAATACTCTTAAAAAATTATTTAATAGAACATGCTTTCTACAGTGTTGAAAAATTTAAATACAACTTACATTACAATGTATAAATGCAAGTGGCAAATATAGTTTATACGTATATAAAAATTGTGAGAAATAGATTTTTAATCAAATGTTGTATATGTATATATTGAGACATACCTTATGTATTTTAAACATAAGGATGAAAGAGAGTGAAAACGAATACTCAATATAAAATACTTACGTTTGAATTTTATCCTTAGTGCGAAGTGGAGACATTGCCTGAGCCTTTTTTATCATTGCGTTAATCTACAAAATACAAGAGACAATAAGTGCATTTATTTTATTTATTTGTGCTAAACAACTACATATGAATATGCCATGGCACTCAGCCTAAGCTCATGGCCAGTCAAAACCATTTTATCAGATGCAGATTCTATACACAGTATAAAACTTTTAAGCATTGCAAAACACAATTACATTATCCTTTCCATTGACCATGTATATTTTAACCTCACCTTCCATAAAAGCTCTCCCAATTTGTGTATATGCTTTAGATCTTCAAAATCTAACAGCAATTTGAATAAGTACAAAGTCACTGCTTCACTAGGGCATTTTTTTAAGATACAGTTCTGTGAAGAAATATATATGCACTCATTAAGAAAAAATGTATTAATCCATCAATTAAAACTTATTAGAGAGAACCATAAAATGGAAGGTGGAGTTACTTCAATGTACATCCAGAAAACTTCTGCAGAAATGCAGATCTTTAAGAAGTGGGAAACGATGCACAGGCTTTTGAAAATCCTCTTTGCATAACCATTAGAAATAACTGAATGGCTACTTAAACTTAAAACGAGTGTAGTATATGAAAAACAATTGCATAAAAACAGATAGGGAGGAAATGCTTAATGCCACAAAAAAAAATTTATATTGAAAACATATCTTGCATATATGTGTTTGGAGGAATTTAGTAACAGTGACGTCAAAATTAATCTCAGAAACTATTTGTAGTTGGTTTATTAATACTCGTCACTTACTTGTTTATATTTATGAGAGACTAGTTTCAAAGGCATTGGCCTCCATTTTCAATCTCTTTCCATTGAAGGATTAAAAATGGAGGCAAATGCCTTTGAAACTAGTCTCTCATAAATATAAACAAGTAAGTGACGAGTATTAATAAACCAACTACAAATAGTTTCTGAGATATCTTGCATATTTAACATCCAAGTTTACCATACCTTTCTTTTTAAGTTATGAATAATTCTTTCAATTTTTTCATGTAAAATGTAGAATACATACATCATTTTAACGTTAAGATGTAAATATTGTATCATTAGCTTCTATCAAATATGTTGGAGGAAGCAAGAATTATAGGAAAAGAATGAAAAAAGCAGTCAGAGTAATGAAATAAATACTGGTACTAACAGCGAATAATACAAATATGGTAATGAGTTTAGTGCCAATAAGATGTACAACGAGCTAGGAAAAAATATTTACATACAAATCAAGAAAATAAATTTTTATATACATTTTTCTACCTTCAATCCAGTTGTGGCACGTGCGAGCACGCATGCGCACACACACCTCTTTTTCTATAAATGCATTTATTCAGACTGAGAGGACAACACATCACCAGAGAAGTGTTGAAATTTAAATTCTGGAGGCAGAGAATATATATATTATATCCAGCTGGATTAAGTACTTTCTTTTGTCACATAAGCAATGCTAAGTAATTTCATATATTAAATGCATTTAGTAGATATACATCTAGGTTGTCTCCTTAGTGCAGTGATAGTGCAGCTATCTTGTGCTGGGTGCAGATTTTCTCCCACTGGAAGACCTAGACTGTGGTGCACTCAGCCTTGAGAGGTACCTGGGGAGAGCGCCAATTGAGAAGCTGAAGAAAACGTAATGGCTCCAGACCACATTCACCAGACAAAAGGGACTTAAGAGTGATAACCATGTCTTACTCTTAAGAACTGTCCAATACTCATGACTCCCATTGTCGGCAGAACTGTGGGATGCAGGAGTCAGGTGGCAGGCCTTGGCCTGGCATTGGACTGTTACACTGCAGATTTAAGTTTAGAGTTACACACCCAAAACTATCTTAATATAATCCCTGAGCAGAATAATGACTTCTGAGTTTTTATCTTTTGAAATAACGCTTTTACTTCCAGACACCTTGTTCACAGCTGCAGCAAATATCTCTAGCGACATAGCCAGTGTTTGTACTGAAGTTCATAACAATGAAAGAAGTGGGAAACCATCAATTTCTGAAATGGTCACAAAGGTTGATTTGATTCTGCTTAAAGATTAGATCACTCTTGCATTTTGGTCTGTGAGGTTTCTCAAAACATTGTTCATACGACTTGGATTTCAGTTGAAATATTGAAAGGTGTGTACCATGAGGTTTCCATACAATTCTGGGTGCCATGCAATTATAAACAACAACTTGTTGGATTTGATTCAGATTTGAAGGAAGAGCATATGCCTCCTTTATGATAATGCTCATCGCACTGCTTATTAAACTATTACTCTTCTTCAAGAAAGCACAACATATAGTACAGACTTAGCTCGCAGGGGCTACCACTTGTTACATAAGTTAAAAGAACATTTGGCTGGAAGGCACTTTAATTACAAGGACAATGTAAACGGCTGGCTTGGCAAAGTAGCAAAATAATCACAGCACCTACAAATATGCATTGACTGAATTGGCAATAATGTGGGAAAGCAGAGGAATGTTTAAGCTTTAAAATTATGTACATATTATTACAAATAATGGTTTCTATTTCTAAAAATATACGCTTACTGCTCTCATATCAATCACTTGACTAAGTCATTCCTTTCCTTGACCTTTAGTACTGCATAAATGCTACATAAAGAAAACTGCATGTACAGTAAGTCAATGTGCAAGTACAGGTTCAAATTTCAACCAAAGCACTGGATTTAGTCTGATTCTAGCTACAGCATGTGTAAAACAATTACTTTATCTAATAAAGGTGAAATAGCCCGAGATTTAAAGTATTTATAGAATTATAAGTTGCCATGGAGCACATCATCTAGTGGAATTTGAGGACACCTTGTAATTCACTGGGAAAAAATGTAAGTCAGCTCACTCACCTAAGCTCAGCAGCAGGAATCCTTGTATGATGTTATCACTAAGTTCCTGTAGTGTGTGTGGATTAGAACATGGATTCTTGCTGCTGAGGTTAGGTGAGTGCGAAAATTGCTAAGATATATGCTGCCTATTTGAAAGGAGAGAGTCGATATTTCCAGCATCTCTAATGGGACAATTTTCCCAATACCTCTCTGTGTTTTAAGTGCAGCAAGCCCATGAAACTGCTTAATATATATCGAGATTTAACTGTATTGGAACACCACAGTGAAGCGAAAAATTAATGCTTAATATATATTTTACAGACTCTAAAGCAAGTGAGTAAGCTCTATGGAGATCAGTATTAAAGCTCTGCAGTAATGTGTAGTGGAAATAATTATACTGAGAAGTACTTGAGTTGAACTTTCTGCAAGGCAGAGAACTTACTTACGAGATCCCTAATAATGATAATACTAAATACTGCAAGTAAATATTAATTACACTCAAAATCACAGATAATTTTCTTTGTTAACAAAACAGTTAATTGCCAGGATACCAATGCAGCCAAATTTCATTCCAGAGTTCCTTTACATGGCAGTAAATATACTGACATAAGGTTGCCACTTTTATATACATATAAAAACCATTGATCTGGGTCATAGTTCAGATAAAATCAAAATTATAATTTTAAAGAATGCCAAGAAACATTCTTCAGGTTACAATTACTTCCATCATGTGTCATGTTTATTTCCAAAATGTTCATTGAATCCATCAGAATACAACAAAATAATTGAAATAGCACAAAAAAATAACTTTCCCAAATCATTAGTGGACAAAAAAGTGAGCTTAGCAAAAAAGAAGAAGCTACTAAAGGAAACCAACCACAACTCTCTCATCTACAGAAACTAATATGATTTTCAAAAAATTCACTTACCATCCATGGGCCTATGATAAATTCAAAAAAGTCTTCAAAAAACAAAATATTCAACTAGCACCAGTCAACCATTTCTCCTTAAAAAACCTAATTTGCTCAAACATCAAAGATGCCATTCCATCAAACAAAAAATCTGGTATATATCAAATTGAATGCAATGACTGTAGTCAAATTTATATTGGAAAAACAAAAATAAATTTAGAAACAAGAGCAAAGGAACACTTTAGAAACATAAAATATAAACAATTAGAAAAATCAGCAGTTGCCACACATTTTTGGGAAAAAAACCACAACATAAATCCAGAACCAAAACTACTGAAACATACATCAGGAAAACAAGAACTATCCACATGGGAACAAATCTTCATTTCAAAAAATAGGAACAAAGTATTCAATTTCGACATCCCCCAGAAGGATTTGTTCAGCAAGTTCCTTGAGCCGCCACCAGAGGAGACCTGTGACAAGGTGTCGTCGGCTACACCAGCGAGAACCAGTCGAGAGCCGGCCGATGATAGAGGCAAAGCCTCTGAAACTAGTTCCGGAAAAATTTAAAAGTAAGTGTTGTCTAGTGTCTTTAATCGACTCTCTTTAAAGTTAATTCTTCAGATTGTTAGATTTTGTTAAATTTAAAATTTAATTACAATTGAATTTGATTAGTTCTTTTTGATTACAATAACTAAAATTCTTAAAAAGAAATTGTTATAAAAAGATCTCATTGAACAAAGGTAACATGATACCTAATATCAGCTAAAAGGAACTAAAATCAAATTATTTTCAAAGTACAAGAATTATAAACAAAGGATACACTAACTCCCACAGCATCATTATGAATTCCTTCAATCCACATTACTATCAAATAATAATTCAAAATGTTCATATGTCACAAGCCTTTACATTTAAAGTTTATGTGGCAAGAGAAGAGCTACTAGAGAAAAAGATTCAAGATGAATCAACTTACTTTCAACATTTTTCATATGCAAAAATGAAATTTATTACTCTAGCTCCACTTTCTACAATACAACTTTGACAAATGTATATGAAAAACCTGAGATAATTATGGGAAAAAACAAGAAAAATACATTTTTCATGGGAAATGTATTAACTTACAAGCAAATATTTTCTTAAAAACTTAAAATAAGTGCATACCTCTTTCGGTGATGCCCTTACTAATAGCTCATTGGCTTCTTTGGTAGTGAGCTCATCCATCATGTTCTCCAAAAAGATACTTTTTAACGAAATTTTACAATCTTCAGTCAGCCTTTCAGGCAAAAGAGTGATGCGCTTCTGAGTTTCATCTAGAAAACATGGAGCATGTAAGATTTTAAAACATATTTACAATATTATGCTGATTATTTCCATAATACACATATTATCAGGCATATTCACAACAAAACAAAGAAACAAAAAAGGGTAAATGTATGGGTAATATGCTTAAAACCTGTATACTGAATAGAAGTACCTGCATTCAGCACAGCCATTTTCATTAGATTGATGCCCGATTTCACCAACAGATGTTAAAATCGACGTTAACAAATGTAACGTAACAACTGTCATCGCACTAACACTATTTGCATTTCACCAACCTGTTTTCTGAAAATGTTAACAAACACGTGTTAACGCCAAGAAACTTGTAAATATTACAGTTATAGAAGGCTATGGATGAGTTGTATTATTTTCTGAACATACTGCAATGCGCTTTTGTTTTCATTTTCGTTTGCACACAGCTGAAAAAATGGAGGGTGAAGAAAATTGTAAATAAAAGCTGTGAGACAGATTTCTCATCGATGGAGAAAGAACTGTTAATTGAGCTGGTGACTGAAGTGTAAGGATATTGTGGAAAATAAGAGAATGGATGTGGTGAATGTAAAAGAGAAAACTGTCATGTGAGAAAATATTGGAAAGGAATTTAATTCAAATCCATGTGTCAGTAAAACAAGCACCAAACAACTTCATCAGTTAAATTTAAATGGAGTTGATTAATGACACTAAACAACACTTACTTTTAAATTTTTCCGGAACATGTTTCAGAGACTTTGCCTCCATCGTCTAAAGTCTCTGAAACATGTTCCAGAAAAATTTAAAAGTGTTGTTTAGTGTCATTAATCGACACCATTTAAATTTAATTTATTATAACAACACTGTTTTCAACACTTCCAAGAAAGGAATTGTAACTTCATCAGTATTACGTAAATTTAAAATGAGGAGCGAACAAGGATAAGTGATTAATTTTTAGATGAGTCGTATTTATTACACATCTGCTTCACTTTCGTACCTATTTTGAGGACATGTTTCGCAAATCATCGTTTGCATCTACGGCTCTTATGCGACTAAAGCTTGATCCAGCGGTGTGGGTAATTCTGGGGTTGCTGCTGCCATCTGTTGATTTAGTGATGAACTTAAATGTGGGATTCTCTTCTGGCGGGATTTCAAAGTTCATTAGTTGGTTTTTATGTTTCTCTATGTATAGAGAAATGAGCCAGAAATGAGCTGCTATTGCGGACTTATCAATATTTTTGTATCTTAAGTGCCTGAAGTGTTCTTTCTTTCTAGTGCCTATGTTTCTTTTTTCCTCCCTATGTAAATTTTTTCACAGTCTTTACACTTAATCTTGTAAATGCCTGACTTTTCCTCTGGTTTTATCTTATCAGTATTATTACAGTGAAGTAGGTTTTTAATGTGTGTTTGGAGGAATTTAGTAACAGTGACGTCAAAATTAATATAAAAATTATTTGTGGTTGGTTTATTGACACTCGTCACTTTTGACGTCACTGTTACTAAATTTCTCATAAATATATGAAAAAATATATGAAAAAGTAAGTGACGAGTGTCAATAAACGAACCACAAATAATTTTTATAGTAGGTTTTTAATGTTGTAATTGTTTTTTGGTGCCAATGTTATATTGTATTTCTTGAATATTTTTTGGAACTTTTTTGTGGCCCAGGGGTGGTAAGTAAATTTAGCAAACCTAATTTCTTACGGGAGGTAGACAATGTGTTCAGTGAATTATAAAATGGCAAAGTTATTACTTGAAGCAAAGGCGAGATCGGCATATTCCTTTCAATGCATGTTCTAACCTCTCTTCTACTTCTGCAGTAACCTTCATAGCAACTTGTTTCCACAGTCTACACCGCTGTAGAAAATTTTCTTCTGATAGCTCCTCAAAATCATTTCTCCTCATAGGCCATACTCTATTATGAATGCCATTTAGACGGTCTTAAATATAGCAAATCAACATCAACAGCTGAGTTCATGCCTGCCATCTTGACTCTTAAGGACTTAACATAAATTTGACTTGTTGGTTTAACAAGAGATTTAACACGTGTGTTAAGCTAACACTTGTTGGTGAAATGCAATTTTTGTTTTAACTATTGCTAAACTGGTGTTAAGTCTTAACATCTGTTCATGAAATCGGGCATGAAAGTAAAATAAAGGCAGCTTTTTTAACATTTACTGTAACATTTAAAATAATTTAAGGCAACATAATTATTTCAAAAGTTCATGCTGCAACAAAGCCAGCAGTGAAATAGTTCTATAGTTCTCCAACACATGCATACATCCTCTTAAAGATTATGCAAGTGAACATTTTCCAAAAATGAGCTGTTTGTTCTTGTCAATGTATTACAGAAGGTTTTTTTTTTTTTTTTTTATGTTGCAGTAATGGATTCTTACTCTAGATTTTCATGGTTTCAATAGGAAAAGACCTCTTGAGATTTTGATATTTGTTAGACATCAAATATTTACTTATAATTCACAATCTTCCAAATATGCCATTTTTTTTTAAACTATAACTTTAAAGCTGACTTCAGCACTTAAGTCCGGTAATAAACTATTTATCTATAATAATGTCCAAGTAAATCTGTTAGTATCATTGAAAAACTAATGGCTACCTCCAAAAAATTTTGATGTATGCAACTAGTGTTGACATACTAATTTTCCTACTTTGTTTTCTTCTGGATACATTAACACATGAATCAAGTTTTCTCACATTAATAGTTATTAATATAGCCTATTAACCTCTCTGTATTTTGTAATTATGTATATTTTGAGGTTTTTTTATGACAAATACATTATGTATGTAGATAACTTAAACAATAATTAATACTTTTAAATGTAATAAAATTCATATTAATACTTTATCAATTTCTTAATGTAAAATCAATTATGTATGAAAGCACATTTTTAGGACGTTTATAAACTAGCCCATCAGAACTGTTACCTTTCCACAGTGTGTGTGATTATATATATATTTCTATTTCAGTACCACAATATTGCATTCTAAGTATGCATGTAGATGATACAAATAAGTACTAAAAATATCAAACCCGATGTACATCCATTTAAATATCAAACTAATCTATATCCGAATAGAATGCAGAAAAATAATTGCCGAAAAAAAATTTCTGTAATTCAATTATATGAAAAATCCCATTAATTTGCCTTTCCAGGTAAATCATTCAATTATATGAGGAAGATTCAAATAAAAACTAAAAATAAAAGACAGATTTCATGCCAATTTTCTGGAAGTTGGCTGGGCATTCACCTATGATGTGAGGAATGCCCAACACGTGGCATAATACTGCAGACAAGCAAATGCAGTCACAATACCAGTTCAAATTGGCTGCCCCGTTTATAATTCATCAAGAAAGAACAGTGTTATATCATATGTTTTCTGAGCAGTGAAGGTACAAAACCTATTGAAATCCATCGGTGAATGAACACTATGGTATGGTCACTTTCTTCTCGGGCAACAAGCCAGGTGAAAAGATGGTTAGATATCGACATTTCGGAAGTGTGCATCGCTCCCATCAGGATATTTATAAAATGTTATAACCACAAATGAAACACTGGATATAACCTCAGAAACTATTTGTAGTTGGTTTATTAATACTCGTCACTTACTTGTTTATATTTATGAAAGACTAGTTTCAAAGGCATTCGCCTCCATTTTCAATCTCTTTCCCACTGGCATCTGTTGTTTGCTCTCTCTCTGGTGGTGGAACTATGAACTTCTTTGTCAAATTATCTACTGGTGGGATTTCAAAGTTCATTACGCGATCCTTATTTTTCCATATGAATATGTTCTCCCATGTTGTCAATTTATTTTGGTTTATCACTCCTTTTAATAATTTTGGATTTGGATCAATGTCATGGTTTTCATTCCAAAAGTGAAATGCTACTGCTGACTTATCTTCTTGTTTCAATCTGATGTTTCTAAAGTGCTCTTTGACTCTGGTTTTTAGATTTCTTTTAGTTTCACCTATGTAGCATTTTTCACAATTCTTACAACTTATCTGGCATATTCCGGATCTGTTAACTGATGGGATTTCATCTTTTGTTTTTGAATTTAGCAATTTTAAAATTGAGTGTCTATTAGTAGGTGCCAAGGTGATATTTTGTTCCTTGAAGATCTTTTTAAATTTATTAAATGATTTTGGGTGATATGTGAATGAACTGAATATGCTGTTGCTTTCTTTTTCTTTTGTAAATGTCGTTGCTTCCTTAATGGTTTTCTTTAGTTTAGCTTTTCTAATTTTCTTCAACACCAAACTTTTGTTGTATCCATTTTCTTCTGCTATGTATAGTATTGCTTTTTGTTCTTTGAAATATTCTTCTTTTTCCATGGGTATGCTGTCTAGTCTGTGTGTAAGGCTGTTTATTATTGCATGTTTATGTGTAATTGGGTTGTGGCTATTATTTTTTATGCTTGCTGATTTCATTAGGTGTCAGATCCCAACCCCTGATCTAAGAGATATGTAAACCTAATATTGATTATCCAAACAACATATGACATCACAGTGATTGACCAATCAGAATGAGAGATTTGAGCAAACTGGCCACAAAGAGAAGCGAAGCATACACTCACTTGGTTTACCTTTGCCATCGGAGTAGGATATGTACAGAACATCTCTGTAGTTATTAATTTATAGATGAGTCGTATTTATTACACATCGGCTTCACTTATGTACCTATTTTGAGGACATGTTTCGAAAACCATCGTTTGCATTGTCGGCTCTTATGCGACTAAGGCTTGATCCAGTGGTGGGGGTAATTCTGGAGTTGCTGCTGCCATCTGTTGATTTAGTGATGAACTTACATAGGGAGGACAAAAAGAATCATAGGCACTAGAAAGATAGAACACTTCAGGCACTTAAGATACAAAAATATTTATAAGTCCGCAATAGCAGCTCATTTCTGGTCAGAAAATCATGAAATTGAAGATAGCACAGAATTAATCCTTTCATGGAAGTGTTGAAAACAATTAACTTAATAGCACAGAATTACTAAAATACGTACAAAAACATAGTGAACTCTTCATATTGGAGAGAATATACATAGAAAAACAAAAACCAACTAATGAACTTTGAAATCCCGCCAGAATAGAATCCCACATTTAAGTTCATTACTAAATCAACAAATGGCAGCAGCAACTCCAGTATTACCCACACCACTTGATCAAGCTTTAGACGCATAAGAGCCGACGATGCAAACGATGGTTTGCGAAACATGTCCTCAAAATAGGTACATAAGTGAAGCTGATGTGTAATAAATACGACTCATCTATAAATTAATAATTCTTTCGCTTCACTGTGGTGTTCCAATACAGTGAAATCTCGAAGAGCATCATTAATAAAAGAAAGTATTTTAAAAGATTCAGTACAGTAATTATTCTCTGCCATAGCCATTGACAAGCATGGACGTAGTCAAAGATTCAAGTAAATGTACATGCCTATAAATATTATCGCAATAAGGCGACTTGCGCACACAAAGAAAACAGTTGGTGGATAAAGTTTCATGGTAATAAGAAGCTTGCATAAGCAATTAACGATAGTGCCGATAAACAAGAGATGGATAGTTTATCACAGAGGTGATGGACTTGCCAGCACAGATATAGTTACATTCTAGAACATTCGTGTTTTATCTGGTGACATTTTGGAGAAAATTCTATAAGAGTCTGGAATTCATGAATCTGTGTATAAAAAGAAGCCATGGTTAGTTGTAAAACAGTGAGTTGTGAAACAGTTGTGAAATGAAGGCAGCTGGAAGTGTTATGCAACGAGAGCTAATGATGTAATCTGCTGTCACTGTTATTGTCATCGACCTTGGTAGACTGATGGTGTACGTAACGTAATGCAGCTGTAATCTATAAGAGTATTTCTACGAAAATAAAGGAGATTTTTACTTTCTGCAACTTGGAATTTTGATTCTACGAACCCACAAAGTCACAATTGGTGTCAGGAAGCGGGACAAAATCACCGAGAAGATGGAAGAAATGAAGATCGAATTAACAACGAAGACGGAAGCTGCAAATAGCAACTTGGGGCGACGATGACCGCGAAGATGACCGACACCAGGAAGAGCAGAAGGAGAAATGAGTATGAACAGGCATGGCGAGGAGCACGTCGGCGCCATCACCACCATCCCCCTCGAGTGACACTGCTTGCCATCAGCCGGCATATGGATGACAAACTTATCGCGGATGGTTGGGTCAGAGGGAAGCCGTGCCGCGTACTCGTAGACACCGGGACAACCGTGACCATCATCAGACCTGACATGGCCAAGGGTTTCCGTCAAGGAAACCAAGTCGATCAAACCAGCCAATAATGGCATCGGGCGACACCTTGCCTGTGGAGAGGGAGGCTACTGCTGCAGTTGACCTTGGGATGGAGTGCCGTGCATCAGTAGGTGTTCGTCGTGGAAGTGGCTGAGGAGGTGATACTGGAACTGGATGCCCTCAGGAGCCACGAGGCGACGGTCAACGACGGCAGGAAGGTCCTGCGGCTCAATGGAGAAGAGGTCATACTCCGGCAACCCGAAGAACGCCTTGGAATCTGCAGGGTCATCTTGAAGGAAGACATGGGTCCCCGTGAGAAAGGAGGTGGTGGTGACAGCGCAACTGGAAGGACAGCGAATGAAGAACATTGTTGCCGTGCCAAGAGATGCCAGTGAGGTTGCTTAACCTAGCGGACATCGATCACGACGTCCAGGTCGGAACGGAGATGGGGATGTGCGAGCCCGTGGTGATCGTGACAGCAATCGACAAGACACTGGAGCCGGTGCCATCGCAACACCTGGGACCCCGGCTGGAAGGCTTACTAGAGAGGGTAGCCGATCACCTGACAGCAGAACTCGAGAAGGTTTGACAACTGCTGAGACGATACCAGCGCGTCTTCAGCCAAGGTAGAGAAGAACTACTACGTCACCCGGCGAGTTACTGGCGGTAGTAAAGACCTTGGAGCACTTCCACAAGTACCTGTAAGGTCAGCCATTCCACCTGAAGACTGACCATTCTGCCCTAACCTGGCTATTGAGCTTTAAGAACCTGGAAGGCCAGACAGCACGTTGGGTCCAGAGGGTGCAGGAGTACGACTTCACCTCGGAACATCGTAGAGGGAAGAGCCATGGCAACGCAGACGCCATGTCCCGAAGACCCTGCCCAAGAGGAGTGCGGCCAATGCACAAGAATGGAAGAGAAGGAGCGTGCCGCAGCAGTCCAAGTAGTCATGGCAGTGCCTGCACATGGCTGGGATAGCGTAGGCCTGAAGAGGGAGCAGCTGGCGGACGCAGACTTGGGGCCACTCTTGGGAGAAGTGGAGGCTGGGATGGGGCCGGTCTCGGAGGACATCACACCGAGCGCCACCTACAAGTCATACTAGGCCCAATGGGACTCACTGAAGACAAGAGAAGGCGTGCTGTTCTGGGTATGGGAATCGCCCGATGGGAAGACCCAGAGACAACAGTTGGTACTTCCCCAAAGTAAGGTCCTGGAGGTCTTGGGGGAAGTGCACGCCGGTACTTCAGGACACCTGGGAGCAAACCGAACAATCGACAAACTTCAACAGCCGTGGCAAGGACCGTACCAGGTGATGAAGACCGTTCCAGGTGGTGAAGAGGACTAACGACGTGGTCTACTGCATCCAGAAGGTGCCCCGAGGGAAGATGTTGGTGTTATACCTGGATCGCCTGGCTCGCTACGATGGAGCTGTTCGGGACGACCAGCCTTGAAGGAGGAGCAGTGTCGCGAACCCGATCGCGATAAGATGGCTTGCGCACACAAAGAAAACAGTCAGTGGATAAATTTTCATGGTAATAAGGAGCCTGCATAAGCAATTAACGATAGCGCCGATAAACAAGAGACGGATATATCGAGATTAAACTGTATTGGAACACCACAGTGAAGCGAAAAATTATTAAATTTTAGATGAGTCACATTTTTTACACATCTGCTTCACTTTCGTACCTATTTTGAGGACATGTTTCGCAAATCTTTGTTTGCATCTACGGCTCTTGTGCGACTGATGCTAGATCCAGCGGTGTGGGTAATTCTGGGGTTGTTGCTGCCATCTGTTGATTTAGTGATGAACTGAAATGTGGGATTCTCTTCCAGCGGGATTTCAAAGTTCATTAGTTGGTTTTTATGTTTTTCTATGTATATCCTCTCCCATATGACGAGTTCACTTATGTTTTTGTACGTATTTTAGTAATTCTGTGCTATCTTCAATTTCATGATTTTCAGACCAGAAATGAGCTGCTATTGCGGACTTATCAATATTTTTGTATCTTAAGTGCCTGAAGTGTTCTTTCTTTCTAGTGCCTATGTTCCTTTTTGTCCTTCCTATGTAAATTTTTTCACAGTCTTTACACTTAATTTTGTAAATGCCTGACTTTTCCTCTGGTTTTATCTTATCAGTATTATTACTGTGAAGTAGGTTTTTAATGTTGTAATTGTTTTTTGGTGCCAATGTTATATTGTATTTCTTGAATATTTTTTGGAACTTTTTTGTGGCCCAGGGGTGGTAAGTAAATTTAGCAAATCTAGTTTCTTGTTTTATTGGTGTGAGAGCTGTGATCTGTTTTAATTTCTTTTGAAGTTTGAATAATTTTAGTTTTTTATCTACAAGGTTTTTTCCATATCCATTTTTAATTGCAGTTTTTAAGATTTGATGGTATTCGTTTTGATATTCTTGCTGGCTGAGAGGTAGATTTACTAATCTGTGTGTCAGACTGTTGATGGTTGCATGTTTGTGTGGAATTGGGTTGAAACTATTTGCTTTGATGTAATTATCTGTGTGTGTTGCTTTTCTATGAATGCCAAATTCTAGTTTTTCATTGCCTTTTTTGATTTTAAGGTCTAAAAAAGGTAGAGTACAGTCCTCTTCAGTTTCTACTGTGAATTGTATGCTGGGTTCTTGCAGGTTGAGTAGTTTCAAAGCATCATCTATTAGTTTGTAGGGCACTATTGCAAAGATGTCGTCTACGTATCTGTACCATGTTTTAAACATATGAGGGAAGGCTTTAGTAATATGTGTTTCGAAAAAGCTCATGTATAGATTGGCCAAAAATGGTGATAGCGGGCTTCCCATAGCTAGTCCTGAAATTTGTTTGTAATATTTTCCATCGAAGACAAAATAATTTTGATGTATACATAATTCAGTCATTGCCACATATTCTTCTATTGCATTGGCATCCAGGTTTATAGAATTTAGCCATTTTTTCAGTTGAATCAGAAGTTTGTCTAATGGAATGCTAGGGAAGAGGGAGCGGACATCAAAGGATACTAAAGTGTCATGAGGTTTTAGTTTAAGATTTTGAATTTTTTCTACCAGGTCTAAAGAGTTTTTTATACTCAGAGTATGGAATTGTGGAAAGGACTGAAATTTTTTGGTTAGCCATTTTGCCAGAAGGTAAGTAGGAGTGTTTATATTATTTACAATGGGTCTCATGGGTATGTTGGGTTTGTGTATTTTAGGCAAACCATATATTCTTGCAAGGGTAGGGTTGTCTGGTTTGATAGTTTTTTGTTCTGTAGTTGTTAAAATTTTACTATTAATGATGGTTTTTTGTACATCTTTTATGCATCGGTTGAGTGGATTAGAATCTATTTCCTGGAATTCTTTTTGTTGTAGTAACTAACATTTTTTCTTTGTATGTAGCTGTATCTAAGATTACTATTTTGTTCCCTTTATCAGCCTTTGAGAAGATTACATCCTTTTTCCTTAAAGATTTAACTATCTGAATTTGTTTCAAATGTTTTATTGGCTTTTTATTTATTACGTTTTCCAATATAGGAGCTGATTTTTTTCTAATTATATTTTTGTCCATGGTTTCCAAGCCTTCTACTGCTAATTCTATGTCTGCAATGAATTCATCCGGGTTGCTGGAGTATGTTATACATGTTTTTAGGCCTTGGTTAAGTACATCTTTTTCTTCGTTGTTAAAATTTTGCTTTGAGAGATTAATTACACTATCTAGGGATGTGTTCTTTGCTGAAATTTTGTTATGTTTTGGTTGCCAATGATTATGATTACGTTTTAGTTTCTTATTTTGACGATAAACTTTCTCTTTGACTTTATAATTGATATGTTCAAATGATTTGGCTTCTAAGTGGTCCCATGCTGTGTTTCCTAGTAACTTTACAATTTTCAGATGTAGGTTATACAAAGAGAGGTCACAACATATCAATTATAAAGTCAAAGAGAAAGTTTATCGTCAAAATAAGAAACTAAAACGTAATCATAATCATTGGCAACCAAAACATAACAAAATTTCAGCAAAGAACACATCCCTAGATAGTGTAATTAATCTCTCAAAGCAAAATTTTAACAACGAAGAAAAAGATGTACTTAACCAAGGCCTAAAAACATGTATAACATACTCCAGCAACCCGGATGAATTCATTGCAGACATAGAATTAGCAGTAGAAGGCTTGGAAACCATGGACAAAAATATAATTAGAAAAAAATCAGCTCCTATATTGGAAAACGTAATAAATAAAAAGCCAATAAAACATTTGAAACAAATTCAGATAATTAAATCTTTAAGGAAAAAGGATGTAATCTTCTCAAGGGCTGATAAAGGGAACAAAATAGTAATCTTAGATACAGCTACATACAAAGAAAAAATGTTAGAGTTACTACAACAAAAAGAATTCCAGGAAATAGATTCTAATCCACTCAACCGATGCATAAAAGATGTACAAAAAACCATCATTAATAGTAAAATTTTAACAACTACAGAACAAAAAACTATCAAACCAGACAACCCTACCCTTGCAAGAATATATGGTTTGCCTAAAATACACAAACCCAACATAACCATGAGACCCATTGTAAATAATATAAACACTCCTACTTACCTTCTGGCAAAATGGCTAACCAAAAAATTTCAGTCCTTTCCACAATTCCATACTCTGAGTATAAAAAACTCTTTAGACCTGGTAGAAAAAATTCAAAATCTTAAACTAAAACCTCATGACACTTTAGTATCCTTTGATGTCCGCTCCCTCTTCCCTAGCATTCCATTAGACAAACTTCTGATTCAACTGAAAAAATGGCTAAATTCTATAAACCTGGATGCCAATGCAATAGAAGAATATGTGGCAATGACTGAATTATGTATACATCAAAATTATTTTGTCTTCGATGGAAAATATTACAAACAAATTTCAGGACTAGCTATGGGAAGCCCGCTATCACCATTTTTGGCCAATCTATACATGAGCTTTTTCGAAACACATATTACTAAAGCCTTCCCTCATATGTTTAAAACATGGTACAGATACGTAGACGACATCTTTGCAATAGTGCCCTACAAACTAATAGATGATGTTTTGAAACTACTCAACCTGCAAGAACCCAGCATACAATTCACAGTAGAAACTGAAGAGGACTATACTCTACCTTTTTTAGACCTTAAAATCAAAAAAGGCAATGAAAAACTAGAATTTGGCATTCATAGAAAAGCAACACACACAGATAATTACATCAAAGCAAATAGTTTCAACCCAATTCCACACAAACATGCAACCATCAACAGTCTGACACACAGATTAGTAAATCTACCTCTCAGCCAGCAAGAATATCAAAACGAATACCATCAAATCTTAAAAACTGCAATTAAAAATGGATATGGAAAAAACCTTGTAGATAAAAAACTAAAATTATTCAAACTTCAAAAGAAATTAAAACAGATCACAGCTCTCACACCAATAAAACAAGAAACTAGATTTGCTAAATTTACTTACCACCCCTGGGCCACAAAAAAGTTCCAAAAAATATTCAAGAAATACAATATAACATTGGCACCAAAAAACAATTACAACATTAAAAACCTACTTCACAGTAATAATACTGATAAGATAAAACCAGAGGAAAAGTCAGGCATTTACAAAATTAAGTGTAAAGACTGTGAAAAAATTTACATAGGAAGGACAAAAAGGAACATAGGCACTAGAAAGAAAGAACACTTCAGGCACTTAAGATACAAAAATATTGATAAGTCCGCAATAGCAGCTCATTTCTGGTCTGAAAATCATGAAATTGAAGATAGCACAGAATTACTAAAATACGTACAAAAACATAGTGAACTCGTCATATGGGAGAGGATATACATAGAAAAACATAAAAACCAACTAATGAACTTTGAAATCCCGCTAGAAGAGAATCCCACATTTCAGTTCATCACTAAATCAACAGATGGCAGCAACAACCCCAGAATTACCCACACCGCTGTATCTAGCATCAGTCGCACAAGAGCCGTAGATGCAAACGAAGATTTGCGAAACATGTCCTCAAAATAGGTACGAAAGTGAAGCAGATGTGTAAAAAATGCGACTCATCTAAAATTTAATAAGAGACGGATAGTTTATCACAGAGGTGAAAGACTTGCCGGCACAGATATAGTTACATTCTATAACATTCGTGTTTTATCTGGTGACATTTTAGAGAAAATTCGATAACAGTCTGGAATTCATGAATTTGTGTATAAAAAGAAGCCATGGTTAGTTGTAAAACAGTGAGTTGTGAAACAGTTGTGAAATGAAGGCAGCTGGAAGTGTTGTTGTAACGAGAGCTAATGATGTAATCTGCTGTCACTGTTATTGTCATCGACCTTGGTAGACTGATGGCATACGTAACGTAATGCTGCTGTAATCTATAAGAGTATTTCTGCGAAAATAAAGGAGATTTTTAATTTCTGTAACTCGACCTTTTAATTCTATGAACCCACAAAGTCACTATATAAATGTGAGGCTAAATACCTATATACAGAAACTGAATTTCCACTTGTTGTAATTCTTACATACAGTCACAATTACCTTTCTGAATACATCAAATGCTATAGCACTATTCATAAGCCCCCTTAACCACTTCAGCGATGGCCGTTTAAACCCTGCACGGGCCAGGAACGGATACCCAATTAACAGAAGACTTGAAATCCTCTTAACATTTTTTACCATTGTTTCCTGGTCATCTTCAGCGAGCAGTGCTACACCTATTAATTGCGAATCTTCTTTCTTCCTGCCAGGAAGCTTGTAGACCCGCCCAACTGTAGTCTCCTGATGTTCAATACCAACTTTTGAAAGTGGGGAACTTATACCAGTCTCGGCCAAAGAGATGATCTTACTGAACATGAGCAGCTGGATACTCTCCGTGGTTTTGTCAGGCTGAAGTTCATTTTTCTCTTGTAAAGATGAAATTAAATTGCTGGACATCTGTTGAAGGCGATGTACTTTGTCTTCCATCACTGACAATAGAATCCTAGGCGGGTTAAGATCTGAATTAACATTAACTTGATCTTTTGTAGATAATTTGTTGGTAATTAACTGAACATCACCATCGTTGAAACTAATGAAGTTTTTATATGTGAATTGTTTTTTGATAAATTGTAATATGCTGTTATTTACTGGAATATCAAAGTTCAAAATTTTGTCTTTATCACTGTTTAGAATATGTATTTTTTCGCAAATACCCAATTCACTTATTAGTTGCACAGATTTTAACAATTGTATCTCTTGGCCAATTTCATGATTACATTTTCAGAAGTGGTTAGCGACTGCTGATTTATCTATTTGTTTTAACTTTGTTTCTTCAATGTTCGGACTGACGAATTTTTAAACTTCTCTTAGTACTTCCAATGTACAATGCATCACAATTATTACATGATACCCTGTAAACTCCAGATAATTTGAGTTTATCCATACAATTACTCAAATGTTTCTTTAATAAGTTCTTCAGACTAAAGTTGTTTTTTGGAGCTAATTTTATATGATATTTTTCGAAGATTCTTTTAAATGTATTAAACGCCCATGGATGGTAAGTAAACTTCATATATATTCTTTTTTCTTCGGATTATTTTAAGGTAGTAACTGATTTTATACATATTTTGTATATATAATCTAATAATGTTAACTGCTGTGGACCTCTTGAAACCATTGATTTCAGCAACATGCAATACGTATTGATATTCTAAATTATATTCAAAGTCAGACATTGGAACACTTATAAGTCTGTGAATTAGACAATGGAAAATGGCTAATTGGTGTGAACCTGGATTATAATTATTGGTCTTAATATAGTTATCCATATGTGCATCTTTTCTATAAATACCAAAGTTTAATTTATTATTTTTAAATATCTTCAAATCCAAAGAACGCAACATTCTGTTTTATTTTACTTCATTGGTGAATTTTACTCACTTATCTTGATTGAGAATATTTAAAGCTTCATTTATTTTGAAAGGTAAAATAGCAAAAATGTCCTCTACATCATCTACATATTTGTACCAACATTTGAATATATCTAAGTGAGTTGCAATTACTTTGGTTTCTAAGTTACTTATATATAAGTGAGCTAAACTAGGTGATAACGGATTATCCATAGCTTAACCATGTGTCTGTACAATTTTCCATTGAATGTAAAGGTATTCTGACCTATACAACTTGATGTGAAGGTTATAAATCTTGAATTTCTAATTCATTGATGTTAATTGAAGTACGCCAATCTTGATGTCAAAAGATACTAGTGTATCGTTATCCAAAATTGTAATATTCTTAATTTTGTCAGTAAGTTCTAGAGCATTCTTAATGTTGCAACTTTCAAATTTTTCAAAGGATAGCTTTGTTTGAAACCCATTTTGCTAATAGATAACAAGGTGAACCTATATTATTGACAATAGGTCGCATACTGTTCTCTTTTTTGTGAGTCTTAGGAAGACAGTAAATCCGTGGTAGTATTGGATTATTGGCTTTCAATTTTTGCTTTGGGGCTGAGTCAATACAACTAGCCTCATTAATAACTTTGTTGATGGTTTTTACATTAACATACAATGCTTTCTTTTTTAATTTCTAAATAATCAGTTTTCTAAGAAGTTGAATAACTATCTTCATAGTCAGCCAAAGTAAGTGATACAATTTGGTTTCCTTTATCTGCTTTTACAAATATTACAGACTTTTTATTTAAATGTTTATTTATCTTTAATGCTGGAAATTTATTTTTTTCAAATGAAAATTTTTATCAATAGAAAATGTTAGAGCACAATACACAAAAATTCTTCAAAAACTACAATACGATAAAAATGATTGCAATACTAATACATTGATAAAAAGGTACTGGAGGTCAATTAGAATATCATTATCATTCAGAAGCTCTTCTACGTCATAGTAAGCTTTTGATTTAAGAAAATTAGTTAATATATAATTTAAACTTAGGTAACGGAGTACTATTTCTAAAATTTGTTGGTAATTTACTGAATTTACTGCAAATATAATCAATCTTTCTTTCATATAATTTTAATCTATGCAATTGAGTGATTAAGTTCTGTTTTCCTCTAGTGTTGTAGTTATGAATAGCAGAATATTGAGGCAAAGACCTATTTCGTATAGGCAATATGGATTTTAATATAAAGATACTGGGAAGGGTTGATATTGAGAGAGTTTTGAATACTTCCTTACAAGGGCTATACATTGGCAGATTGGCTGTGTATCTGATGGCTCGTTTTTGTAATGTAAAGATTTTTTTGAGATTAGCTTTAGATGTTGATCCCCTCAGCTCTATGCCATATGTAATAATTGAATGAACGAAAGCGAAATACACTATCTTGGCAGTTTCAGCTGATACAAACTTTGATATATTACATAGAACAAAAAGGGCTGATGATAATTTTATTCAGTTTTATTAATATGTTCATTCCAAGTTAATTTACCATCAACTGTTAAACCGAGAACATCCATATTATCACTAGGTAGAATCATATCATTGTCTAAGTATATATGAGGCTCAAAATGAGTGGTTTTGCAATAAAAAACTATTAATTCACTTTTTTTTTTTTTTGCATTAACACATAGTTTGAAGTTATTAAAATATTGAGTTATACTATTTACAAATTTTATTCATTTGTACTTCTAGGTTATTAAGGTCTTTATTCTTAAATCCCAATGTCGTTTCATCAGCATAGAGATTTAAACTAACATCATTAGGAATTACATTGGCAATGTCATTTATGTACAAAATAAACAATAGTGGTCCCAAAATGGAGCCCTGAGGAACTCCTGATACAATGTTTTTACTATGGGATGTAAGGATTTCCTGGAAAGTATTTAATTCTGTGAATTGAGTTCTATTAGTCACATATAGATTATTAGGTCCTATGCAATCCCTCTAAATCCAAGATGATAAAAATTATTAAGTAAAATTGTTTTATCAACACAATCAAACAGTTTAGAAAAATTAAACAGTACACCAGCAGTGTAACATCCATTTTCAACAGCATCAATTATATATATTCAATGATAGAAGTAACTGCCGATATTGTTGACTTGACTTGCCTTGAATGAAACCATTTTGGCAGGTATGTAATAAGCGAAAGTGGTTTAAAAATTTAATAATCTGCATGTATATTACATTTTAAACTATTTTAGATAAGGATGGCGATACTGAGATGGGTCTGTAATTATCTACTTCGGTTGTTGCTTTTTTTAAATATAGGAACTATCCTGGCTATTTTTAAATCAGAAAATATCCCTTTTGATAAGATTGCATTAATAATATCAACTAGGGGATTAACAATAGCATTCTTACATGCTTTTATTGCTTTAATGGGGATTTTATCATATCCAACACAACTTGTTGGTTTATTAATACTCGTCACTTGTTTATATTTATGTTCGTAACATTAAGTATGTACCTCTTATTAACAGTATTTCACAACTGTAGTTTATGCTAGCCTTATGCAGCTGTTTTCGCTCAGTATTTATTTATACTCACTTGGTGTTCTGAGTTATTTCTTATAGCTATCGAGAGTTAAATAGCAAATTTCAAATTGTAAAATTTCAGTACTAACCATGGCTTATCCTAGTAATATAACAATAATCTTGTGTAGGATGTGTACGAGCTTCTGGTAACTCTTTAGAAAATATGGAGGACATTTTGCTGTTTGACATGATTTGGATATTGATGGCAATTATGAGGGAGGTGTTGATATAGGTTGCAGTGAGGAAGAAAATGAACCTCTTCCTTGAGGTGTTCGTGAAGAATCAATATTGTGCAGTGGTAAAAATAACTTGAACACAAACATATATACAAATAGACATATTTTCTGATGTACAGTTAACTTCTGACAGTGAACCAACTAACATTTTCACCAATCTTTTTTTCTGCTGACTTAGCATCTCTCATTGTTACAGAAACAAACGTATATGTGAATATGGTGAAGGAAGCCCTGAAATCTAACGGCAATTTAGGGCCTATGAGGAGAATTCAGAGAATTCAGTGTTCGAGTTATTTGGTTATTTATAAATCTACATTAGAGATGTACTGGTCTACAGATGGCATGTAAGCTGCTCCATTTTTAGGGGAAATAATGGGTCAAATATGGGAGGGGTGGATCAGTTATTACAAGCTATCCCCCTTTACGGAAAACAGTTAAATGTTATAAAAAAAGTATTTTTACACCAGCTGGATGTAACCATACACAACTGTTTAGCAATTTGCAGAGCTCTAAACTCATGCAAGACAATGGCCTACCTGGACTTACGCTTATCAATAGCTCACAGTGTAATTGAGTACTATAACATTCAGAGACCTCTTCATACTAGAGGTAAGAAATCCACCACTACAGCACTCCTCATACTTGAGAAAACACTTTCCTAAAAGGCTGAGAAAACACTTTCCTAAAAGGCTATCATCACCCACAATCAAAAAAGTCTTCAAGAAAACCAGTATTATTTGCCGTGAATCTAAAGATGTGCCCTGTGTGTCTATCCAGGTTTTCAGGTGTAGCATTCAAAAAGAAACCTTTAAGGGTAAGCTTTCATCTCTTATAGAACTTATGTAAAATAGGAAGATTAAAGTAATTGGCATTAAATAAGCATCAAATGCATGTATGTGCAGGATGTCTATTAATGTCCATATCAGTTTGGGGCATTTTAACTTGGATGACATTATGATGTCCATATCGATGAAAGGGTTGCAGACTTTCAATTCCTTGAAACTAAAAAACAAAGGTGCACAGGATTTAAATCTTTATGGGGCAGCTGTGATCTCTATGCCAAAACTACAAGAGGCAAATTATGCAACAAACTCCCTTCCCTGGAATGGGTATTCCAACTATGAGACAGACCAGCCATCAATTCTATGACCACAACAATGAATATAATCAAAATTCAACTTTCTACTGTGGATTAATGCCACAAAAGTTATAAGTATACACATTCATTATTAATGTAAGCTCTGTAAAACAGACAAAACTACATCACTCTTTGGTAACAGAAATGAGAGCTTAATGGTTTTGTAAACCTATATGATTTATGTGTGTTTGGAGGAATTTAGTAACAGTGACGTCAAAATTAATATAAAAATTATTTGTGGTTGGTTTATTGACACTCGTCACTTACTTTTTCATATATGTATGAGAGACTAGTTTCAAAGGCCCTGGCCTCCATTTTCAATCTCTTCCCAACTGGCAACTGTTGTTATCTGCTCTCTCTGGTGGTGGAACTATGAACTTTTTTGTCAAATTATCTGCTGGCGGGATTTCAAAGTTCATTACGCGATCCTTATTTTTCCAGATGAATATGTTCTCCCATGTTGTCAATCTATTTTGGTTTATCACTCCTTTTAATAATTTTGGATTTGGATCAATGTCATGGTTTTCATTCCAAAAATGAAATGCTACTGCTGACTTGTCTTCTTGTTTCAATCTGATGTTTCTAAAGTGTTCTTTGACTCTGGTTTTTAAATTTCTTTTTGTTTGACCTATGTAGCATTTTTCACAATTCTTGCAATTTATTTGGTATATTCCAGATTTGTTACCTGAAGGAATTTCATCTTTTGTTTTTGAATTTAGTAATTTTAAAATTGAGTATCTATTAGTAGGTGCCAAGATGATATTTTGTTCCTTGAATATCTTTTTAAATTTATTAAATGTTTTTGGATGATATGTGAATGAACTGAATATGCTGTTGCTTTCTTTTTCTTTAATAAATGTGGTTGTTTCCTTAATGGTTTTCTTTAGTTTAGATTTTCTAATTTTCTTCAACACCAAACTTTTGTTGTATCCGTTTTCTTCTGCTATGTGTATTATTGCTTTTTGTTCCTTGAAATATTCTTCTTTTTCCATGGGTATGTTGACTAGTCTGTGTGTAAGGCTGTTTATTATTGCATGTTTATGTGTAATTGGGTTGTGGCTATTATTTTTTATATAATTTTCTGAATGTGTTGGCTTCCTGTAAATTCCAAATTTTATTTTTGTATCATTCCTGATGATATTTAGATCCAAGAAAGGTAGTTGTCCATTGATTTCCTTTTCTATTGTGAATTTGATAGTCCTTTCTTGCAGATTGAGTAATTTTAATGCATCATCTAAATGTTTACTTGGTACAATTGCAAAGATGTCGTCAACATATCTATACCAAACCTTGAAGATCAATGGGAAGGACTTTTTAATTTGTGTTTCAAATGCACTCATAAATAAGTTAGCCAAAAAAGGTGAAAGTGGATTGCCCATTGATAGTCCTGATTTCTGCTTGTAGTGTTTTCCATTAAAGCTAAAGAAGTTTTGTTCAATGCATATTTTTGTTAGAGAAATATATGAGTGCATTTGAAACACAAATTAAAAAGTCCTTCCCATTGATCTTCAAGGTTTGGTATAGATATGTTGACGACATCTTTGCAATTGTACCAAGTAAACATTTAGATGATGCATTAAAATTACTCAATCTGCAAGAAAGGACTATCAAATTCACAATAGAAAAGGAAATCAATGGACAACTACCTTTCTTGGATCTAAATATCATCAGGAATGATACAAAAATAAAATTTGGAATTTACAGGAAGCCAACACATTCAGAAAATTATATAAAAAATAATAGCCACAACCCAATTACACATAAACATGCAATAATAAACAGCCTTACACACAGACTAGTCAACATACCCATGGAAAAAGAAGAATATTTCAAGGAACAAAAAGCAATAATACACATAGCAGAAGAAAACGGATACAACAAAAGTTTGGTGTTGAAGAAAATTAGAAAATCTAAACTAAAGAAAACCATTAAGGAAACAACCACATTTATTAAAGAAAAAGAAAGCAACAGCATATTCAGTTCATTCACATATCATCCAAAAACATTTAATAAATTTAAAAAGATATTCAAGGAACAAAATATCATCTTGGCACCTACTAATAGATACTCAATTTTAAAATTACTAAATTCAAAAACAAAAGATGAAATTCCTTCAGGTAACAAATCTGGAATATACCAAATAAATTGCAAGAATTGTGAAAAATGCTACATAGGTCAAACAAAAAGAAATTTAAAAACCAGAGTCAAAGAACACTTTAGAAACATCAGATTGAAACAAGAAGACAAGTCAGCAGTAGCATTTCATTTTTGGAATGAAAACCATGACATTGATCCAAATCCAAAATTATTAAAAGGAGTGATAAACCAAAATAGATTGACAACATGGGAGAACATATTCATCTGGAAAAATAAGGATCGCGTAATGAACTTTGAAATCCCGCCAGCAGATAATTTGACAAAAAAGTTCATAGTTCCACCACCAGAGAGAGCAGATAACAACAGTTGCCAGTTGGGAAGAGATTGAAAATGGAGGCCAGGGCCTTTGAAACTAGTCTCTCATAAATATATGAAAAAGTAAGTGACGAGTGTCAATAAACCAACCACAAATAATTTTTATACTATATGATTTACTTTCTACACATATATCAAATTCTATGCTGGTATTCTTTCAGTTTTTAAATTAACTTACTTTATCATTAGCTATTCTTCACAACTATTATGAGAAAAATTTCAATTATTAAGTTACCTTTTTGAATTAGTCATAAGGGTTGTCCATAGGGAAGGCAGTAGTGTAGTGCACTTCTTAAATTATATGTCTACTTCAGCAGATGTACATTACATGATGTTAGGTCTACTTCAGCAGATATACATTACATGATGGTAGAACGATCGGTGCACGAAATCAGGAGTACATAGAGCAAAACTACCCAGTGCCACAGATGATCACCTGTGGCCACAAGATCTAATCTGAGCCATCACCTTAATGATAGACATGCAGCACAAACACTTTACCTTCTCTACATGCAAATGCAATACCATTAATACAAACCTGAGCTACTCGGGTCATAGTAAGGGCCATCTTTTGATTCCATTTTGAGCCAAGACCTTATTTTTGCTGCAGCTGCAGGACTAACGTATACAAACATTACTGGCATTCCTTTTCCAAAATGAATAAGCACCTTTTTTATTTCTAATATAGAAATGGTCAACACAACGTTCTTTGTACCTGTGAAAGAAACAAAAGATTACTTATTTTCTGGTTCCAGAAAAATATATTCATAGTTTCCTATAGTACAAGAACAGCTCAATACATTTTTATTATATTATTATATCATAGAAGCTCGTAAATGCAGGATGTCCTCACTGAGCCATAAGATATAAGTGTACCATCTACAGAGGACGAGAGTGGTATGGTATTTAATGGTGTTAATAGGAAAATATAACTGCTTCGCAGGCTTCATGGGATCCATGTATTATAATGTGCCCTACGCAGAATAATTTGGCATTCCATTTGATATCATTGTTAGATACAATAGTGAAGAATGCTTGGATTTTCTTTTCACATATTAGAAGATACAAAGCATTTGTGTTTTAGGGGAGAAATTGAAATTAAGTTTCTTTTTTTTTTTTTTTTTTTTTGGACACTGCAGTTCTGTTGCTGCAGTTCTCGGCAGCCCATTCTCACTGGGCATAAAACAGTGCTTAATTGGGTCAGAGGCCTCTTTATCAGACTTGATCTTTCTATGTGACATAAATCCATGACATGGGATCACCAGCTTTACTTCCCTTCCAAAGGAAGCTGTGCTAAGGATTTTTACATCCAAAAACTATCCACTGCCCTCTACCACGTTTGAACCCACGACCGGAACCACAGGGTTGTTTTTTTTTTTTAAAGGGGGGAATCAAATGTCTTAAAAGATAAGGAATAACATAAAACTCAATAAGTCTTTTAATATAAAACTCAATGCTGGCAATATATTTTGAATAGAATGATATATAATAACTGCACCTAAGACAAGACCCGAAAAAGTAAAAGCAACAATCTGCTACAGACTTAAAACTTAGAGCTCATATGGAATATGAAAAGTGCAAAGTTATGATTTTTTCACATTTTCTGTTGAGTGTCATATGCAGGGTTAGGATTCTTAGGTATGCACCTTTCATGTACCCCTTTCCCTTTTTGGGAACCTTTATTCCTTTTTCCCCCCAACCATGCCCATAATCCCCTTTTCCCCTTTTTTCTTTTAAGTTTCCTTCCATTTTACTCTACACGACTTTAATCAATATAAAATACTTAACTTTTAATTAACATCTTGTTAGCTTGCTGTGAACTCTGAAGAATAAACCCAACTCTTTCAGTAAACGCTTTGCAGGAGTTAAAGCACACTTACAATGGAAAATAATTGCACACAAAAAATCCTCTTTCTCTTGCATTACCCTTATAAAGCAGCCCACAATAATGCAACTGACAACTGTCAATATGTATCATTCTATCCTGTTAATTTCACCAGAATCAGTAGCCTAATGTTTGTGAATGTGGGTTTATTACTGTGACAAACGTCATCTGTTTGTGTGGACTCCAAGATCATGCAGAGACAGCAGTAACCATACACATAGTTCCAAGAATTGACTCTGGGTTCTGCTTGTAGCTACTAGAAATCGCTGAGACTGCAGTTCCAGCATGAATGAGAACACTCTGGTAAATGTCACAATATTATATAAGTGTATGAACAGCAAGTGAACGAGTTGTGTAACAGTTAAATAAAAGCTCAGGCTGATACCCTCATCGAAAAATTAAAAATAATGTACAAATTAATCTAACTTCAAAGAAAAAATAAAAATAAATTCCATTCAGTTAGCAAGTGAATATGCGTTACTCCTTTATTACATTACTAAACCAGTGTATTATTATATTTTACCGTACCAAGGTAAAACTTATTCTTATTCTCAACTTATTCTTCTGGCTCAGGAATTCAAAAAAGATTTCATAGACACTAATGGAACTGTTATTCGATGTACTATTTGTGATTCAGGAATCTCGTTAGATGAAAAAAACCAGCAAGATGGCATCAAACAGCACATTTTTAGAGCTAAGCATCAAATGAACAAGACTCTTCAGGCAAACAAATTATGGTGGTCCCTCTTATGAAATGCATTTCCACATAGTTCTTCAAAAAGCCAAAATTTTAAGGAAATCAACACTGAGTTGAAGGCAACTCTTACACAAGCAGGAATCCTATCAGTAAGGTGGACCATCCAGTCTTCAAGGGATTTCTTGAAAAATATAAAGATGTTGATGCCGAAAGAGTACTTTTAAGAAAAAACTACATGGAGTCTGTTTACCAGGAAACCATACAAAGAATCAAGAAGAAAGTGTCAGATTGCAATGTGGAAATCATGGATGAAATCATAGACTCAATGGAACTCATTGAAGGTGGCGAACGCAATGATGATTCGAGGCGGCTCGCTGAAACGGTGGGGGGAAGGAGACAGATTTCTGGAGAGCTCGTCTTTCTTCTAGCGCCGTCTTGATTGTTTGAGAACATTCCACGAATTTCTGGAATAGTGAGTAGCTATAAAAGGAGCTGCCGCCTGCCACAGTCAGTCAGTAATTGGATGCATGCGCGTGAATAGCTGTAAAAGTGAACTCTTTTGTGGTCGATGACCTTGGAAGTTGTATGTGTATGTGACATACTTCTACCACTGTAATGGTTGAAAAAGTGTGTTTCTACGAAAATAAAGAGCGATTTTTGGTGTTTGTAACCTGGACATTTAATTTAACGAACCCACAAAGTCACAATTGGTGTCAGGAGTGAGACGTACCACCACGGAGGCTACATTGGAAAAGATTCTGGAGGATGGCAACAGAAATGAAGACGGCTAATGTCAACCTGACCGCAGAGATGAAAGAAATGAAGACGGCTAACGACACCCTCGCTGCGACGTTAACCATGGAAATGAGAGCAGCGAACAAGCCTGGCCACAGAAATGAAGGTGGCGAACGAGGCCCTCGCTACCAAATTTGAGAAACAGTTGGCCGGCGTGACGGATGACGTCATGGAGTTGGGCAAGCAGGTGGGCCAAGTGGACGAGAGCGTCGAAGACCTGGCGAATCGCATTAACAATCTACAGGAAAAGGCCGACAGCAACACTAAGTCCCTGAACGCTATGGTAGAGGACATCGTCTGCAGAAGGATGAAAGATTTAAGAAGTCCTGAACGCGGTCCAGACAGCGGCAGCGCTCAAGGACATCTGGGAGGCCCTGCAAAACAGCTTCGGGAACCATCGCTTGACCTCAGCCCACCGCAGCCAACTGAAGTCATGGACGCAGTAGCCAGGGGAGAGGCTGCAGGAGTTCACCCTGGCAATTGAGCAGCTGGCCAGCAAAGCTTTGGTCGACCTCCCAGCCTAAATTCGTTTCCTGGGAAGCCGCCTACACCTTCGTTGACGGAGTACGAGACGTTGAGATACACCAGCTACTAATGCTCGGCGACTACAAAAACATCCACGAGGCGCTAACGGCAGCATTGAGGATGGAGACGGCCAAAGTGACGGCTACTCTGGCGTCGAGAACAAGCAGTATCCGCTACACTAGAGACCGAAGACCAGCCGAGGGAGGACGGCGAAGAACTAGTGGTGTGTGTTGGGGGTGTGGCCAGCCGGGACACCTTGAGAAAGGCTGCCCAAACCACGTAAAGCAGCCGGAGAAGCGTAAAAGGGCTGGAGTGGCAAGGAGCACATCGGCGCCGTCAACACCATCCCCTCGAGTGACACTGCACGCCGTCAGCCGATGGATGGATGACAGCCTCATCGCGGACGGTTGGGTGAGAGGGAAGCCGTGCAGCGTGCTTGTAGACACCGGGGCAGCCATGACCGTCATCAGACCCGACGTAGCCAAGGGTTTGCCGTCGAGGAAACCAAGCCTCCCACACCAGCTTGTGACGGCATTGGGCGACACCTTGGCTGTGGAGGCCCTGCTGAAGTTGACCTTGGGATTGAGTGCCGTGCGTCAGTGGGTGTTCGTCGCGGAGGTGGCTGAGGTGATACTGGAACTGGATGCCCTCAGAAGCCACGAGGCGACGGGCGACGTCAGGAAGGACCTGCGGCTCAATGGAGAAGAGGTGATACTCCGGCAACCCGAAGAACACCTGGGAATCTACAGGGTCGTCCTGAGGAAAGACGTGGCTGTCCCCGCGAGAAGCGAGGTGGTGGTGACGGCGCGACTGGAAGACCAGCGAACAAGGAACTTGATGCTGGACCAGAAGACGCCTGTGCACGGACTTTGTGTAGCCACGACATTGTTACCGTGCCAAGAGGAGGTGCCGGTGAGGCTGCTCAACCCAACAGATACCGAGCACGACGTCCATGCAGGGACGGAGTTGGGGACGTGCGAGCCCGTGGTCAGCGTAACACCAAACGATAAGACCCAGGAGACGGTGCCGACGCAACACCTGGGGCACCAGCTAGGAGGCTGATTGGAGAGGGCGGCCGACCACCTGACCGCATAACACCTCGAGAAGGTTCGACAACTGCTGAGACGATACCAGCAAGTCTTCAGCCAAGGTAACAGCGACTACGGCCGCACCGAAAGAGTGTACCAACGCATCGACACCAGAGACGCCCAGCCTATTAGGCAACCACCTAGACGCGTTCCACTAGCGAAACAAACGGCGGTACGGGACATGGAGGACATGAAAACCAGGGGAATGATTGAAGAGTCTGACAACCCTTGGTGTTCTCCTGTAGACTTGGTGACGAAGAACAGCGAGCTACGCTTCTGCGTGGACTACAGGAAGCTGAACGCTGTCACCCGAAAGGATTGTTTCCCTTTACCCCGAATTGACGACACTCTGGACACGCTTGCTGGTGCGCAGTGGTTCTCGACCCTGGACCTGAAGTCTGGTTACTGGCACGTAGTTCCGGACCCGAGAGACAAGGAGAAGACCGCATTTTCGACAGGCCAAGGGCTTTGGCAGTTCAGTTATGCCCGTTGGCCTCTGCAACGCACCAGCTATCCTCCAATGCCTCGGGAAGTCAATGATGAGAGGATTGACCAATGACTTCTGCCTGCTATACCTGGACATCATCGTCGGCAAGACATTCGAAGACCATCTTGAAAACCTGAGCAGGTGCTACAGAGACTGCAGGCGACTAACCTGAAGCTAGACGCAAAGAAGTGCCAGCTCTTCCGCAAGGAAGTCAACTACTTGGGCCACATAGTCTCACCAACCGAAGTGAGCCACAGACCCGAAGAGGAGACAGGCCATGAAAGATTGGCCTCGGCCAAAGGATAAGCAGTTTCCTGGAGCTGTGCAGTTACTACCGTCGTTTCATAAGGGGGTTCCACAACATCGCCAAACCACTCACACTCCTGACTGAAGAACACCGGCCTTATAGTGGACGGAGGACGCCGAAGGCGCTTTCAAGGAGCTGAAGAAAACACCTTGCAGTGCTATTTTGGGATTTCCACAACCAGATGGCGCCTTCATTGTGGACACCGATGCCAGCAACCATTGCATTGGAGCTGTCCTATCCACGAGCGGGTGATGCCCTACTATAGCAAGACCCTGTACAGGGCACAGAAAAACTGCTGCGTCACTCGGCTAGAATTACTGGCGGTAGGGAAGACCTTGTAGCACTTCCACAAGTACCTGTATGGTAGCCATTCCACCTGAGGACTGAATACTCCACCCTAAACTGGCTGCTCAGCTTTATAAACCTGAAAGGCCAGACAGCCCGTTGGGTCCACAGGCTGCAGGAGTACGACTTCACATCTGAACACCGTAGAGGGAAGAGCCACGGCAACGCAGATGTCATGTCCCGAAGACCCTGCCCAGAAGAGTGCGGTCAATGCACAAGAGTGGAAGAGAAGGAGTGTGCCGCAGCTGTCAAGAGTGGTCACGGCAGTACCTGCAGACGGCTGGGATAGCGCAGGCCTGAGGAGGGAGAAGCTGGCGGACGCCGACTTGGGGCCACTCTTGGGGGAAGTGGAGGCAGGGTCGAGATCGACCTGGGAGGATATCTCATCCAGAAGCGCTGCGTACTTGTTCCGGGTATGGGAATCACCCGATGGGAAGACGCGGAGAGAGCAGCTGGTACTTCCCCGGAGTAAGGTCCCGAAAGTCTTTGAGGAAGTGCACGCCGGTACTTCAGGACATCTGGGAGCAAACCGAACGATCGATAAACTCCGGCAGCGCTACTACTGGCTCAGGCTCCGAGTAGATGCTGAGAAATGGTGCCGCCAATGTCACGTGTGCGCGGCGAGTCGTGGCCCCGGACTAGGAGCCGGGGTCGCATGCAGCAGTACGTCAGAGCGCCTTTCGAACGCACTGTCCATAAAGCTGGACCATTCCCAGTGTCCAACCGAGGCAACAAATATCCGATGGTGGCCGTGGACTACTTCAGCAAGTGGCCGGAAGTGTATGCCATCCCGAACCAGGAGGGGAAGACAATTACAGACTGCCTCGTGCAGCAAGTGTTCTGTCGTTTTGGGGTAACGTTAGAGCTCCACAGCGACCACTGCACTAATTTTGCGTCTAATCTGATGAAGAAGGCATTGGAAAGGCTTGGGGTTAACAAGACCCGCACAACACCCCTATACCCGCAGTCGGACGGCATGGTCGAGGTACATCAAAACCCTGGAAGAACATCTGAGGAAGATCGTGGCCAGCCATCAGCGAGACTGGGACGTCAAGGTGCCACAGTTCCTGCTGGCTTACCGCTCGTCCACACACGACACCACTGGGATGACGCCAGCCAGCTTAATGTTCGGACGAAAGTTACGCCTCCCTTGTGACATGGCTTTTGGGAAGTCCCCCCCCACGAAGTGAAACAGTATGTGGAGAACTTGGTGGACCGTCTCCAAGACATGCACGAGATGGCTCGTCAGAACATGCAGATGACGAGTGACCGCATGAAGACCAGATACGACAGGCAAGCCAACAGCCAAGGGTTCCAGCAAGGTGACTTGGTGTGGTTGTACCGCCCTACCTGGACCAAGGGACGCTGCCCGTAGCTTCAGCAAGCATGGCAAGGGCCATACCGGGTGGTAAAGTGGATTTTTTTTTTTTTTTTTTTTTTTTTTTTTGTAATTTACCTCCTCCAACATTAAGTCATATCGGACGGTGAATGAATTGGGTGAAATTATGCTCAAATGAGTCCTGGGTCCATGGACCTTAGAGTTACCCGACATTCGTCTTGAAGGATAAGGGAAACCCCCGGAAAAAGCTTATCCAGGTAACTCACCCTTACCGAGATTTGAACTCGGGACCTCTTGAACGTGAGCAGACATGCTACCATTTACGCTACCGAGGCGGGCGTAAAGAGGATTAACGACGTGGTCTACCGCATCCAGAAGGGGCCCCGAGGAAAAAGTTGGTGGTACACCTGGATTGTCTGGCCCGCTACGATCGTGCTGTTCGGGACGACCAGCCTTGAGGAGGGAGTAGTGTCGCGAACGCATTGATTCGAAGCGGCACGGGCGACGAGTTCAAAGAGACGGGCAGTGCAATGCGGAGATAAAAGCTCGCCGAAATGGTGGAGTGAAGGAGACGGATTTCTGGAGAGTTCGTCTTTCTTCTAGCGCCGTCTTGATTGTTTGAGAACATTCCACGAATTTCTGGAATAGTGAGTAGTTATAAAAAGAGCTGCCGCCTGCCCCAGTCAGCCAGTCAGTAATTGGACGTGTGGGACACCTGTATAAGTGAACTCTTTTGTGGTCGATGACCTTGCAAGTTGTATGTGTATGTGACGTAATTCTGCCACTGTAATGGTTGACAAAGTGTTTCTACGAAAATAAAGAGCAAATTTTGGGGTTTGACTTTTAATTTCACGAATCCACAAAGTCACAGTATGTTTTGAACATTTTAGTTGTCCCTCAGCAGGGAGAAAGTTAAGCCCATGTTGTTAAAAATGTATGAGCAGCAGAGAGCCTATGCCAGTATAGTAATGCAATTAATTATGGACTTTAGTCAAAAACTCGGGCCTGCTGGTAATGCTAGAAAAACTTCTTGGGTTACGGACCAGGCTACACACATTTTCAGCTGTTAACCAACTTAAGCCTTTATATTCTAAGTTGAAGTAGGTCACATGTTTGGTTCATGCCCTTTAATGAGTTTGTGAATCCATAAGGAAGGAATATAGCATCGCAAATCAGTTCACCTATGCCCTGAAGAAAATTCTGCTGAAAGCTATGAATTGTTTTGTGGTCCACAAGGAAACCACTTGCCTGCCCCTTCCAAAATTCCTGGTCATTACTCGCAGAGGATCTTGGATCGAGTGTGCCACTATGTTGTGCAAGAATTTTGACAAAATTAAAGAGTTTGTGCTTTCTCTGGATACATCTGATGCAGGTGCAATTTCCAAGGCACAGCAACTTCAGTTACCAGAGAAAACACATAATTTGCAGACAGAACTATATTATGTCCATAGTTACAAGTATCTGACTGCAGTTGTTAAACTATTAGAAGAACAAGGTTTGGAAAAGGAGAAACAATGGAATATTTTTAAGATGGCTTTGCCAAAGACAAACTTGAGTTTAGTCTTCAAAAGAATCTGGACATTGAGGACTTCACCACATCTGTAGAATTGCCATTCCAAGTGAATACAAGATTTGCTCCACTGGTTTCTGTGAATGTCTAAAGAAGCTTTAGTATCTAAAGACATTTTATCTCCTGGTAGAAACAGACTTTTAAAAATGCAGAGGTGCTTAACGTCTTGAAGTATAACAGCTTCATGTGTTTACCTTCTACTGATGAGTGATAATTTGATGTACTTGTTTATGATTCAACAAATTAGAATAGAGGAAAGCGAAATTATTGAATTAGTTGAATAAACCAGCACCTTTTTGTCCCTTGTTTTACTTTATTTGAGCACCTTTGCCCTTCCCTTTTTCATCTGAAATTTGCATCTAAAAATCCTAGCACTGCTGATATGTTTCTTAAATACTTTATATTAAGGGGAGGCATCTGTGAAAAATGCTAAAATCCAGAGTTTACATAAGCACTGCTTGAAATTTTGTCATTATGTGGGGTATAGGGAATCTAGTTAAGCTTTTAAAATTCATCTTTCTATCTTAAATATTTTTTCCAAAAAAAATATATATATATATATATATATATATATATATATATATATATATATATATATATTTAGTGCTTTTTATAGTATGATTTTTGTATGTTATATAAGAAGTCCCAGGTCATACAGTTTTTCTTTTAGAAACTTTAAATTTTAGATTCAGGTTTCTCTGTACATCAGTTATAAAAGTTGCTATACTTTTAAAGTGTGTATCACGTAGTTTTGGACAAAAAAAATTTTATGTGTGAATATATTAAATTTTTCTTAATTTTTTTGCAATTTTGAGATTTAAAAATCAATAATAAATACACTATTTAATTTAAATAAACAAAAATACCAACTTTTATTAAACATTTATTTAGGAATATGTATGCAAAGTTTAATACAAATTCGTTGAGAATTGCAGAAGTTGGAGCATTTTGAAGATACTAAAATGTTCAAAAATTGAAAGTGGAGAAAAATGAATTTAAAGATTTAGATTGAAATTACTCTACTTTCTTTACTTTGAAAACTCCATGCATCATATGCAGGCCCTACAACTATCTTATTACCTGCTTTCTCTTTAATTTGGTTACCTTTGGCCCTTTTTTATAATTTTTCTATCTACAATAGTTTTTACCAAAAAGATAATAATTTAATTTTTTGCTGCAATTTCTTTACATTGGGAAACATAGTACATTCTCTACAATTTTTGTTATAAATGATTGGAACTTTGTATTCTGGTTCCTTTAGATAATAGTTACAAAACTATATATGTATATACTCATTTGCCCAAGTCTAATGGTTCTGGAGGAGAAAATTTAAGGAATATGATAGAATTTTCTTGAATTTTTTTCATTTTCTTTTTTCAATACCAATCATTATTAATTTTTTCATATACAGCCATAATGATACCAATTTTTATTGAAATCTTATCTAGGAATATACATATATGCAAAACTTAAAGAAATTCTGGAAACGTTGAGTCAGACTGAAAAATTCAATGCCATAGCCGGGATTTGAACCACAGATCTTCTGGTTTCCGTCCAGCCGCACTACCATTGTGCTACTATGGCCAACGTGCCGATATGACATTAAATTCTCCAACTGACTCGTATTTTCCCGGTAAACCACTTAGGAGTTCTCATAAACACATGAGACAACTACCTTAATGGCGACTTACTAACCAGAAGATCCGTGGTTCAAATCCCGGCTATGGCATTGAATTTTTCAGTCTGACTCAACGTTTCCACAATTTAGCCTACATACGGCCAGTGTGAAAGAATAATTAATTTCCATTAAAGAAATTCATTGAAAACTTCAGTGTCTGGACTATAAGGAGTATTAAAAATGCTAAAAGTTGGACATGAAGGAAAATCTAGTAAGAAGCTCTAAATATAAACAACATTTTTTTCTATGTTTCAAAACCATCCTGCACTATATGAAGACCACTCAGCTAGTTTACTATCCTCTTCTTCTTTTAATTTAGTCACCTTTAACTGCTGCTTGGCAGATTTATATTTGCTCAATGAACTTTGATCACTTTGTTTTAGCTTTCACCTATCCCTAATACTGCTAGTTTTCTTGCTAACAAGACTTACTTTGCTTGCTGCAACTTTTGCCTTAACTTTAAGTCTATCTTTATAAACAATATTAAATTTACCAACAGCTGCAATCACTGCAATTTGCAATTTTTTTAATACAAAAACTTCTTTGTGACATTTACTCCATGGAAACTTTCATTAGCATTCTGTGCTTCTTCTTTAATGCAACATTCCCATATAATAGTACTAACTAATATCTTTACTTTTGTCTGAGATGGAAATTGTAAGTAGAATAGTTCATGCAATTCATACCCATGGTCATACAAAACTTCTGCATAGAAATATGACCCTTACCAATACCCAGAAATACATCAACCATTCTTCTATTTACATCAAAAGGTGACCTACTAGAATCACTGTTAATTCTTGGGCTATAATATGTTTTCACTTAACATTTACCTCAAGCATAGCATTCTAGTATCATTACTTACTATTATGGCTAGAACACCTTAAAGTTTCATTATATTTTGCTTTGAAATAGCCACTGTACTCCTAACCTAACCTGGTATGAATCATATACCTTCTTTTGCAACAAGAAAGCAATACAATGTTAAATCAGGCTTTATTCCTATTCTAAACAATAATAATTTAATATAAGCTGCTATCCACAGCTTTCACTTGAATGTAAACCATATTTCACAAATACTACGTGTCAGTGGAAATGTTTGTTTACTTTCAAAAGTAGTAAGTGGGAAATATGTAAAAATGGTAGCGGAAAGGTTCAGTAGCTTCCACAAACATCCAGAAGATGTCTCTGCTCATTACCACAGTTACAGAATCAATCCGTGTAGTTTAAACGTGAGAATTCCATCAATTTCTTTGCGACACACTGGAAAAAGCAATATAAATGGCCACGCCCACCCGCACATGGGCATTTAAATAATGACGTAGCTGCTCTTTAAATGGCGCTAGGACCTAACTGATGGCATATTCTGAAACTACAATGATTAAACATAATTTTAATGCAAAAAACGGAAAATGTCATTTTTTTGTCATTTTTGACGAAATTTCACCAATGCCTCCCCCTTAAAATATTTGCATGGTTACACATATATAGCTGTTCTTGTTTTATCAGTTATCTCCAATTCTACAAAATAATCCACAACTAAAGAGTCAAATTAACTCTGCTTTCACAAAAGCACATGGTACTGAAATATCACACCATGGTTTACATCCCATCATAACTACTATGCTTTACTATTCTCTACATATTGTAGCAACTCCAAATACTGTGAATTTATACCCTGAATAGCCTAAAATGGTATGCCTTTCTGGATTAAGTTGGAACCTAAGGTAATCAAAAAGTAAATGTACTCTAGCATTAGTCTTCATCCTAAACCTAACAACTAAATTGTTCTGTTTTGAGTACAGTATTCATGGCCAGTTATACTGAGCAGGCAAGAGGGGAAGATTCCTTCACAGTGGCAGGTACACAAATAAAAGTTACATGTGACACACTTGTTAAAAATTATTTTTTTTTTTATTTTAAAATTATATGCTATAAATAATATGGAGTAAATAGATATTGTTACTTCAGAACAATGAGTGGAGTGAATAAAATTAAAGTAGATCCCATTAGTATGCAGTACAAAATTGCTATTTCATAACTCAAGTGCTACCTTATACTAATTTTGTGTGAATAATTATTTACAAATGCTTACCAATCAACATTGAATAAAATGCAAGAGCCACTTTTACTTCTAGTGTTCAAGCTTAATATATTTAATATATATACTTAATATTTCTTAACAAAAATTATGAAGTAATAGTAAGATGCATGCAACTCCACAATCTCATCTGGAACGCTTGAACTGTGGTAATCTTTTTCTAGTTTTGACTCATTCTCTGTACACTAAAAGTTGTATAAAAGTTGCCATATGAACCTTAAAGAATAAACACGGTCTGTACCACGTTTGATGATTTTATAGTACTTTAAAACATAAAATGAGTGAATCTTCACCAGCACTTCACACATTTCAAGAAACTTGTTCTTATTCTTATCCAATTGCCAACTACAATCCAGGTGTAAACAAACTGGCTTGTGGAACAATGGTGGTAGTAAAGGTATATGTCTGTGATTTTATACTTTATGCCCACCTGTAATAATAGAATTAAGTATAACTTTCATTACAGATTACTTAGTATATATTTATAATAAATAAAATAAATAATTTAACATAATAAGTTAATATTGTGTATAGTTTCACCTGTCTTTTGCTAATCTGTATATAGTATACAGAACACATCTATGTGGTATGTGAAGCAGGAAGATAAAATGTGGAGCTATTACATTTATAAGAATCTAAACCATTTGAATACTTTTCTCTCTCCAGTATTAGCTCATGCAGAGCAGTGTTCAGAAAACTATTTACAGTACTGGACTAAAAGGAGTTTATCATACGCATGCAAATAAAAGAAAATGTCCATTAACTTCTATATACCAATCAACAGCTTAACCGTTTTCTGCCCAATATCTGTTTCTGTCTCTCTTCCCACCCAAAAGTTTACAGCAAGATTAAACTAGGTTGAGACAGATCATAAATGGTCATATTCAATGCGCTCACAGTGAAAAGTCTTCTTTACTCTGGAAGTTACATGAGCTTTATGGGTACAAGAAAGGCCTGAAAGGGTTCATATATTGCAAGGACTGAGTGACAATCTTTTTTAAATTATTCGCTTTTATATGAGCAATTATAAATACATTTTCTGAATAAGGATGTCTCTCCAAATTTAGTCCAGGCAGAATTTAATAACCAACTTCCTTTATTTGTTAATAGCAACAAGTACTCTATGTTTCTTATTTACACTTATTGCAATCCCCATTACTTTAAGACTCAAAGACTGCCATTCTGCTCAAGGTAGGCATGACTGACTCAACATTCATGTTTACAAAAGAAAGCAGTCTTTTGCTTCAGCTACTTCAGATATCCACTGCATGTAACAGAGCACTTGCCAAACACTATAAAAAGCACAAGTGATGAAAATTGCAGAGCACTTGTCTTCTGCTTATCATTCTTTAGGCACACACATAAATTCAAATGACCAATCTTCACTGCTGTTGACTAGAGAGCTATGATCTACTGTGCTTGCTCACTTGCAGACAATAGTTTATATTATTAGTTGATAATTACGCTAATGGGTAAACACTATATAGTTTTACTGTAAAATAATCTAAATATTATCTATTCCATCCTCATTATTTCTTGTATAACAATGATTTAAGCTCATTTAACATTGGTATTCGTAAGTAGTAAACCATAATTTGTTCATTTAGTTTACAATTTAATTAATCCTTACTTCTCCTTGCATATAATTGCTGCATTATAATTTACAATCATTAAACAATTGTATTTATCATTTTATATTATCATTATTTAAATTTTGCATATATGTAAATAACTTAACTTTTGCAGCTGCAATAATGCAAACTTTTCTGTAAATTAATTCTTACTCAAATAATTATGTGTTTTAGCCTTATGGAACAGCATTGCATTATATTTCGTTAAAATTTTCAAGACAAATGCCATGTTGTTAATCACTACCATCGAAGTTTATAGATGGAGTTGGTAGCAAGTTCAATGATAAGTCTATGCTTGGCTCAACTTTTACAACTCTTGAATACATTTCAATTCTTCAGGCATTTGAACAAACTTCTGATCTAATCAGTTCATGTGAGTATATCTGAACTGCACCACTGACTACCAAGATTACGTTGCAGCCACTAAGATGTCCTAAAAGTATTTCACAAAGTAACTATTAAAACATTCAAAGCTCAATATAGCACAAATGAAATGTATGAGATGTATAAATATCATGGTTTTCACATTTACAGTTCCCATAGCTAACAGCTGACACCAAACATTAACTAATCATGTCTTGTCAAATTTACATATATTTACATTTTTATGGTGATGACAAAGAATATAGTAAGTATTATGTGTGGCAATAACTGCCAGTCTCTAATGGTCTGAACAGTATTTATCTAGTGTGCATTGGCTTGAAATCACTTGCTGATTGGAGTTAATGCATGCTATTTGCTACATACTAATTCAGACAGGATCAAAAGTTTGATGGAATATATTAATACAGTGTGTAAACAGTTGTTTGAACTAATAAAATGGTAAGGTACAGAAAAGAAACACTTTCTAAAAATTAATATTGGCAGCTTAAGATTTGGATGAAAATTACAATAATGTATATTTGGCTATATCTGACCTACACCAAGCATTAGAGAAGAGATAAAATGAGACTAAGGACTGTATATTTTAATAAAATCCACAGAGTATTTAAGAGAACTGTTTTTGCCTTCTGCATGATGCACAATTTTAAATGCCACTGTTTTTACTGACATGCTGTGTGTCTGACAGTGCATATATAAGATTCAGTATGGCATCTAATACATAAAGATCAATGTACATGTAGAAAGAGATACCCATATGGTCCTCTCTCATCCTATATTCCATCTTATCTGCCCGAGTTGTTGCTGCAATGTTTGTGGTACACAGGATACCTCAAAATTAGATAAACTCATGGAGCTAATAAATAGCATTATTTGGAACAATTTTGTTAAGGCAGTTTTTTGCTGGAAACTTTAAGTGCTAGATCAGTTAATGTTGTTACTCACATACAGTTTAATATAGTGCGATCCATATTAACCTGAACCATTTCAATAGGCCAAAACTTTTGAACCAATATTAGCACACATGCTACTTTGGGAGAATATAATACACAATTGGGAGATTATATTACACTATTTAAATCTCAGAGAAACTGTTGGAAGTGTCTATACTTTAAAAGTGTATGTCAAGTATTTTTGGAGAACAAGTTTTTTATGTGTGAGTATATTAAATTTTCCTTATTTTTCTTGCAACTCTGAGATTTAAAATTCAATAATAAACTATTTAATTTAAATAAACAAAAATACCAACATTTATTAAACGTTTATTTAGGAATATGTATGCAAAGTTTCATACACATTCATTAAGAATTGCAGAAATTGGAGCATTTTGAAGATACAAAAATACTGAACAATTGAAAGTGGAGAAAAATGAATTTAAAGATTTAGATGGAAATTACACTACTTGGTTTACTTTGAATTCCCCATGCATCATATTGCCGTGAGGTGCTTGTATTTGGCGAGAGAGAAGCGGGGAGTGAAAGAGACAGATAGCGCTCAAGTCACGCCCATGCTCGCACTAACAGATGGGACGGGGACAGAGCCAAAGAAATGTCTGGACAGTTTTCTCTTCTTTGCCTGTCACCTCGAAAGTCTGTGAATCTTCGTGAGCTGATGAGAAACCTCGCCAAACTGTGAGAACAGCTGCTCATATATAAATAAGAGAGATGCGAGCTGGGCCAGCCAGTCAGCAGGGAACTGCAGTGAGCTGTGTGGACATTTGAACTGTGCCGAGTCAAGTCGAGAACTGATAAAACGTGTAGTGATTTGAAGGTGAATTTTGTTGTTTGTTTACGTGTGGTGAAGCCACCAGAGACTATGTTGTATGTTACATCATCCTGCTACAAAGAGTTGTAAAAGTGTCTTTCTGTGTAATTAAAGAGCATTTTGGAATTTTCTGCAAACTAGACTTTTAATTTTACGAACCCACAAAGTGACAATATGCAGGCCATACAGCTCTCTTATTACCTTCTTCTTTAATTTGGTTACCTTTGACTCTGTTTTATAATTTTTCTATCTACAATAGTTTTTACAAAATTTTGCTGCAATTTCTTTACATTAGGAACCATGTTACATTCTCTAGAATTTTTGTTATAAAAGATTGAAACTTTGGATTCTGGTTCCTTTAGATAATAGTTACAAAACTGTATATACTCATTTGTCCATGTCTAATGGTTCTGGAGGAGAAAATTTAGGGAATATGATAGAATTTTGTTTTCAATACCAATCATTATTAAGTGTTTGATATACAGTCATAATGATACCATTTTTATTGAAAACTTATCTAGGAATATACATATATGCAAAACTTAAAGAAATTCATGGAAAACTTTAATGACTGGAGTATTAGCAGCATTAAAAAAAATGCTAAAAATTGGACACGAAGAAAAATCTTTAAATACGAGGGCCGTTCAGAAAGTAACCTCCGGTTGATTGCAAAAAATTCACCAAGTTAAATAAAAATATTTTAATATATACATCTTATAACTACATCTTTGCACTATTTTTCTACATAGTCTCCATACCAATTGAGGCGCTTATCGTATCTGATCACAAGCTTTGAAGTTCCTTCTGCATAAAAATCACCCGCTTTTGCCTGGAGCCAGCATGTGACCGCATCTTTGAGCTCTTCGTCATCAAACCACTGGGACCCGAGCCATGTCTTCATATGCATGAAGAGGTGATAATCGCTTGGCGCCAGACAACTCCAACATTGTGAAACGTTGGTTTTCACGAACTTTTGCATCAACTCTCTGAACGAGTTCGTCCGTCACCAATGATGGTCTACCACTCCTCTCTTCATCATGAACGTTTTCTCGTCCACTTTTAAATAAACGTACCCATTCACGGACCACTCCTTCACTCATAACTCTTGGTCCGTACACGGCACAAAGCTCACGATGAATAGCTGCTGCAGAATATCCTTTGGCTGTAAAAAACCTTATAACAGCACGCACTTCACATTTGGTGGGGTTTTCTATTGCAGCACACATTTCAAACGGCCACAAACACTAAACTAGCGCAGATATGACGTTCACTCGACCACGGCTTGATGCCGACTGACCTGCTGAGTGTGTGAATGCACAGATGGCGTCGCTACTCCCTCCACTACCCGCACTGTGACCGATCGGAGGTTACTTTCTGAACGGCCCTCGTATTAACATTTTTTTTCTATGTTTCAAAACCCTCCTGCACTATATGAAGACCAATCAGCTAGTTTATTATCCTCTTCTTTTAATTTAGTCAGATTTATATTTGCTCAATGAACTTTGAGCACTTTGGTTTAGCTTTCACCTATCCCTAATACTAATAATTTGTTTGCTAACAGGACTTACTTTGCTTGCTGCAACTTTAAGCTTAACATTTAGACTAGCTTTATAACCCATATTAAACTCACTAACAGCTGCAGTCACTGCAATTTGTAATTCCTTTCTTGATACAAAAACTTCTATGTGACATTTACCCCAAGCAAACTTTCACTAGCATTCTTTATTTCTCCTTTGATACAACTCACCAACAGAATAGTACTAACTAGTCTCTTTATTTTTGTCTATGAGATGGAAATTGTAAGTAGAATAGTTCATTCAATTCATACCCATGGTCACATAACACTTTTGCATAGAAATATGACCTTTACCAATGCCCAGATATGCATCAACCATTCCTCTATTTACATCAAAAGGTGACCTACTAGATCTTGGGATATAATGTTTTCACTTAACATTTACTTCAAGCAGAGCATTCTAGTATCATTACTTACAATTATGACTCGCAAACCTTAAAATTTCATTATATTTTGCTTCGAAATAGCCACTGTACTGCTAACCTAACCTGGTATGAATTATACACCTACTGTTGCAACAAGAAAGCAATATAAGGTTAAATCAGGCTTTATTCCTATTCTAAACAATAGTATTCTAACATAAGTTGCTATCTACAACTTTCACTTGCATGTAAACCATATTTCACAAACACTTTCAGAAGTAGTAAGTGGGAAACAATATATAAAAACAGAAGCAGAAATGCTTTCACAAACATCCAGATGTCTCTGCACATTACCACAGTCTATGGAATCTAACCGTGTAGTTTGAACGTGAGAATTCCATCAATTTCTTTGCAACATGCTAGCAAAGGCAATATAAATGGCCACGCCCACCTGCACACTGGCATTTAAATAATGATGTAGTGGCTCTTTAAATAGCGCTAGTGCACAACTAACGGCAGATTCTGAAACTACAATATTTAAACATTTTAAGGGGGGGGGGGGGGGGAAATGAAGAAAGAAAGAAAGGAAAAATGACATTTTTTTGTCATTTTGATGAATTTTCCGCGATGACTCCCCTTACGAGAACCATGCATTTTATCAGCCTGACTCATTGCTCACAATTACTTACTATACCTGTAACAATTTCTACCTGAAACAATATCTCCTTTATATCAAGACAGGGTATCCTCACTAATCTTATTCCACTTGAGCATTTTTATGGGAACAAATAAAGAATATAGTTTATAAAATCCTGTTGAATCTGGAGAGGAACTTTGGTGTCAATAGTCTGTGCTAGTAAAATCAGAGAAAACAGCTGGTGTCTTTGTGAAACTATGGCACAATATCATGACGATCCATTGTTCGTGTTTACCGCAATGGACATGCATTCTAACATTTGCTTTCAATGGGAAAGCTGCTTATACATACACATCCAATTGTTTCAGTTATGTTTGAGTGTTCTTCAGACTAAGATTATGTATACTATCAAGATAAATGCAATATGTAACTTGTGTTATTCATTTTGTCATACTTAAACACACTAGGTGGAAGGGAGTAATGTCATTACATCCTCTAGCACCTAAACGAAGTACAACAAAGTATATGCCTCATCAACAGGTGATCCTGGTATTGTCATCTATCACCTAATTTCGAGACACCTCCATATGTTATATCTAATTACTGCTCATTTAACTAGCTACTTTCTTCTTTCTTTGACAGTTTTGATTTACAGCCTAAGTACTGCAAACTATGGTAATATTTCACAGTAACATTTAATGTTGAACAAAATCACAATAGATTAATGTCTAAATTTCCATAACTGGTTTGTTTACTACAGCAGTATTTTCAAGCTTAATCACTCAAATTTCCTTTCAGGAACTACAGAAATATAACTATTTGTAACAAAATATTGCGATCTCACAATTTCTTGAAATTTCCATCAATTTCTTTAAAGATAAGTGAAGTTTTTGTTACTAATAATTATATTGGTGTAGTATTTCTTGCTTCACTGTTACTAGCTTCATTTTTTACATAATTATTTCAGTGTCCATTTAATTTCAAAGTTAACATATTTCATAGAATATAGAATACAAAAGAAACATGATACACCCTAAGTGAAATTTGTTCTTTGTACTTATTACAGCGCACCTTCCCATTTACATTTATATCTCAATATATTGCTGAATACTTTCATAGTCAAATAATGTTTCTGTTTAGATAATTTTCACGTTTACATTTATATCTCAATATATTGCTGAATACTTTCATAGTCAAATAATGTTTCTGTTTAGATAATTTTCACGCTCCGTTTTCTTTTCTTTCCAAGCAATGGAGATTTAATACCCCTTTAATTTTGAAAATGAGAAATAACATTAATACAAAAGTTTTATAGGTCCCTACGAACAAGGAACAATTAACTGTCACACTATATTGAATTTGAGGCAAACTACATGCTTAATGTTTTACAATAAAACTTGCGTTGTGGACTTCGTGAATGATGTGCACTAACAATTTAATTATTGAGTCATTTTTGACACATCACTTGTTTAGTAAGAAAAACAGATTTTATGAGCTATTTGCTCCCACTCCTGGTTCTTCTCAGAATTACATTAAAATACATATAAATAAATAAACATGAATAAATTTAAAAGCATATATGACCTCTATTGACTTGGAAAAAGTATACTATAGTTGAATAGTAAGTATTATGGCATACATTATTCAGCAAGGGTACAAGCAACAGGTAAAAGCTATAAATTTTTGCCAGCAATAAAGACATATCTAATTGAAAGATGCCTGTATAGATTAGATGAATTGTAAGTGTATTTGTACTACCTCAATTATCTTTGATACAATTGTGTATTAAATTTTATATGTAAAACTTGTAAATATGTAAAATTGTAAAAACCTATATAAATGTATTAGAATTGACAAAGCTTGAAACATTTGTAATGATGTCTATAAGTGAATAAATATTATTTATTAATTATTATTATTATAAATACTATTACAACCTTGTACAAAGAGAATACCTTTTGCATAAGGCTTGGGGAGAGAACAGTAACTAAAGAATTAATTTACAGTAAAAGTTGTAAATCAAGTCCAGTTTTATTCATTAATAGATATGTTAACAGAGATTACTAAGAAATATAATTTGACGACTCATTACTTACATACAGCTTTCTGGGCTATTATTTGTAGATGACTTCATTTAGGATAAATTACAACCAATGGTCTTAATCTTTGGAAGCAGTAGACAAATAATGTGAAATATGGAAATTAAAGTGAATCAAGTGTAGTATTTAAGAAAGTGGAAAAAAAGAAAATATCATACATGGAAGAAGATAGCATAGGATATGAGATAGTGCAAGAGTGTATTTACTTAGCAGTTAAAACTGATGGAGATGACTCATGGTTGAGACAAAAGAAACTTGCACAAGCAACAGGGAAAAGGCTATGGTAGCTGTCAGAGAATGGAAAAATAAAATAAACAGATCTGATGTTTAAAATGTATAGCATGGTGGTACAGATTAAAATGCTGTATGACATAGAAATGTGGGGGCTAGATGTAGGGTGAGAAACTATAGACCGTTAATAGGATTTTCTGCAGAGAAATGGCTTTAGAAATGGTATACCCCAGGATCAAAGTCCCTTACGTGGCAATAAAGATGATATTATTTCTCACTATTCCAAAAGACAAAGTGCTCTCAAAACTTAATTGACTCAATTCCATTAACTTCACTACCTCTGAAAGTGACAACTTTGTTAAAATAACTAACCTCTATATAGATCAAAACTTCTTTAGCTTAAGCAAAGATTCTTCAAACGAGTGGACTATTGGTAATCCATTATTACCTGTTTTGACCTATATATGAGCTTTTAGAGAAGCATGTCACAACTACCTTCCCATATACTCAAACCTGGCATAGGTAAGTAGATGACATATTACAAGGGTACTATTTATATTTTGAGCCTTCACAACCCTGAATGTTGCAGGTGCCATCTGACATTTCCAATGGAAAGTTTGGCATTGTTGACCACAACCAACTTCAGACATTTTGTTAATAGAGCATTTGTTTTGTTTACATTGACTTGAAAATTATGTCTGAAGAAAAACATGGAATTAACTTGTGAAAATGTTTATGCAATGTTTTATTACGACCTTCGACATGGATTATCCACACAAGAGTACATCAATCAACTAACTTCCACATTTGGCGACATAGCTCCATCTTTTGCCACTGTGAAACATTGGTATAAAAAATTTAATCGAGGCCACCATTCACTAAATGATGAAGTTCATTAAGGTCTTCCAAAATCACTTGTGCCAGAAAATATTGATACTGGGCAAAAACTAATAATGCAAGATCGTCATGAGACATTGTGAGATTGAGGCAACCTAGGCATTAGTTCCACCAGCATATATAAAATAATGCATCCACCAGCATATATAAAATAATGCATGATTATTTAGCTGTGAAAAAGGTTTGCTCTTTGGATATAAAATTGTAACAGGTGATTCATCATGGATTTATGCGTATGAGCTGGAACATAAATAGTAGAGGTGTTTCCAGATGAAGCACTGCCAACAAAAGTTGTTCGCAGTACTTGAAGCACTTCGAAACAAATGGTCGCTTGCTTTTTTAGCAAAACTGGCAACAGTGCCTTTAGAGGAATGTAAAACAGCCAATGCTGAATGGTACACAACCATTTGTTTGTCAGAAGTCTTTGGTGAAGGAAAGCTTACAAGAACCGTAGGATTGTTCATCAAGACAATGCGAGTGCATACACATCTTGTCTAATACAGTATTTAAAGGTTAAAAAATTTGATGTGTCATTCGTCATACAGTCCCGATTTGGTACCTAATAACTTCGTTTTGTTCACGAGCAAGAATAAGTTGTGTGGGCAATGATTTTCGTCGGCAGAAGAAGCTGTTGATGTGTCATCCATCATAGAGTCCTGATTTGGTACCCAATGACTTCTTTTTGTTTCCAAACAATAAGAATAAATTGTGTGGACAATGATTTTCGTCGGCAGAGGAAGCTGTTGGTGCCTTCAAAAACCATGTTTTGGACTTGTCTCTAGAAGACTGGAATAAATGCTTTGACAAATAATTCCAATGGATGCAAAAGTGTATTGTTCATAAAAGAGAATATTTTGAAAAACAATAATGCAGTTTTCAATTTGAAGCAGTTATTGTAGATCAAATTTCATTGAACATTTTGAAAAATTAAATTGCTTTTAAAAAAAAATTCAAAGAAAATATTCTTAAGATAACCAAATATGGTAATGAAAATTGTACAGTTAAAATATGACATGGACCAATAAGAGGTTGTTGGTTTGCCATAGCAATGGCAAAACCAATAACTTCGGACTAGCCAAATTTGACATTCTTCTGTGCAAAGACTTCAAGGACAAAGACGCAAAATGTTATACTGTGCATAAACTTGCAAATACACACTGTAGTGGATATAGTATGTTCATAAAAAAGGAATATTGATGCTTCCGAAAGTATATATTAATTTGGTGTTACATGTTTAAGTAAATTACTCAAGTAATTAAAATTTGAATTTTAAAAAGAAAGTTAAAACAATTATTTAATTTATTTAGCAAATTACTCATCACTGCTCATCTGCAACCATGCCCGAGGTAAGATTTTATCTTCAAGTTAAGACTAGAGCAGCCGAGGTAACTACAAGACAGAACATCGTAACCAACCACAACAGGATGCTGAGCATCTCATCCCTGAGATCACAGACCAAGCAGAACTCATCATCCCATTAGCGAATCATGTCGCAAATCAGAAATTACTTTGTTTTAATTATTAGGTTCAAAATATAAATAGTGCTCTTCATAGCTATAGTACCGAAAAATGCATTGAAATTCCACAATTTTCAAGATTGATCTATATAGTTCACAATGGAAATGAAGAAAGATGTCTCTCTTACCTTCTCTGAACCTCAAAATAAACACATACAACTAGGAACTTACTGTTGGAATTTATAGGGAACCCTCAGACAACTACTAAAGAATAGCTTCAATACAAAATCCAACCACCTTGCAATCCTCAACTTTTGAATATACAGACTGCTTCAATACAAAATCCAATGGACGAATCTACAAATAAACCACATAGCATCAGTCAGCAGTTTCAACACTAACACTGTACAACAAAAGATCAACAAACACAAAGTTAAAACCATCAGGGGAAACTACCACATTTTAACAGAAAGAAACTGTCAAATACAAGAAATTCACTATCATCCTTGGGCACACCAAAAATTTAAGAAAATTTTCAGAAAACACATTTTAGCATCTCAAAATACAGCATACAAACCTTACTCTATATATCCTTAAAAGACAGAATCTCAACATTGAGAGATCACGGATCAAATATAGATAGAGAAGATGAAAAGAAACATGAAAACCAGACTAAAAGAATACTTTTTATGCATAAAATACAAACTTGTAAAAATCAGCCATAGAAGACACTTCTGGCAACCACCATGACATCCCAGAAGTCAAGCTTCTTAGGAAGCAAGATATTCCAATGAATTCTCATCATTTTGCTTCTCAATCCAGAGTTGGCTGTGTAGGAATTGCTCTTTATCTAGAATTGTTCCCTATCCTAAAGAGTGAAAGAGTATATATTCCACAGTTTCATTACACTATCAATGGTTTCTAAAGTCAAAGCTGCATCTATGATCAAAGAAGTTACAGAGGGGTAACATTAAGAAAAAAGTATTTAATACAGACGTGGAGAGGAGAGAAGAGAGGTACTTACTATCCTCTATTGTTGGTACTGTCAGCCTGATCCCAGCAGAAGAAAGGATTACTCTTTCTTTAGGTACCACTTTATATGATCCTATACGTGCTGTCCGACACTGTAGCATTGTATAGGATCCATTAAATGAGCCATCCTTAATGCCATCCATGCTCTCTAGCTCTCTACCACCACCTGAAAAATCAAACCAGGACTATGAGAATTTTATATTTGTAAATGCAAACTCCTACTTTCAAATCTTGTACAAGCACAAAGTATGTACTTTAATTTTCTTTTGAAAATACATAGAAGTCCGAAATAATGCAGTTGTTGCGGGACATACTTTTCCACATTATAACCTTACTGCACTATATAGAGGTCCAACACTAGACGGGGCAAAATTAAGTCCTGCCTGTTGGAGGAAGGAAATACGCATGTAATAATAAATTACAGTACAGTATTAAACTCTTATATATTAGGTAAATATATTACATTACTTTTAATATTACTCACCAGTTATGCTGGAAGATATATTCCAGACTGTAACTGATTTATATTCCAGTATACATAGTTTACACCAACCTAATTTTTGTTAAAAAAAAAAAAAAAAATCAAAAAGTTTTGTTTGACGCAGTGAAGCGCTACGTTTTCTCTCCACATTGAGGCAAGATGGAGGTGATGAATGCTGTTTGATTCATTTTGCCTGTCCATCTACAGAATCACATTGTTTAAATGAATTATCACTTCACTAAATTCAGAATGTTTTCTTCCGCCTCCATGTCATTTTCACCATCATCTTGTTCATTGCCATTCTTGTTGTGGACAGCATTAAGCAAACTGTTGCGTCAGCTTCATATCCTGCTCAGATAACATACTTGTAAGAAATGTCGTATAGTCCTTGCAGAAAAATGTCCACACTATTTACCAGCTGAATTAGTTGTGCAAATCTGTTTGTATGAATGCAATCATAACTGCAGATATTGTAGATGAAATTACTTAAGTTGTTCAATACCACATAGACTTCAACAGGGACATTTAGAATAAATGTTATGCTTTTTTATAAGCATTTTATCTTTGTTTTAGTGTTTTTTCATTTAAAAATCAGTTCTCTCACTATTCTGTTTAAGGACGACTTACTGCTCTGAATGTTAATGCTTTCTCTTAAAATAATAATTCAGATATTGTAGGAGCTACTTTTTCTTGAACATAAAAATGTTAAGTCCTTCTAACAACACGTTTGTCGAAGTCATCTAGATCTATGGGTATTACTCATTTTGGAAGGCTAATCTTTTTACCTAGAGTTCCAAAGATATGCTCTGATTTTCATTTTGTTTGTGTTTGTTAACAATTCTTTTTACTGTTCTTTCTGACATTCCTATATCATCTGATATGTACTTTAGCTTTTAGAATCTTTTTGAAAAAGAATCTTCTGATGTAAGCAGTTCTTTGATTTTTAGCTTCTTTCTTCATGTGCGCTCATACATTTGATACATTTTCTTGACTCTGTGTAATGTTTTGGATCCTAATTTACGAAATACACTGGTGACATAATTTATGCTGTTATCAATGACAAATATGCAATACTCACTCCTTATTGCAAAAACTAATTATGTCAACAGCATGCTGCAGAACGGACAGCAAATTTATATTATTTCACTTTATTTCAAATTACTTTTACTTTTCTGAGAGGAAATAACGCAGATCAATCCTCTTTAGTATAACTCCAACCTATCTATAACTTTCTCTTGTACAAGATAATTTACTCTTCTGCTTAGATATTTTATCTATTCAAAAACAAAAATCAGAAACAAGTTAGTCAAGCATGCATGATAATATAAACTACCCAGAGCACCTGCCTACTGTGCAAGGGGTCCCAGGTTCGATTCCTGGCTAGGCGGGATGAGGATTTTTCTCAAACCAAGAAGATTCCCCCATATTCTCCTGAATCTGGAAGTATGAATGAGTGTGAATGTGTGCGTGATATAACGATTAAAATACAAAGTATAAGCAACCCAACGTATACAAGTTAACACCATCGATATACTCCAAAGGAGAAGGGCCGCCGATATGACCACTGCAGTTAAAGGGGAGATAAAAAAAAAAAAATTAAAATTAAAACAATTTTAAAATATATATATTTATACAGAAAATTTAAAATACTCTTGGCTGTCATACAGATGTATATTTACAAATTGACACATTTCCAAAACTTTTGTCTTCTGGTTAAGAAATACAAATACCACAACTTAATAATTTAGTCTAGATTCAAAGTGAGCATAATAATATTTTAACACTCAAATGCTGCAAAATATTCTTAATTAATCACCAACAACATTAAGTTTTACAATTAAGTAAGCAAAATGTTTGTTTTAACTCACACTTTTTTTTCCTTTACTGTGTGAAAATGTATGAAGCCTAATTGATAAACATTGAAATAAACTTGTTAGTATGAGACCATTCACTCATATCTTCCAGAAAATTGTTACAATTTATATCCAATGTCCCCAGAGATCATAATGAAAATATCATCTGCATAAAAAAGTAACAGAATACGTATTAGCCTTGAAGTTAATTTACTTATATAAGAAATGACAGATATCCCAGGACAGAAACTTGAGTACTCCCATTTCAACAAACTCTTATGTGATTTGCATAAGCTTCTTCTCTCTCTGGACGCCTGAAAAGTTTCAACTTATTATTTACATGTGCTTAAGTTGTTGTACAACTCCTCACACACCATATCTTCAAGTTTTTCCAGTAGCAACTCATGATTTATAGCCAAATGCTTGATGTAAGTCACAAAAAATTCCAAAACAGATTTGTTGAGAACTAAGAATAAACTTTACTTCCTTAAATACTGAATATACAGCAGATATCACAGACTTGTTTGAAAGAATGAAGAATGAGATGAATGTGATGAATGTGAAAACTGATTATGAACCCAACAATTTAAAAACCTAATTAACATTCAATACTCAAAGATTTTTGCAAAAATATTACCCATAAGGCCAGTAATTTTTAAAAATTGTAATAAATTTGCTGGTTTTAAGTTCTTAGGCAAGATACCCTATTTAAAAGATAAATACATAAATTAATGGCTTAAAATCACTTTGGCACACTGCTTCAAAATATTTCTTGAAACTTAATCTGAAACAGAAGATAACTCATTTTTTAGTTCTGTCTTAATATTCAATACCTCTTTTCAGCAAAATAAAAAATACACCTACTCTAAGAAATATAACTAATGTTACAAAACCTAACCTACACTTCTGAGTTATTTATATTAAGGTAATTGCAAAATAGGAATGAACTCGAATTAGCCAATGCGCTGCATGCGGTGTACAGTTAAGTGCATATAGTGGCTTGCTTTGCCAAACTATATGGCTAATTTCTTTGCATGCTCTAAAAATACTAATTACAGATTTCCCCCCCCCCCCCCATGTCAAAGAGCTATATTTTTCTGAGGGTGACTGTCTAAACCCCATGTTAGTAGCACAACTGATTTCAGAGATAGGGCCTGACCAGAGAGAAAAGAATCATTAAAAACACACATGCTGTGCTGCAGTTGCATTTTGTACCTTGCATTCAGTAACCGATCTTTTAGGGCTGCAGACGTGCTTTTCAAAGTAAGTAGATGTGTTACTTAGAAAGCCTACTAGCGTACCTAGTAGTAATAGTGAGACAACTCGTAAGATTTTATCTAGACCACTAGAAATATTTTCTTGTGTATTCCTTTTACAAACAGTTGTCAAAGATATTTTCAAAAGTACAAATTTCGCTCAGACTTGAGAATTAACAGCACAAGCCTGTCATATGAGTGCTCATTCTGTGATGAACATTATTAAAGAAGGCAAACAGTACACCAAATTAGAAGTTTCCATATTTAGGTCTCCTGGAAAACATTGAGCAGCTAAAAATATGTTACCAGCTTAAACAATTTTAAAAAGTGTGTTTTAATAGAACAGTTTATGGTTTATATACCAGGGGTGAACATCCAACTGCTAAAAGGCTGACCAATTTAATGAGGGAGCAAATAGAATATACAGGTTCTGAATCTTCTATGTATAATATACTGCAATCTCTTGGATTCAAATATAGAAAACCAGTGATGGTCGGAAATTTCTGCTTGAGTGAAGTATATTGTTGCTGCAAGACTAACATTTCTGTGCACAATTTATGGTGTAAAAATACTACATGAATACACATTCGTATCTTCCATATTTATTAAGTATTTTAATGAAACAAAAATTGGTGTAAAGTCCATTGCAGGCAGTATATAATTACAGCATCATTACAGTAGAGAGTATACCACAAATATGAAATGTTACTATTTTGTCTCACTGTAGCAAATGCCATTCTTTCATCGAATGCCTCTAATTTTTGTCATTTTGTAATACATATGAACAATAGCTGCGTAAGTGAACTTTTATCTGGCTCAAGGTTTTAAGGTTCAGATTATGCTATTTATTAATACCATGCAATAATCATTGTATATGTTGTCAAGCACAGGCTGAGATATTAAGCTAACTTTGTTAGGATCTGTAAGTACATCTCAGATCACTTCCTACGCGCATTCGGTGAAACAAAGATAGATACATCTTCCATCTCTGTTGCCCACTCACTATGGAACTGGCAATGCCAAGAGAGTATGCTAACTGTATTGCTGTGCCTATGTTCATTCTTATTTTGTAGCTACTCTAGATATTTTCAATGAAGTTTCTTAAAAAAAAAAATTATGAATTCTTCAGAAATTACTGTGGATTGGTTGGTAGAAGGACAATCAATTTTTAGAACAATGTTGTTCTTCACACCAAAAATGCTCTTGGTTATAATATTCCATACACATTTATGCTTACTAGCAACAGCAGCAATTTATGTAGTAGTCACACATCAAGTTCTCGACTTCTCTTACAGGCTTGTAAGAGACAGTATAGTTGTGAAATGTATCATCTTTTTAAAGGGGGGGGGAGGAAGGAAGGAAAGAAAGACTCATCTATGAAAAGGAATGAAAATTGTGATCTTAAGGTGTACAAGCTTAGCTGTTTCATCAGTGCAGAAATAGTGCATGCTTTTGTTGCATTATTACTAAAGAATGACAAACAGGGTGTCTACTGACTTCAATGCCAAATTGCATTACGTATTGCAGTAAAAATACAGCAATATACTAATTTGTTTTATAGCTAGCTTAACATCTTTACAGTCACCCTCTGTGAACTAGGAGTAACAAGCCAGCCTCCAGTTAACATGAGTTCTTTTGAAATGCGTAGTCTTTAACGCCTGCGTTTACTACATGTGGCATCACAGGCAGCAACACTGATGGTAGATGAAATGAAGATGGAGCACTAGTAGAATGAGATGGCGGGGAAACAGATTCCTGGAGAAAACCCGCCTTAATGCCATGTTGTCCACCACAAATCTCACATGCAGAGATCGAACCCAGGACGCCTTGGTAACAGCCAAACTGTCTAAACCTTGCCCAAGACGTGGCTTGTTCCTTTGGAAAGGAAGTAAAATCAGGTTTTTTTTTTTAATTATGTCCTCCAACGGTAAGTTATATTAGACAGTGAATGAATTGGGTGAAATGATGTTCAAATGATTCTAGGGTCCATGGAGCTTAGAGTTACCCAACATTTCTCTTGAAGGATAAGGGAAAACCCCGGAAAAAACCTTATCCAGAAAATTCACCCTGACCGAGATTCAAACTAGGGACCTCTTGAACGTGAGGCAGACACACTACCATCTACGCTACTGAGGCGGGCTAAACTCAGGGTGTCATATTGTAGATTTACAACACATAAAAGCACTTCAAACTTGATGAAGAGGTCTCTGAGCAAAATTAAGCAGTCTTTCATACTCTATATAGAATGGGAAGCATAAAACACAACTTAACACCTTCACTGGCTTTATTTCTTTACACAGCCATTATATAACCCTTTCTCTTGATTCCTCATACCAGTTCTCATTTCCTTTTTAAGTCCCTATATTCTCACACATCTTTCACTCTACACTTGCCTCAATGTAATTACTTTTTGTCTTCTTTTTCTTTGCCATTTCTTTGTTTCCTGCAAGCTATTTGCACTAAACATTTTTAATCCCTTCATATGACGTTCAAGTTAAAATGCCTCAAATCGATATGGACATGTATAGACGACCTATGCATGCATTTAATGCTTATTTAATGACAATTATTTTAATCTTTATATTTTACAATATATTTAAATAAGTTCTGTAACAGATACCGTTAAAGATTCCATTTTAATGTTACACCTCAAAACAAATACACATCTATACATTCCCAGCAAATCATACTGGTTTCCTTAAGAACTCCTTTTTCATGACACACTAAACATTTTTTAAATGGGCACGACTTTCTTTTGGCAGGAGATGGTATCCTTTTAAGAAACTGTTTTCCCCTCAAGTATGAGGAGTACTAGGGTGGAGGACTTCTTACCTCCAGTATAAAGAGCCCCTGAATGTTGCACTGCTAAATTAGGCTGTGAGCCATTGATACATGTAAGCCCAGTAAGATTGTCTTGCATGAGTTTAGAGTTCTTCAAATTACTAAACAATTGTATATGGTTATATACAGCTGGTGTAAAAGTACTTTTTATACCATTTAATTGTTTTTGTAAAGAGGGATAGCTTAATATACCTGATCTACCAAGTCTTACCATAAATACTGTCACAACATTCTAATTCAACTGACACAAAATGCTTGGAGATATTTTAATATCCTTATACCACTAGTTACATAGATTTATGGAGAATTGAAATCACATGTAATTATTCAAAATGGCCACCATTAGCAAGCACACAGTCCTAAAGTCTTTGTGGCCACTCATCAATTGCATTATGCACATCAAGAGGGAACTCGGCAACTGCCTTCAGAAGAGAGCGCTTCAAACTTTCAATATTGGGATGTCTCTTCTTGCAAGCCATCTCCTGAAGCTTGGACCACAATTTGTAGTCCAAAGGGTTTATGTCCGGACTAGCAGATGGCCAGTCTGAAGTAGAAATGAAGTCTGGAACATTTGACCTCAGCCACTCCTGGGTTGAACCAGCCTTGTGTGAGGGGCAGAATCCTGCTGGAAGGTCCATCTCTGTCCACGGAAGAGTGTGTTGTTGAGGTTCTTAACTATTGGTTGAAGCACTGTGTTCTGATACACTTGTGCAGTTGTTTTCACATTTTTTTTCACAAAAATGGAGCTCTGTTGTGCCCTCGTAGCTCACACCCCACCACACCATGACTGATGCAGGATGATGACCCCTCTGGATTCTTGGAGCCTTTTCACCAGCTTCTCTAGATGACGTAGCATATACCCTGTCATTTTGGGCATTGAAAGTCTCCTCAACATTGAAAATTTTTTCATCAGTGAAAAGAATTCGTCGGTGCCCATTTGCAGCGTAACGCTTTAGCAAGCGCTTTGATTTTAGGAGTCTCTGGCGCTTCAGTTCATTTGTAAGAGGGTGTCCCTTGCATCGTTTGTTAGCATGGAGTCCCAAGTCACTCCTCAATGTGCGAGACAGACATTTTTGAAATGTTTAGCTCTTGAGCCATCACCGACTGCCTTCTTACAGGATTTCTCCGCACACGAGCCGCCACTGCTTTCACTAATTTTGGAGTCCGAACTGTGCGTGGTCTTCCTTCCCGCGGGCGATCTTTCACATCTCCAGTCTCATCAAAACGCTGGATAGTGCGATAGACAAACCTCTTTGTGATTTTCAGTTTCTGGAGAGTTTTGAAAATCTCACTTGGTGATTTACCTACCCTATATAGCGCTATCACAGCCACACGATTTTCATAGTCACCCCATTCCACAGCTGCTCCATCAATGACTCAGGCTACCTGCTACCACTCTGGAATGTGCCGGCTCCTCCGGCTGGAGGTACAGCCACCCTCAAAAGTTTGTGACAGTATTTATGGTAAGACTAGGTAGTAGATCCACACCACCCACATTTGACTCATTATTTTCCCTCCAAAATGGAGCAGCAAACATGCCATCTATAGACCAGTACATGTCTAATGTAGGTTTACAAATAACACGCACACTTTCCACTTCTGAATTCTCTTAGGCCCTAAATTGCTTTTAGAGGTCTGGGCCTCCTTCACCCTACTCACATATACATTTGTTTCCACAAAAATGAGACACTACATCAACAGCAAAAAAAAAAAAAAAAAAAAAAAAAAGGTCATTTCCTTCCTCACTGCTACCTATATCCTCAAACACCTCTCTCAAAACCTGAAATCTCGCCATCAATATATAAATCATGCTGAACAGCAAGAAGTCATCCACATTTTCTACAGTGATATCAAAAGCCCTTACACATTCTATGCAAGCTAATTTATTTGCTACATTACTAGGACAAGTCCTGGCTATCACTAAATTTAACAATTTCAAATGTGCTTTTCAATTAATTTCCATTAGCCAAAAGGGATCACTTTGAACTACGAGAGAGTCAACTAAATTACAAAGTGCAAACAGAAGCATAAGTCTACCATAAACTTCAGTTGGTAAATACTGTAACAAGTGGTACGTACAAATGCTGACAGAGAGGTTTATTTCTTTCCAGCATGTGTTTCACACAACATGTACAATGATTATTGCTTGGTAGTATAAACTGAACGTTAAAACCTGAAATGGAGAACTCGCTTTCACAGCTAATATATACATATCATTCATATGAACGATTAAACAAAATGACTCACAATTAAATGCGCTCGACACAAAGAGTGGCTTTCTCTACAGTGATACAAAATAGTGAAATTTCAACGGTTTATGAACATCGTCTCTACCTGAATGATACTATAGTTGTATACTGCCTTTAATGGGCTTTAAACCAGCTTTTGTTTCATTAAAATAATGTAATAAATACAGAAGATATGTATTTAAGAAGCATTTTAACAGCATTTAAAAATTTAAATGTATTATTTTGTATATTGGGTATCCGTTCCTGGTCTGTGCAGGGTTTAAATGGCCATCGCTGTAGGGGTTAACTTAAATGTCTCCCTTATTTTCTTCTTCATTCCACTAAACAAGCTCTTTGGTCATCCTCTCCAGATATTCAATCACTGCCATTATTTAATACCACCAGCTTTTTCAGTTCCATGTGCATTATTACTATGTAATTTTTTGTAATTCTGTAGTTTGCTTTTCTGTCCCTCATACCTTTCACTCATTTGTTCCTCTTATCTTACTGTTGCTTAAGCTGTTTACTCTATCATTTGCCCAATAATACATAATGTGAGTTTCCTATGAATGCATTGTAACCTTGATTGTTTACCTTATTCCTTTCTTCAATTAGCCTCTTCCTTCGTATGATTGGGCCTTGTTAATAGACATTCAATCCTCTAACTTTATTGCTTTATTTATTTTAGTATTTCTGTTAAATCTCATTAACGAGACATCATCTCTTATAATTAGCTTTTTCTCTAGTCTGTTTCACAGTTGCTACTTAGCTCCTTTTTGTTTCTTGAATGAGGAATTTTTTTTTTTTTTTTAACAAAATCTCTGTACAATGATCCCAAAGATATTTTATGCTAACATATACTACAAGGCCCAACACACTCCCGAACCAATATGTTTATAAAAACTGACAGAGCTGAACAGCTGAAAAGTAGGAATCTATTTTGCTCTCAAACCCAAAATTACTTAAGCCTTTGCCCCTCCACGGGTACTAAGAAGTTTTCCTCCACTGCTTTAGCAGGCATTTAAATCTACATCAATAGAGCAAGAGGTTGAATGCAAAAATGACCTATTAACATAGAAATTACCAAATAAAAAACATATTTGAACCTAGTGAGAATAGTATAACTTTTTAAATTAAAAATTGTATTTCTGTATATTTAGCAAACGGTTTAATGCACACCATGTTTTTTATTTATATTCGTATATAGCCCTATTTTACCAAAACAAAACTCTGTTTTGCAGAAAGAATATACACAAACATTCTAGGATATTCTCACAACTTACACTTAATTTTTTATTATTTTGTCTTTACATTTAACACTTCCACCCCTCTTTTTTGATGATAGTGGAGAAAGCACCCTGTTTGGCATAAAGGAAAATCACATTGCAGATATTTGTACCGTTTGAATGTCACACCCAGACTGGTTACATGGTTTTTTGCTGCGCATACAATGCACATTTTTATTTGATCCCGGATCCCTATAAAATTAAGAAGCAATGAAGGTGACGTTACAGCATTAGGTAGACTCCTCTGCCATCACGTATGTTTTTGTGATGTGAAACTTCCGATCAACTAATTTACATGATCTTTCCTAGGTGTATTGTAGCAGTCAATTTTCATGCGCTGTTCTAACAGTTCTGTTGCTCAAATTATAAATGATGCCGTTTATAACAGATACATTTACAACAAAGTAAAAACAAAATGTTCACCGTTTTTTGCTGTCTTCCCACACCATGGTGGGAAGATTTCGTTGATTCACCAGGTCAATAATCCCTATGCCATGAGGTTAATTATGCCAGCAATATGTTATGGAATGTACACATTCTCCTTTTCTTTACCGCTTTTTCTTACCACCACACATCTCGTCTTGGATCTGAATTTATTGAGAGTAGCAAAACGACTTGATTATTATGCCAAGCAATAGCAACCATTCACTCATTTTCAAGTTTACAAGATTCACATCTTCAGTTTTAGATGTTTAGGTATGCTGTTTGTGTTGTACACAAGCATATACTTTTTTGTAACAACATTTTAATTAGTATTGTGGAGTTAAAAAAAATTATCAAAATACATATGATGCCACTGATCTGTATAGTGTTTGTAAATATCCAAGACCACTTAGCAAAGAAGTTAACAGAAGAAGACGAAGTTAACAGTGTTTTTCTTTTTTCTCAAGGTACATCATACAGTCTAGAAGATACCCATTCTTGCTGAATACAATACCCACTGCTTTCGTTCCCTGTATTGTATGTTTCTTTGGCATATATTGCTTCAAATAAAACTTTCCTTTGAAACTTATTGTTTCGTCCACAGCAAGATTGCAGCCTGAATAATGCATTTTAAATTTCTTTACAATGCAAAATGGAGGATGAATTGTATATAAATAATAAAAATTCTCTTCTCCCCATTTTGATTTAACTTCGTCATATTCGTAAAAATACTGAGAAAGCATTTCAGAATGACCGAATATAACTGCCTGCTTAATGGGACAGATACAAAAGTGGTTTGAAAAATTATCTCTAGTTTTGGACAGATTTACCATTCCCATACAAATAAAAATCCCCAAATATGCCCTAATTTTGCTCTCATTTATGTGCGTCCATCATGTGTCTTGTTTGTTCACCTGAGAAATCTGTACATATTTGCCTCCAAATTCTAATGCAATAAAGTGCAAAAGTTGCTGTGTAGAAAAAAGACTAGAGTATTCAATTTCTTCATATCCTACTTTTACATCATGGCAGATACCTAAAGGGAATTTAAACATTTCAATTTCTCTAAAAGAGAGCTGAAATGACCATTTAGGCGTTGGAATGGTTTGCAGAACCAAAGAAGCCGCATGCACTGTTCCATATAACTGTCTTGAGCTGAGCCGGCCAACCATGAAACTTCGGAGTTGTCACTTTCGTTCGTTAATTCTTCAAAAATAGCAACTTGTAACCCTTTGTCTGCCAATTTCTGTATGCACATACTGTTTACATCCCAAAGTCCCTGCGTGACATTTCATGGCAATAGTTACATTATTACTGCTTAGCGAAGTGACAACCTGAAGCAGTGAAAGCAAATGCTTATTTTTACACTTGACATGTAAGATATTACTTCTTAAGGTAATACTGGGTTGTTTCTTTCTTAGAGAGAAGAGCTAATAATTACTTTTCACAGTGTTTACTCATGGAAGTAAACACTGTGAAAAGTAACTATCAACTCTTCTCTCTAAGAAAGAAATAACCCAGTATTACCTTAAGTTAGATATCAAATTAACCAGAACAGAAAATGCTCAATATCTTGGAATATTGTTTGATAAAAATTAACTTGGAAAAACACATATTGAAAAAATTAGAGATAAAGCAATTAACCGTTTTAAGATATTAAAAAGACTTGCAGGAACTAAATGGGGTTGTTCAAGATCTACATTAAATACTACATATAATACATATATAAGGCCAGTTCTTAATTACTGTGGAGAAGTACTGATAACATCATCACCTTCAACTTCCATGATACTGGAGCGCACACAAAATCAAGCTCTTAGGTTAATTACTGGAGCTATAAAAACTACTCCTATAATAACCTTACAAGCATTTACATGTAACAGACCCATAATGACAGATTTAGAAATGCAAGCCCTTTTAACATATGAAAAGCTCTTAAGAATTCCAGAGAATAATAAATGGGTAAAACAACACACATCCACCATCAGTTTGAAAACTCAATTAGGCTTCATACAGAAAGTTCAACAACTAAGAAGTAAACTAAATTACCCATCCAAAATAGAACCTTTCATGTCTCTTAATAACCCACTGAACATCATTGAATTAGAATACTACCTAGATTTACTTGCAGATTTTAAAAAGGAATACTCATCTACAGAAGCTAAAGCATATGCCCTTGAAACCATGAATGTAAGATATCCAGTTGACAAATGGACACACATCTATACAGATGGCTCTCTTTATAATCAAGAAGATGGAGCAGGAGCTACCTGTAAATTCTTTTCTTTCTATAAGCATGTTGGAATTTACTTAACAAGTTTTGATGGAGAAATTGATGCAATTTATACTTCCTTACAAAATCTATTTGCCTGGACAAATAAGCTTTCCAACATAGTTTTCTTAACAGATTCTAAAGCAGCTATTCAGGCTATTATTTCAAATGACAGCCCAAAAACCGAAAAGATAAATGAGATTCATAATATGATTAAACATCTTCAAAATTTAAATATACGTATAGTTCTCCAATGGATACCATCTCACTGGAATTTCTGGCAATGAGCAAGCAGATATGTTGGCCAAGAAGGGTTCCAAAATATCTCAAACAACGAAACAAAATATCCCCTATGAAACAGTTAAAAGATTAATCAGAAACATCTTCACAAAACTATATAACAACTATCTAGTTTCCTCTGGAAAACTTAATTGGAAAGATCTACAAAACAAACTAAAGACAATTCCAGAACTACCTCGAAAATCTTCAGTAGCAATGTTCAGATTAATCACAGGCCACGATTGTTTGAATGGACATTTATTCAAGGTTGGATTAACAATTTCTCCACAGTGCTATTTATGTGGTAAAGACGATTTAATGAACATCGATCATCTAACTGAATGTGAAACTCTCCAAAATCAAGATCTAGTCTCCAAATATTGGGAAGCAAGAAGAAAAATGATTTTATTATCAAATTCTGAGCATTAAAAAAACGCCCACGCCCCCACCCACCCACCCACACACACACACTTGACATGTCAAAGAACTGATGGCAATGTACCCCAGTGTTTCTTAGGTCCTTCATACATGGAAATAAACGATAACCTTAGAGGAAGTTAAGGTGCATGCCATAAGAGGGCATCCAAACAAATTCTACTTTACTATGCTGCACTACAATATGCAGTGCAGGCTCCTTTTAAATCTGCTACGTTTTACTACGCAACGCAGTGCAAAGGATTACAGCTGGCTGACAGACAATCAGACGGATGAGCAGACAGACAGTTTAGTGGCTCAACTGTAAGGCCATCAGTGCTCTTTAAAAATGAACATGGGAAAAGGCAAGAGATAAGATTTGGTACAAAATGAATATGCTAGCAAATGTCACACATTAAGTAAACATACACAATAAAATTGTGGCATAAGCCAGAGGTAAATTCAAAGTAACATATGTAAGACAAAAAGGTACAAAAATCTTGATATATAAAAACCTTTTTAAAGCACTTGTCAAACTATAAAAACACTGTAGCTCCACTTACATTTAAAATTAGGATATGTTTTGAGGGACACGCATCATCATCAGCTGATGTTCGGCTGGTTCTTCAGGTGACTGCCTCCCTGTCCTGGCGCTGTGCAATGAGTTGAATGACGTCATCCACTATTGGTATTTCGAAGTTCATAGTTCTCTTTTTATTCTTAAAAGTGTGTATATTTTCCCAAACTGTTAATTCCCAATACTTTTTTGCTGGTACCAAAAGTTCGACGTCTTTGGAAATATTATGATTTTTTGACCAAAAGTGATGGGCTATGGCTGATTTATGTCTGTATTTTATGCATCTCTTGTGTTCTTTCATCCTTGTTTCTAAGTTTTTGTTTTTACAATATATATCTCATGGCAAACCTCACGTTTTACACGATAAATTCCTGATAATTTGTTGGCTGGATTTGTTTTTGAGCAGGTGATTTAGTATGTTTCTCATGCCGTATTTATGTGGCACTAGTTGTATATGAAAATGACAGAAAATGCTTTTAAATTTATTAAAAGCCTTAGGGCGATATGTACATTTGCAATATATTTTCTTTAAGTCATCAGCTTTTAATGTACTGATGTCCTTGATGGTTTTCCGTCTTTTATGTTTATCATTTTAGTAATAAATTTTGGATCATGGCCATTCACATTTGCAACATACTTTATGTGATCTACTTCCCTGTTATGTTCTTCCATAGTCAATGGAATGTTCACTAACCTATGGATTAAACTGAAATACTGCATATTGGTGTTCCTTTGACTTGGAGTTATTGTTTTTAATGTAGTTATCCAAATGTGTTGATTTTCTATATATGCCAAATTCTAATTTGTCTTCATTTCTCATAATTTTTAGATCCAAAACCGGGAACCGTCTGTCTTTTTCTGTTTCAACAGTAAACTTTAAAGATCGGTCTTGTAGAGTCAATAGTTCTAACGCATTCTGTGCTAACTTTCCTGGTACTATGGTGAATATATCAACATACTTTAAAAATATGCGGAAATGCTTTTGTCACCTGTGTTTCTAAATAACTCATATACAAATCAGCCAATAACAGTGAGATGGGATCGCCCATAGCTAACCCTGAGGTTTGTTTGTAATACTTTTGATTGAACATGAAGTTGTTTTGGTTGATGCGTAAGTTGATAAGTTTATTATATTCTTCAATTTGGGTTTCAGTAAAACCTTGATCTGAAAGCCATAGCTTAATCAAACTTGGTAGCTTTTCTATAGGTATACTCGTAAATAATGAACTGACATCACAGGAAACTAAAATTTCATTAGTATTAATATTTGCTTTATTTAATTTGTCAACTAATTCCAAGCTGTTTTTTATACCGAATCATATCTTTGTATGTGGTCCATTTCGTGTACTAACCACTTTGCTAAATAATATGTAGGTGCATCTATTTTGCTGATAATCCATCTCATACTGTCATCAGTGTTATGAATTTTTGGTAAACAATACATTTTCGGTAAAACTGGGTTGCTCAGAACTAAGGTTTTTTTTTTTTTTTTTTTTTTTTTTTTTTTTTTTTTTTTTTTTTTTTTTTTTTTTCCAGGTATTATCGTACTTTCTTTTCTTCTTATTTGCAGAAACAACCAAAGCTCATAGAGGATTCTTTTTTATTTCTTCATATTCCTGATTTTCTAGAAGTTTAACTCTGTGTGTGTAATTAACTTTGTCCATGATAACAGTTTTATTATCTTTATCTGCTGTCAAATATAATACTGGTTTAAGATTCAGTAGGTGTATTAATTGCTTTTGTTTGGGATCTGCTATTTTATACTTTGGAGATAATTTTTCATATATTGTTTTGCATTTTGTTTTAGCAATTACTTTATCTTGTTCATTAGTCATTAAATGTGATGCAATTTCGACGTCAGCAATATACTGATCTAAATTTTTTGAGTAATTTATGAATGTCTTGAGGCCTTTATTTAAGAAATCAATTTCTTTCCCGGTAAAGGGTTGTGTTTACAGATTAACTACAAGGTTTTCAAATTTTTTTATATCTAATTTTATTTTGTGTTGGTTATCATCTCTCTGTTTTCCTAAAAAGTCTGCCTTCTTTTTAAGCTTGTTAGTTTTGACGCTCATAATTGGATTGCGTTTATCATACACTCTTGTTTCAAAATTGATCCATATAATGTTATTTAAATCTTTTGTTAGTTTTAAGTGCATGTTGACTTCCGTACACAACTTAAGGCTGGATAGAGAATATAGTGATGTACAAAGCTCCTAAGGTTACACTGGTAAACACAATGATATTTAAATACTTGTGCTGCTTTTTCATCACCACTCTGATACATCCAGAGAGATTAATGAGAAACATTTCTCACTCATTAATGGCTAATTGAGAATTCTTAAATACAGCTAATATCCTTACCTCTGACTACTTCACGCTGTCTGTCAGTATCTGAACCAGTGTCCTCTTCAGTGATGATAGGTTCTTTATTTGTAACTGAAGAGATTTCTGGATTTGTACCATTAAAGCCATCATTTGATAGCCTGCTTAGTGATCTATCTCCCATCATCGAGGAACCAAAATCCGAATTCGTGTTGTCTTCATCATCGGAAGACAAGGTAAGGACTACTGAAATATCAAAAGAATAACTATAATTAGAAGTTACATATTACAGAAATCACATATTTCTCATTACAGAAAATAATTAGAAAAACAGAGAAATTACAAAATTATCTTGAACTTAAATTTCATGTGGAATGTACCTTGCTTAAGTAACTGATTCTATACAAAAACTTTCATATACTTGTAGGCAAATAACATACTGTGTCCACCTAGCAATCTAGAGTGCCCAATTTTTATTTTGTCTGGTGTGAGCTACTTTCCTCAGATTTTTCTTTATTTGGAAAGTGCAAATACCATGTGCAATGCAGTTCTTTGGATTAAAAGCTCATTGATAGATGTATCTTTAGGAGTGTTCAACTACAAGGTCTTCATTGTCCTTTAAAAACAAATCAGGGCAAAGGCCAGAGATAAGATTTACTACAAAATAAAACCACTAGCAAAAGTTACACATAAGGTGAATATACAAATCACTTACTTAAAAACCAGTGGTATATTAAAAAAAAACACAAATAAAAAGGATAAAAGCTACAAAATCTTGCTATTCATTTATCTATATCTTAAGTTGAAAGTCTACTCCTGAAAAAAATTTTGAAACTTATTTGATCGCTTTGTCTGCCAGGATCTTTGCAAAGTAGTTCAAGAGACTCCCAATATCTGCTAGAGAAACATGCTCTAGTAACATATGATGGACCAAAGAGCATTGTTACATAGCAAACGAAAGGGACAGTGTGTGTAATTGCAGTGGCCTATATTCAACTGAGCCAAACTCAACTCCACCTGAGATGAGCAACAGGAGTTTACCCAATTTATCAAAAGTTCCTTCACTAATCTAACATTATTTCCACTCCTTGCGCTAGTACAACAGTACTGATCTCCACACAAGTCTAAACTCTTTACAGAGGCACATGACATGGTAATACAGATGCTTACTGAACTCTCTAAGTCTGTTTTCCATGTATTTTTCTTAGGTTATTTCCCTTAACCTGAATTATATTTGGCAGGCTCCAGATGTTTGTCATCAATATAAAAATGTTATTGCAGGATTTTGCAATAAAATTCTCCATAGAAAAAGAGATAAACAATGAAATCCCTTTCTTAGATTTGAAACTTACCAGAAAACATAATAAACTTGAATTTGGCATACACAGAAAGGAAACACACACAGAAAATTTCATAAAATCAGATGGATATAACCCAAGACAACACAAGCATGCTGTTATCAACAGTTTAACTTACAGGCTGGTTAATGTACCTTTAAACAAGATAGAATATAACAAAGAGTACAATAACATCATTCACATTGCAGAATACAATGGATACAGTGCTGAATTGGTCAACAAGAAAATAGATAAATTCAAAAGACAACTAAGATGCAAACAAGTAACTACTCTCTCCCCAATTAGCAATGAAACCTCATACAGAAAATTTACTTATCATCCCAGAGCTACACACCTTTTCCAAAAAGTTTTCAAAGAACACAATATTACTTTGGCCCCACAGAACAAATTTAGTGTACAACACCTTTTGAAATCACATAATACAAAGGAGATACCCACAGGCAGAAAATCAGGAGTGTACCGGATAAATTGCAAGGACTGTGACAAATTCTACATTGGAAAAACAAAAAGGAACGTGAACATTAGGCTTAAAGAGCACTTTAGGAACATAAGGAATAAAGAAATAGATAAATCGGCGGTAGCGTACCATTTTTGGAAGGAAAATCATGACAGAACGAGAAATTCACTTACTAAAAAGTGTCCAAGGTCCAGCTGCATTAACCACGTGGGAAAAAATCTTTATAAAGAAATATGAAAGTAAATTGTTTAATTTCGATACTACCTTTGAAGACAACCCCAATTTCAAGTTCATCAAGATACCAACAGAGACGCACCTATCACCTCCGAGGAGTTCACTGAACCGGCATCCATTAGTCGACAACAGCTGATGATGTTAGGAAGTCCTAACGAAACGCGTTCTAGGTAAATACTAGCAATAAATGGAGCATTGAGTATTAGTTCGACTCAAAATTATATTAATAAAAATGTTATTTAAAATTAAAAGAAATTGTATAAATTTCTCCCTGGTTCATTGGGCTCCATTTGAAATGAACAGATAATGCTAATGTAAATGCATTAATAGGGCAACATTTTCCTAATGAGCAGTATGCTTAGGCTACTTGATATAAATTTATTGGTAACCACTTGAATTTAATGCCCAAAAAGACATTTTCATACAGCAGATTTAAAACACAAATGGGTTTTAGCTATTTACGTCCGCAGACCTTGTATTTTCTTCTTAATTATTTAATCCTTTGAAAGAAAATCTAAGACCAGACAATGACTATTAGGTTCATCATTCTACTATGAGAGATTATAGGTAATTTATATTCTGCATGAGGTTGATCCAAGTCCAAATTGCTGAATTAATTATAACTGCTAAATTAATTATAACTGATGAATTATTTATTACTGTGCTGCTCAACAGCGTAATCTTAATGTGGGCCTCAAGCACTTATGTGTTTCTATGCAAATGCTTTCCAATAATATTGGTACATGGTCCTGAACTAAGTGTATTTTTAATTATGAATGGAACTTAAATGAGGAAAATCTCTAAAACAGTGACATTTCTGTGTAATGCAGTTAAATGTTAAAAGGTACATTAATAGGCAACATTGGTCAAATAGCACAAATCTTACCAGAACTGGGATATTCCTTACTGCATGTCCTATAAATTATTTTTTCTAAGTCTAACACCTATGAGAGCTCTCTTCCCATGTTGCTTAAAGCAAACATTTTTTGTTGTTGGACGTTTTGAAAAAGGCACTTTTGAGTAACTGTGCAATTCTTGTAACCAAAACAGAAACTCTGGCTGGGGAGATGGTATTAACCACACTGAACTGAATTTTGATGTACTGTGATCCGTACAAAAATTTCCATGCACAAGATGAATACATGCTGTTTAACATCTTGACAGTCCTGTGTCGCAACACAGTGGGCTGGAACATTGTACTCTGGTTCTCTGCCATGGAAAGCACCTGTGTACGATCCCTTGGAGGGGCATAAGTCCTGAGTATAAGACCACTGCCCACTCAGCATCATGAGGAATTTGAGCAGATGCAATAGGTAGCGAATCCCCATAAAAATGCCAACTTGGTGGTAGTGTCAATATGCTGAGCACATCTCCTCCCCGTATTGGCTGGCTGATTGCCCACCTCTGCCTTGCATATGTGGGTGTGAAGCCTGCAACTGGCAGGCTCAGGCCTGCTTCAGAATGTTTACGCCATTATTCTTTACAGGCTGTGTTCGAGTTTCCTGTGACAGTCATGTAGCGCGTTCAGCTATCAATCAACCAATGAGAAGCAATGTACAGTACACTGCGCACTAAACAATTCAGTACTTCACATCAGTTAAGATAAGATACTAGAGAAGAAAATAACTATGCAGTGTTACAGTTTGGCAGGATGACTAAATGCGATTCACACAATTTTTAAGCAAAATTAAAACAGCATTTCCTCTTAAAGACTAGCAACAAAGTTACTAAATTGGCATACTGTAGATTATCCCACAGCAATATGTGACTATGTGGCATTGTCTTCATGACTGTGTACAACACAGGAACACCTGGAATACGAACCAGACAGTGGCATTCAACACTGAGAAAAAAGGCACCAGTAATGGGTAGTGATACCTGAGGTGTTTAGACCGTATCTACCACATTATTGATTTATTATGTGTTTTAGTAAGTCAGATGTAAGTTAGTCTAAATATTAGGCAAGCAGGAGTATTTATAAAACATTTGTGCAATTTAGGAAATCAGAATAATTCCAGTATTGTGTTTTCCATGCCATGTGCTTTCCACGCCTTTCCGTTTACATTCTACATAGATTAGGACTATATCAAACATTAAGTATATATAATTAGTCTGTCTATATGAAAATATAATTTGTGACCGATTTCTTTGATGAGAACTAAAAGAAAGAATACATTGTTACAGCAGGGGATGAAAAATGGATCAAATGGACTGTGAGCCTTTGCACCATCAAAGCATTCAGCTGTATGCATTGAGCATTTGCTGCCAATTTTGCTATCAGAGAAGAGAAATTTGGTTGCATTGATGGTTCTTTCATAACAGTTTCAAGAAAAAAGATTAAACTGCAGGATGGTGCACCTCTGACAATTTTTCAAAACAGTTGCCTCCTAAAACAAAGGATCTGTGAGTGTGTGAACCAAGTTTATGTCCATAATCAGCAATGATTTGAAGAATGGAATGAAAGAGACAATATAAGTGAATACTTTGAATTTATAGATAAGATGAAAAGTACAGATGTGAGTCCTTTCATTTAACTAAGCAGGCCTGACAGTGAATATGTTTACTATGTAAAATAGATGACGCGTTAAACACCAAATGTGACTATGTACTAAAATCAATAGCATTTCAGTATATTAGTTGTCAGTGTCTATATTTTGTGTGCGTAACTTTGTGAAGTGTAAATAGTGACAATTTTGAGTGAACTGAATTTGTCAATGTTGCAATAGCAACAGCTCTGTTTCCACTAAGTAGTATGCTGCTTGTATTTCATAAACTATGTTCATTGTATTTAGTTAATTGATGGAAATTAATCATTTATTCACACTAGCTGTGTATAGGCTAAGGTTTTTGACAGCCAACAAAAAATTCAATGCAAATGGTATATCTCAAATGCGAGAGTCCCTAGTGGTTTACCAGGGAAATATACGAGTCAAAAGGAGAATTTAATGTCATGATGGCAAGTTGGCCATGGTAGCTCAATGGGTAAGAGTGACTAGATGGAAACCAGGAGATCCGTGGATCAAATCGCGGCCGTGGCATTGAATTTTTCATGTTGACTCTATCTATCAAAAACCTTAAGACTATATATGGCTAGTGTGAAGAAATGACTAACTTACAGCATAGTTGATAAATTCAAAGAACTGTTTCCAGAGCTTCCACGCCCTCCTTAGCCAATCTTAACGAGGTGGGGAAGCTGGATTGATGCTGTAGGCTACTATGTGAAGAATTTTGATTCTGTGAAACAAGTTCTCCAACATTTTGATGTTGGATCATCCAAGGAATCAATCAGTGATGTAAAACTTAAAAATGATATTGCCTACATTCAATGCAATTTTTCCCATTTATGCATAGCCATCAAATCATTGGAGGCATGATCGTCTGAACTCTCCGAGAGCCTTGATGTTGTTCTTTCTGTGATCACTTCTCTGGAAAGTCTACAAGGGCCGATTGGAGCTGAAGTGAAGGATAAACTCTTATCCAGTTTGAAGAAAAACCCAGGATTCAAGACAATCAGTGCTATTAACAGAATTCTAAGTCAAGGTAGTGCCGAAGTCTTTGAAATTGAGTACACAGTAGAAGACTTGTGCAAGTTTAAATATGCACCAATTACTACATGTGAAATTACACGATCATTCAGTCAGTTCAAAGCCATATTATGCAACAACAGAAGTGCTATATTTGAGAATTTATGACACACCAAACTTATTGCCGGGAATCTTATTTAAAAAATTAGGGGCAATATGCAAGTTCCATTTTTTGACTTATTTACATACATCTCCAATTTACTATACCTAATTCAAAGACATGTGGAGCAATTCTGATATTATGATGTTACATATTTCTTTGTATTTGAACAGTCAAACTACATATTTCAGTATTTAAAAATACATATTGTGACTCTGTGGGTTCGTAGAATTAAAAGTCCAGTTTGCAAAAATTCAGAATGCTCTTTATTTCTGTAGAAAGACAGTTTGTACACCTTTGGCAGCAGAAACAGAATTACGTAACATACACAAATACAACCTTCAAGGTCCTCGCACACAAACAAAAGAGTTCACTTCAAAACACCGCTACACGCCCATGATTGTCAAGCTCAATTACGACTGTCTAACAACTAACCGCGGCTTTCTTTTCATATCTCCACCCATTGATATAGAAATTAACCGAATGTCCTGTATCAAACAAAACGGCACTAGAAAGACGAACCTTCCAGTTATCTATCTTTATCTGTTTCAGCAAGCTTTTTATCTCTGCGCTGCCCTATCTGTCCCTTTGTGTGCACAGGCTGTGCCTGTCGCAACAATAGGTTCGCAACACTACTCCCTCCTCAAGGCTGGTCGTCCCAAACAGCACCATCATAGTAGGCCAGACAATCCAGGTGTACCACCAACATCTTTCCTCAGGACACCTTCTGGATGCGGTAGACCACATCGTTAATCCTCTTTACCACGCGCTACGGTCCTTGCCATGGTTCTTGAAGTTCGAGCAGAGTCCCTTGGTCCGAGTAGGATGGTACAACCAGACCAGGTCACCTTGCTGGAATCCTTGGCTGTTGGCTTGCCTATCGTAATGGGCCTTCATACAGTCGCTCGCCATCTGGATGTTCTGACGAGCCATCTTATGCATGTCATGGAGATGATTCATGAGGTTCTCCCCATACTCCCTTGCTGGCTGTTTTGCTTCCGGGGGGCTCCCAAAAGCCAGGTCACAGGGGAGGTGTAACTGTCGGCCGAACATTAAGCTGGCTGGCGTCATCCCAGTGGTATGTGTTGATGACCGGTTTTCCAGCAAGAACAGTGGCACCTTGACGTCCTAGTCTCGCTGCTGGCCGGCCACGACCTTCCTCAGATGTTCTTCTAAGGGATTGATGTACCTCTCCACCATGCTGTCAAATTGCAGATGTAGGAGTGTTGTGCAGGTCTTGTTCACCCCAAGTCTTTCCAGTGCCTCCATCAGGTGAGACTCAAAATTGGTGCCCTGGTCGCTGTAGAGTTCTAACAGCACCCCAAAATGGCAGAACAGTTGCTCCACGAGGCAGTCCGTAATTGTCTTCGCCTCCTGGTTCGGGATGGCATATACCTTTGGCCACTTGGTGAAGTAGTCCACGACCACCATCAGGTACTTCTTGCCTTGGTCGGACACTGGGAACGGTCCAGCTATGTCGACAGCGATGCATTCGAATGGCGCTCCGATGTTGTACTGCTGCATGCAAGCCCGGATCCAAGTTTGGGGGCCGCGACTCGCCGCGCACACGTGACATTGACAGCACCATCTCTCAGCATCTGCTCGGAGCCTCAGCCAGTAGTAACGCAGTCGGAGTTTACCGATCGTTCCGTTTGCTCCCAGGTATCCTCCTGAAGTATCGACGTGCTCTTCCTCCAAGACATCCAGGACCTTACTCCGGGGAAGAACCAATTGCTCTCTCTCTGCGTCTTCCCATTGGGTGATTCCCATACCCAGAACAGCACACCCTCTTTGGTCGTCAACGATTCCCATTGGGCGCAGTACGACTTGTATGCAGCGCTTCTGAATGAGATGTCCTCCCAGGTCGGTGTCGACCCTGCCTGCACTAACCTCAAGAGTGGCCCAAAGTTGGCGTTCGCCAGCTGCTCCCTCCTCAGGCCTGAGTTATTCCAGCCGTCCGCAGGACGGAGGACCCTCCCGCCGACGTTGACCATCACCTCGTGGCTCCTGAGGGCATCCAGTCCCAGTATCACCTCAGCCACCTCCGCGACGAACACCCACAGACTTACGGCACTTAGCCCCAAGGTCAACTGCAGCAGGTGCCTCCCTCTCCACGGGCAAGGTGTCCCCCGATGCCGTCACTAGCTGGTATGGTCGGTTCGGTTTTCCCGACGGCAAACCCCTGGCTACATCAGGTCTAATGACGATCATGGCTGCCCCGGTGTTCCCTCACCCACAGGTCCACGATGAGGCTGTTATCCATATGCCGGCTAATGGCGCGCAGTGCCACTCGAGGGGATGGTGATGGCGCCAACGTGCCCCTCGCCACAACGGCCCTTATTTGTTTTCCGGCTGGTCTCCCTGATGTGTGCAGCCTTTCCAGGTGTCCCGGCTGGAGAGAAACCTCGGGCCGAACATTCGAGCCCCTCCCTGCTGGGGAGTTGTTCGGATTGGGTTGGACTCGAGGGGGCAGTGGTTCCCGATACCCATGGAAGATCGGGTATGGTACCGGACGGGGTTGAGGGAAGCCATTAATATTCCCGCGTACTAGCCAGCATAGCTAGTAGGTGTGCTAGATCATCAGGCGGCCCCACCGAGGTTGTTCGGTAGCCTTCCTATTTGACACAAGCGCGCGTAAGCACTAGTCTTGCCATTTTGGTGTTGGCACGCGTAAGTGGCGCACCCTCTTCCATCCCGTCTTAAGCTCACAGGACCAGATGGTAAAGTAATAAGGTCTTGCCCAATAGAAAGCCCCACGGAGACATCGGGCGCCCTTTAGGGACAGCTCGGTAACTCCCTGGTACAAGGAGGCCCAGTCCTTGTTCTACGGGTCAAGAACTAATGGGAGTAGCACCTCTGGGTTGGCCACACCACCAACACATGCCACTTGGTATTCGCTGGCATCCCTCATCTGCCTTCGGTCTCCAGTGTAGCAGATACTCCTCGAGGTCGGGGTAGCCGTCACCTTGGCCGCCTCCATCATCAATACTGCCGTTAGCGCCTCGTGGATGGTCTGTAGTCGCCAAGCATTAGGCACTGACGTATCTCGGCGTCTCGTACCCCGTCGACGGTGTAGGCCACTTTCAGGGATACGAACTCGGGTAGGAGGTCGACTAAGGCTTTGCTGGCCAGCTGTTCAATGGCCAGGGCGAACTCCTGCATCGTCTCCCCTGGCTGCTGTGACTTTGACTTCAATTGGCTGCAGTAGGCTGCAGCCAAGCAGTGGTTTCCAAAGCGGTTCTCCAGGGTCTCTCAAATGTCCTTGGCGCCACCACTTCTAGAACGCGTTCAGGACCTCTGCGGCCCATCCCTGTAGGCTGGCTATTAGCTGTGCCACCTCTTCCTCTGGTGACAACTTGTTGTGCTTGGCCACTGTATCGAATTGGCGGCAGAAGAGTTTGAACGTTGAGTGCCGTAGTACTTTGGTGGTCTGATGCATTGCATCCCGGCAAGTTGGCCTTTAAATCCTTCATCCTTCTGCCGACGATGTCCTCCACCATGGCATTCAGGGACTTGGTGTTGCTGCCGGCCTTTTCCTCTAGGTCATTAACACGGTGCGCCAGGTCCTCGACGCGCCCGCCCATCTCCTGCACAGCAGCCAACTGCTTCTCAAATTTGGCAGCGAGGGCTTCGTTCGCAGACTTCATTTCGGATAATTCGGCCTTCATTTCTGTGGCCAGGCTGTTGTTCGCTGCTCCCATTTCTGTGGCTAATTCGGTCATCTTTGCGGTTATCGTCGCGGCCAAGTTGCTATTTGCCACCTCCGTCTTCGCAGCGAGGGTGTCATTCGCCGTCATTTCTTTTAGCTCTGCGGCCAGGTTATTTGCCGCTTCTGTTTTCGCAGCGAGGTTCTCATTCGCTATTTCTCATTTCTTTCAGCTCTTCTAGAATTTTTGCCAAAGAAGCGTCTATTGTCCTATGTTCCACTTCTGACACCAACTGTGAATTAAAAGTCCAATTTGCAGACATTCAGAATGCTCTTTATTTCCATAGAAAGACAGTTTGTACACCCTTGGCAGCAGAAATAGAATTATGTAACATACACAAATACAACCTTCGAGTCGTCCACCACAAACAAAAGAGTTCACTTCAAAACACAGCTACACGCACACGATTATCCAGTTCAGTTATGACTGTCCAACAACTAACCGTGACTTCCTTTTTACACCTCTACTCATTGTTCTAGATATTAATCAAATGTTCTGCATAAAACAAGAAGGCACTAGAAAGACGAACCTTCCAGTTATCTATCTTTATCTGTTTTGGCAAGCTTTTTATCTCTGCGTTGCACTATCTGTCCATTTGTGTGCGCCAGCCACACTTGTCGCAGTAATGCTTTCCAGACAATGTATATGTACATATTTTACTGATTTTTAGTACTTAACTATCTGGGCCTTAGAGATGATATTTTATAGTCTGCTTCAGAAGCAATGCAACATTAGTTCCAATGTGCAAATGAGACTGATTAATTTGAAAATATGTGCCGGTATGAGCAAGCTATGGTTATTATTTTTTTTTTTTGTTATTTTTTAATGCCTTACTGAGTATGCTCCATTACATGATGTAATACTACAAACAACTTTGTTGAATTTGTTGCTGGTTTATAGTTGTGGTTTGTCTATATATAATCTACTTGTGCATGCTTTCTAGTATTTACATATTCGCATTGCATTTGTCATTGAATTTTTATTTAGTTCAGTGTATCAAAGTTTAATCTTTTAACAAAAGCATTGAAGTCATCTGGGTAGTTGTTAAGAATCTCCTTGGTCACTGACCATTTGTTCTTTTGCAGTTTGATTGCATGCATGTCTCCAAGATTTTCCTTCTCAAGTTTGGGGCATCTATATATTAGGTGTTGCACCGTCTGTTCTTCCATTGGGCAGGAACATATTATGCTTATCTTCTATTATGTGTATCTTGTGAAGATATCCTTTAGCTTTTCCATGTCCATTGTTTATTGATGTTAGGGTCAGAGCAATTAAGATATTTTGCTTCATCCTCTGGATTACTGTTAGAATTAATTGTCTGTACATAGATTCTTTTGTTGTACTGATCCAATGTCATTGCCATTCAACTAGTTCTTCCTCCTTAACTTTGCTGACAATGGAGCTTTTAGGCTGCTTATAATACATAAGGGTGGTAGAATTTTCAAGAGCTGCTTCCTTAGCTATTTTATCTGCTAGTTCATTACCTATGAATCCAGCGTGGGCTTCTACCCATTCAAAATTTATGTTCCAGTGGTGTTTAGTTTCTTGATTTTTTCGTGAATTTCCTCTATCAACTAATTGTGTTTACTGTTGCTTTTTAATTGTACTAATGTTATTTGGCTGTGTATAAGGCGATGCTTCTCTCCCATGGTGCAGTATCAAGTTCTTTTAGAGTTTCTAGTGCTCTTTGGATTGCTACTTGTTCTGCCTGATTGGGCAGTCATCATGAAGTTTGGCTTTTATTTTTCTTGCTAAAACTCCTTGCTTGAAAGAGACTGCTTCTGCTCAGACTTCTTCCTGTATTTTGCTTCAATCAGTGAATATTTCTTTGTAATATGTATTGTCCTTGTTTACATCTTCTGTGTTTATTACTTCAGCATTTCCAATGGTGCATCGTATTCTGTGGATCTTATAGTCCCTTCATATGTTTCTCTGTATATACTTGCTGCTTCATTGATTTCAAGGTGTATTGGTAAGCTCTAGAGTAAGCTGGTATTTTAAATGTACAAGTTCTTGCTATTTGAGAATTCTGTTACAATTGGAAATCTTACAGTTGTTACCAGAAAATACATTTTTCTCTTGCAAAATAAAAACTGGCATACAAAAGTTTATGGTAATAAGAATTTCTTTTATCTTACCAGGTTGTTCCTCAACCAGTTTGCTTCTACTACGTTTACTTGGTGGACGAGGACGTGCTCTGCCTTTTGGCACCTCTCCACTTAGCTCTGTCTTAATATTCACCTTTTGGAAAGCTTTCTGAAAAAAATAAAGATGGTAAATCATTACTTTCTTTCAAAACAATATATTAGACATTTTACTGATTAGAACATAACTGCCATTCTAAACTAACTCAAATCTAACATCTGCACAATACAATAATTTCAAAATTATTACAAAGCTGCAGCTTAAATAAGAGCCCATCAATCAATATGTGCAGCCAAGCAATAATCAGTCATTGTACTCCACAAATAACAGTTTAAAAAACTTGTAATCCATTAACTTCTCTGCCAATTTGCAGTTATCCCTTATACCAGATTGCAAGTGCCATCTTTAAAATTATCAAGAGACTTCATGGACACATTGAAAACATTAAAATTTGAACAATATAAACTTTTGTAAAGGATGTGCTTACACCTGATTGACCATTTATTTTGTGCTTGAAGGTTAAAATCATGGCTGCATCATATAGAATGCATGCATCCAAAGCAGACTACAGCTGTCACTGCAGTATGACTACAATTTTAAAATTTGCTAGTAATTTTAATGGCCAAAGGGTTCTTGTATAATAATGTATTTAATTGACAACAGCTGATGTTAGGAAAGTCCTAACAAAATGCATTCTAAGTAAATACTAGCAATAAATGAAGCATTGAGTACTAGTTTGACTCAAAATTATATTAATGTAGTTAAGCTTTTAATTTTTTATTCAACTGGAAAGGAAACATTTGTTTTAACTCTTTATATATAATATAGATAAACTTTAATTTTCTATCTCACACAGAGAAAGAAAATAAAACAAGCATAGAAAATAAGTTATTGCAAAAATATGGAAAGGAAACATTTGTTTTAACTCTTAAAAAAAGGGGAAATTAACTTTACTTTTACATCTCACAAAGAGGGGGAAAAAAGCACAGAAAATAAGTTGTTGCAAAAATAAAAATATTTTTTTTCCTTCGATGGCCATATGGGTTCCTAAAGGGGGAAAAAAATCACAAGTAAATATATGCTGATATAATACTGTAAACTATTAGTCATAAAACCTGTGTACTATTTTTTAACCCCTTGCTTGTATACTTTGGTTTCATGGCGCCTGTTATTTTTACTCTTCTCTGCAAAAATTTAAAATGGTATTCAGAAGGCTGTGATTAATTTTTACAGCCACTTGTTTTGAGTGTGCATAGAGACGACAATGGCTGGGTTAAAAATAACTGGACTAGATGTAAACATCACCATGTGTTTCTGTTTACTGTATGGTTACCAGTGCACTGGTTTCACTTGGTGTATAAAAAATAGTTCTCTAAATGGTTCCTTAAATGCAAAACATAGAGCTTATTAACAACCTAAGAAGGAAACTCATAATTCTTAATATTTACTCAATTCTTCAGGTAATAAAAGCTCTATAGAAGCCATTAAATGATACTTTCCCATCAATTTCCATTTCCTTCCATTTTCACCTAGCTTAAAATGGTGGCAGATATAGAATGTTTTTCCAAATTGATTGCAAATTTAAATGTTTGAATAGTGAAGAAGTACCACAGAGGAAAACCATTAACAGTGGGAAGAAGCAAATTAGTTTAAATGCATGTAATAAGCTAATGGAAAACCATCCAGGAGTGTTTGATGACTAATGTAATGAAACTAACCACTGAACATACAGGCATAATGAATACTCTGTAGGAAATGCCTGTAAGGAGCTTAAAGAAACAGTAACAATGATTTTGTTAACTATGCAATTTGAGTTAAAGTAGCACGTTTTTTCCCCACATTAGAAGACATTGTTTCCAGCCACCTTGGAGAAGTAGTTGACGAAGAGTGACCAGGAATCCAAACACTTACCAGCAAAGCTGCCATGCATTAGCTGTTTTGAGGAAGTACAATGAGATTGCCTCAGGAGAGGATGGAGCATTTGATGCTCTAAATGCTGTGGAGAGGAAGGTGGAACTAATACAAATGTATAAGAAGCAAAAACAATTGACAATTTCAAACCTTTTATAATAGACATTAGTGTATATACGTAAGTATTGTGACAGAAGATGAAAAACGGATATGTGGAGTCATACTGGAAAATTCAATGCCCTAGCCAGTTTCTGAACTACAGATCTACCAGTCCCCATCCGCCTGCTCTTAACCATTGAGCTACTATGGCCAACGTGCCAGCACAACATTAAATTCTCCAACTGACTCGTGTTTTTCCCGGTAAACCACTAGAAGTTCTCAAATACACGAGACAACTACCTTAATGGCGAATTACTATGCTGTAAGTACTTTAAGGCCCAGGATTTATAGTTTGGACCACTCTTAGGTCAATTAATGGAAATTACTAACTACTGTTGGCCTTGCGTCAGCTTTTATATATCTGCAGAGCATGGTAGATCTTTCTGAAATTGGAAGCCTCTGGAACTACTGTCACAAAAGGTATTTTTAAGTAGTCTGATTTTTAAAAGAAGATACATGAAGGTTATCTGTTTCTCTATGTGGGGAGCTGCACTGTTGTCTAGAAGCAGATACCAAGTTACGCATATCACCCCTCTTTCAAAACATATAAAAAAAGCATTCAAGGTTATCCCACTTCAACAAAAACATGCCCATTTAATCCCTATTAGCCTATTTAAGAACAAATGTAACTTGTTCCCGATACACATTCGCTACATTCACTTGTAACATCTTCACAGGTGTATTTTTTAAATTACTAGTTGAGATGATCATATCAGCACTACCAGTGTGCCGGAATTTTCACCCATAAAAGCTCAAGGTCATGGTCCATGTCCTCATGATAGACCCCATTACGATATATAGATGACATCTTTGCAATAGTACCAAAAAGAACACATCAGTGATGCACTAAAACTTTTAAATATCCAAGAAAAAAGCATCAAGTTCACTGTAGAAATAGAAAAAGATGAGTATTTACTATTTTTGGATCTAAAAATAATGAGAAATAAAAACAGACTAAACTTTGGCATTTACAGAAAACCAACACAGACAACTACATAAAAGCTAATGGCTACAACCTAAGATCCTACAAACAAGCCAATCTTCAATAGTTCAGCACACAGACTGGTCAACATCCCTCTCAGAGCAGAAGAATACAAAACAGAATACAACAAAATTATTGAAATAGCACAAAAAATGACTTTCCCAAAAAAGTGAACTTAAAACATTTCCAGAAACAGCCAGAAAACATTTATGCATGAATCATTAGTATATTTTGTATCAAACTTGTGTGATTTACATCAGCAGACAAAATATACCCAAATTATGTAGTAAATTATTATTAAATGTTCTCTATTGCCCACTTTAATAATAGTCATTACATTACACTATTATTATGATTATTATTACTATTATTATCATCATCGTTTACCGGAAAGCTTAATGATATATACTTTTATATGTGTATTTTCAAAGTCTAATTAAATATAACTCATAATCGAAAAATTTATATTTTACACTTAGCACTGATCTGTGTAAAATGACCTATAACATTTACATACAAAATATATATCCATAAAGTAGTCCATTGCATATTTTTTGTTATTTTTATTATTATTGAAAAATACATTTACATTATCTTTCCTTTAAACAATTGTTTAAACATGTTTCTTAAACATTAGCGTAATCATAAAAAGCATTATTACTTGTTAAAAGATATCCAGATTTCATTTAGATAGAATTAAGCATAGAATAAAATAGCTACGTATCTTCTTGTATTCTCCTTAATAACATCACTTATGACAAACAATACATCTGTTGATGCAGCATCATGCTGGGGCCTAGTGCAATTAATCCATAAGCAAGTTCTCCTATTTCCCCCCACAACCCTCTCGTTCATCAGAAAACATTTTAAGTCCACTGTACTAACCCTAATAAAGCTATAATTATTCTAAATGAAACTTATTCTAAGGAAATTAAAACCTACAGATCAGAGCATCAATGGTATTGATGGTAACATTTTCATAAAATGTACTAGAAAACACTTCCAAGCGACTCCAACAAATATGAAAAAAACTTGGTTTTGCCAATTAAGACAACATTCCTCTGAACAGAAATCTAGTATCTAACAAATAGAATGTAATAAATGCAACCAAATTTATATAGGGAAAACTAAGCAGAGCTTGGAAGCAAGGGGAAAAAAATTTGATGCTAGATGCATAAAAAACAAATACCAAGAAAAATTAGTAGTTACCACACAAATTTTTGAAAATCACAACATTAATTTGGAACCCAAACTATTAGAACACATAACACAACATTAAGAACTGCTCACAAGGGAGCAGATCTTCATCTGGAAGAACAAGGTCAGTGTATCGAGATTCAACTGTATTGGAACACCACAGTGAAGCGAAAAATTATTAAATTTTAGATGAGTCGCATTTTTTACACATCTGCTTCACTTTCGTACCTATTTTGAGGACATGTTTCGCAAATCTTCGTTTGCATCTACGGCTCTTGTGCGACTCTCATGTCCTCAAAATAGGTACGAAAGTGAAGCAGATGTGTAAAAAATGCGACTCATCTAAAATTTAATAAGGTCAGTGTGTTCAATTGTAATATTCCACACAGCGATCTGTTATTCAACTTCCAAAAACCACCACCAAGATCATTTGACATCCAGCTGATAACAGAAATCTAGCCTTGCAAACATACTCTGGGTATCTAAAAACAAAAAAAAAAATCTGTTCTTTTGTGCCTACTTTTTATTTCAACAATACTGTCATCAATTTCCAAGATTTGAAGATATTATCTTCACTGTTCTTAACTTCTGTTTTAATGAATTAGTTCTAAAGGAGTAATTGCATTTCCACTAAACATTTAAATGGTTGATAACACAGGGCTGAGATATTAATTTCTTTTTCAAGCTTTTTAATTCTGGAGAGTGATCCCTATTAATTGCTGGCCTGTGTTGAAGAAAGAGAAGTCAGACTTTTTCTATCAAGTATAAAAAAGAGCAAAAATAATGCTATACAGAACTTTTAACTTTATACAATACTGAGACATTTTAATACACGAGGATTGGCTGAGAAGTCCCAGGCCACACAATAAAAAAAAAATATATTTTTATTTCTCAACATAATCTCCAGAAAGGAGATTTGTGATATTGGTGCTCGAATTTAATTAAACCATCTCTGTAGTGTGATTTATCATGTTCCTCAAAACAGCTGTTTACCAATCAATGACCTCATTGCTGTGAAACCTTCGTACTCCAAGATTTTTTTTTGAGGTTCGGAAACAGGTGGTTAATCACTGGGTGCTAAATCTAGCAAATAAGGTGGATGTTCAGACAATACAAACTTTAATTTACACATCTTTCCCACTGCAATGACTGAACAATGAGCTGGAGCATTGTCGTGAACAAACAAGACTTTTTTCTTTGCCAAAGAGGTGTTTTTCTTTTCACCTCATCACTCAAACATTGTAGTAAGCTTGAATGGCAGCCATCAGTAATAATTTTAGTCTTTTCCAAGTAATCAATAAAAATAATTCCCTGCACATCCCAGAAAACACCTGCAATAACCTGATTAGCTGACAAAATTGACTTTCCTTTTTTTCAGAGTTGGTTCACCTGGCGCAATCCACTGTTTTGACTGTGATTTACTTTCTGGAGTGTAGTGATGTATCCAAGTTACATCCATGGTAATAAGCCATCTCAAGAATTCAATGGGATTTTTATGGTAGAGCTCCAAATTCAGGAACAGTTTTTCTTTGAAACTTTTGATCAGGTGTCAACAAATGTGACACCCATCTTGGACAAACCTTGTGAAAGCCTAAAACATTACTTAAAATATTACCCGCACATTTTTTTATATGTTTACAGCCTATCTCAACTTTAATCTGCGGTCTTCCAGTACTATTATGGGTGCATTGTTGGTGATTGACAGTTGAAGGAGTGGGGAAAGAGAGGGGATAGCACCATTGCCACTTTACCATCCCTCTCCACGTGCTAGGCAATGAAGGTGACGGGTAGAGGGGAGGTGGAAGTTCGGTTGCAGTCAGTTGCAGTAATGCACACGCACATATTCCTAGAAATTTGTATACTGTAGTATTAATCGTAAGATTGCCGTAAGACTGTCTACACGTATAAGTGAGCAGTTACCTAAGTACAGCATACGAGTTTGTAACCGCGATGTACATGCCTGATTTTCTTTACTAGCGTATTTCTTTCCCTACTCTATGGTATTCTTACTTACACCAACAGCAGCTGAGGTTCTGTCCAGTACTTTTGAAATGGGAATTATTGGACTCCCATTGTCTCTTTCATCCTCAAAATATTTTCTTACGGAACATATAATTTCCCTTGCTTGTCCTTTAATTGGGATTCCGTGCCCAAAAACATTTTTTGTGGTCTTCGCAGATAGTTTCTTTCTGTCTGTTTCTGTAGCACAAGTGTTTGTGGTAGCCATGAGTAACGATAATTAGCTAAATATTAAAGTTGCACTGAAACACTAAAGTTGATCACAGAAACACTGAAGTTGATCACTGAAACACACGAATTATATTGCGAAAATGTAAAGCTGTTTACTCTCTGTGAAACATTCACTACCTGAAGCAGTACACTCTTAGTTTGGCAGTGATGACAGGGAAAAATACTCTAAGTAAGGGTTGGTCATTAAACTGTAAAGGTTGGTCATTGACCCAGAAAACGTCATAAGCTATTCCTTGAAATTAAATCCACACCTACTCCCTTCCAACAACGCATACCGTCTCATACTAAAGGGCAACGAACGACGGCGGTATTCTGATACTGCTGATTCATAAGCGAAGCAACAATAGGAGCAGTGTCTGTTTACTGAAAACCTCAACATGCTGATAGAATAGCGTCATGCATAAAGCACGTGATGTAGTGCGATAGAGTTGGCAACATAGGATAAGCGGTTCGGGTTGCTATGGCAACAGTTTACTTTTGATTGGTGGATTGCTGGTTGCTAAGCGACGGCAATGACGTGTCAGTGACGTGTTTATCTCTTCTCCTTGTTTTCGCAGCTGAACAGCACGTGGAGGCAAAACGCCAATCACCAACTTATAATGCACCCATTATAAATGATGTTATTTTTTCAATGATATCTAGAGTTGTGACTTTCACAGGCGTCCAGAGCAAGGTACATCACTAGTGCTTGAACATCCCATTTTTAACTTTGCAACTCACCTTTTAATCATTGTATATGAAGGGGCAGAGTTTTTTTAATGTACTGTCCATTTCCTCCTTGATTTCTTTAGGCATTAAGCCTTTCAAATGTAAGTATTGAATCACATTGTTTTTCCAAATCCTCCATTTGTCTTTGTTTAAAATGTTGTCATTAAAAAAATAAACAAGTTACTGACCTGTATCTATGGGTAGAAGTCAGTCTAGAGTTAAACTACATGATATTATCTGTCAAACTGCCCCAGTGGCGCCATCTCTAGGTAAGGCCCAGGACATACCAGCCTACCCTTCCATTAATAAAGACACTGATAGCTACACTTGTAACCTGGACATGTTTACATAGTATGCAGTAAACAAAGTCATACAGCAGATAATAAAGTTTGATATTCTAGTGAAAAGTGGGATTTCTGATTTCTTGAATTTATGGTTACTGTTGCCAGAAGTCTGCATTGTATCTTGTTTGAAGTGGTTTACTATTAATTTTTAATGCTTTGTTTTACATTTGGTGTAATTGTTTTTATATTGTACGAATTCATCAATATTTGATTTATACTTGGTTTCCGAGTCACCTAACCTCACCAACATGGATTCCACTGCCCAACGAGCTAAACCAACTACCAGTATATCTAACAGTAAGTCAACAATTAGTTATGCACAAGTTCAGTGTACGTTATTCCTTAGAAAGGAAAATGCTATTATAATTGACTCAGTTGATTATGCTCCCATCATTGAATTTGTGCAACAGTTACTAAAGTTAATCCCTCTCATATTAGAATTGCATCTAAAATATCAAACAAAAGACTTTGTGTTTATTTTAGTAATATGGAAATAGCAGATGAGCTCCTAAATAAACACAAAAGTCATTACAGTAGCAGGACAGAATTTTCCAATTAGACCATTAATATCCCGCAATCAAGAGGATAATTTTATCGGAAGTGTGCTCCAGCATTCCACATTTGTGTACCAGAGAAAGAACTGCTAGCATTTTGGAATAGAAATTGTTGCACCCATGTCATTTCTACGAGCACGTTTTTCTGCCCCCAGACTGTCTCATATTGAGTTTTTGTCGGCAAACTTCCATTGCACCGGAAGATGAAAATAAACTTCCCAATTCTTTCCAAGTGAGAGTAGATAACCCTACCGCACTGGATATATGTATCCTCAGATGTCCCCATCTGCTTCCATTGCAAAAATCAAGTGCATATTGCAAAAAACTGCACCTCTGGATAATCAGGATGAAACAGGTATTTTAGATATTTATGTTGTTTGAGAGGAATATTTGGAGGAATTGTAATGTTTAATGAAATGGTAAGGTAGGGTATGTGTAACCATGACAACCGCAAATGAGAGGAAGTTGTTAAAAGATTTAAAGATCTTTCTACTGCTTAAGAACATCGTAGGAAAAAGAATACTTTATGTCTCTCCGAGGTTGTGCAGAATTATTTTGAGTGTGCATTTAAGATGCACAAATAGTGCGTGTGTAAGAGAAAAATAGTTTTGGCTTCACTCTTTGTCAGATCATTGAAGTGCAAAGATGTGTTATCTGTAGTGCCGATCTGCAAGTTCGCATAATCTTAATCTGCAAGGGTTAAGTATTGAGTATTTTATAAAAGGATATAATCTACAGATCCTAACATTGTGATAAGATATAATAATGGTTTTAGTAGAACATATTCCAATATTTTGAAGAAGAGAAAATTTGTTATTGTTTTCTACAAATTATTCTCGCTCTGATACTACGGCCAGAGAGAGAGAGAAGACTTATTGCTCCAGAGCGCCGACGCATACCTCCTCAAAATCGTCACAGAAGGTGAGAATAATCAATTATCATTCTATTCCTCGCACCTGTTGCAATTTACTGTTTCAAGGACTCAAACCCATCCACTGCAAACATAGAACATGTTGCTAACAATGCAGCAATGCAAAATGTTCCCTTTAGTCATCCAAATCTGACTCAGCTGGCACTATTACTAACGCTATATCCTCTTCAGCCATCCACATGCAATCCAGTTGGCACTAGTAATAATGCAACAATACAAAATAAAGTCCCCTTCAGATGATCACTGCTAACACAGATTACTAGAAGTGCTACATCAATGAAAAACAAAGTCCAATTGCAATCAAATAAGTCTAATACAGAAGGCAATGTTTCCAAACTGGCTTATCTCCTTGTTCACTTAACCCCACAAACTTCTAAGTTCTCCAGCCCCTGACTTGCAGATCACTAGTTTTCAGGGGTGATTTTAAAATGGAATCTTATTCTCACTGCAAAACTGAAGCGACCATTATCTTCCACTAACTCAGATAAAACCTCTTCTATTTCCTTATCTGAAAGTGAGAAAGAAACAAGCATTACAGATTATTCCTTTCTTGGAAGTGTTGAAAACAGTGTTGTTATGATAAATTAAATTTAAAGGGAGTCGATTAATGACACTAAACAACAATTACTTTTAAATTCTTCCGGAACATGTTTCAGAGACTTTGCCTCTATCCTCAGCCGGCCATCGACTGGTTCTCATTGGTGTAGTTGACGATATTTTGTCACAGGTCTCCTCTGGTGGCTTTTATAGCTAATGGCTACAACCCAAGATCCCACAAACAGGCAATCTTCAATAGTTTAGCACACAGACTGGTAAACATCCCTCTCACAGCAGAAGAATACAAAACAGAATACAACAAAATTATTGAAATAGCACAAAAAATAACTTTCCCAAATCATTAGTAGACAAAAAAGTGAACTTAGCAAAAAAGAAGCTACTAAAGGAAACCACAACCCTCTCAGCTACAGAAACTAATATGATTTTCAAAAAATTCACTTACCATCCATGGGCCTATTATAAATTCAAAAAAGTCTTCAAAAAACAAAACATTCAAATAGCATCAGTCAACCATTTCTCCATAAAAAACCTAATTTGCTCAAACATCAAAGATGCCATTCCATCTAACAAAAAATCTGGTATATATCAAATTGAATGCAGTGACTGTAGTCAAATTTATATTGGAAAAACCAAAAGAAATTTAGAAACAAGAGTCTAGGAACACTTTAGAAACATAAAATATAAACAATTAGAAAAATCAGCAGTTGCCACACATTTTTGGGGAAAAAACCACAACATAAATCCAGAACCAAAACTACTAAAACATACATCAGGAAAACAAGAACTATCCACATGGGAACAAATCTTCATTTCAAAAAATAGGAACAAAGTATTCAATTTCGACATCCCCCAGAAGGATTTGTTCAGCAAGTTCCTTGAGCCGCCACCAGAGGAGACCTGTGACAAAATATTGTCAAGTACACCAATGAGAACCAGTCGATGGCCGGCTGAGGATAGAGGCAAAGTCTTTGAAACATGTTCCAGAAAAATTTAAAAGTAAGTGTTGTTTAGAGTCATTAATCGACTCCCTTTAAATTTAATTACAGATTATTCTGATTCTAAAAATGTCCCTGATGAATTGGGAAAATTAAGGAAAAGTTATTAAAAAAAACTACTCTGATGATGAATATGTGTGACATGATACCAAGGCACTGATTGAATCTCAATCTTGTAAGTTTACCATCTCCCTAAACCAACTTTTGAACCTTTTTGACATAACTAGGAGAGTCACAAATGTGGATGTGGCTAAGGAATTTTCACATAATTTGCCAGCCTTAGCTAAGCTGTTACGACAAGTTCAACCAACTCTACCTAGCAAAGGTTTTAAAAAGCGGTGTTCTCGACTTATTAAAAAGTTAGAAACTTCAAAGTTATAATAATTATGCATCTAAATTTAGTGGAATTGCAACGGTTTCTATGCAAGAAGACCTTACATTAAATTGCTTATCAATGAGTACAGACCAAAGGTATTAATGTCTCCAAGAAACCAACTTTAAAGAGAAGTATTGTCCACAACTTCATGGTTGTACATCTTGTTTTATAATAGGCAAAATTCCACTATTGATAGTGGCAGTAGTGCAATTTTTGTTCAATCAGACCTTTTTCTGCATAACATTTCTATCCAAACTACAATGGAAGTCACTGCAGCTAGAATCAGATTAAAGGTAGATGTGACAATTTGCTCTGTTTACCTTCCTAATAGTCAGGACTTAAATATCAATGAAATGGACAGTCTTCTTACCCGACTTCCCACGCTGTGAGTTGAGTGACTTTAATAGCCATAAATTGTTATAGGGATGCTCTAAGACAAACAGATGGGGTCAAACTATTGAACAATGGCTAAATAATCATGAATAATTCTATTAAATACTGGTTTAACTATGCATTTTTATATCCTGGTCTCGAAATCAGCATCTATATGACAATGATCATTATCCTTTAAACTTAAGACTCTTGGATTATCTATCATTCAAGGAACTTAAAATACATCAGAAATGGTTCATTGATAGGGCAAAATGGCCTTTGTCTCAACACTGTATAAATGAAAACATTGAAAATTTACCTAGATTACAATCCTTGCAGACTCAAAATGTTACTGACATTGTCTAACAGTTCACAAACCTAATTATTTCTGCAGCTGAGTTTGCTATTCCTAAAACCTCAGGAATATAAATATACAAGCGCCCACTTCCATGGTGGAATAACAAATGTACATGTCAATAAATCTAAGAAGAAAGTGTTTAGAAAATAAGAAAAATAGGTGTATTGAACTTGGCACTGCATACAAAAAGGCTAGGGCAAAAGCATGTTATGTTCTTAAGTCTATAATGGCCAAGTCTTTTAATGATTTTACTTCTATCGTCAGTGAAACTCCAAATTCAGTTTTGTCAAAAATAAAATCAATTAGTTGAAGTAAAGCAGCTTCCTTCCCTAATAGTCTGGAATATGAAAATGGTACCAAACAATGATTCCTTCTAATGGCTTCATTACCAAAGCCTAGCATTTGAAAACAACATGATTCTTTCACTGTTAGTACATTATTCACTAATGCTTTTGGTGGTAATTCAAGTAACAAAAACTATGACCAGAAATTTTCTAAAATGATCTCGAATAAAGGACTCTCCAATGAACAAATTAAGTCTCTAGTTGAGTGCAATGAAGATCAGTTTAACCATTTACTATGGAAGAATTTTTTCAGTGGTTAGTTGAGTGGAATGAAGATCAGTTTAACCATTTACTATGGAAGAATTTTTTCAGTGGTTGAATAAAAGTAAAAATTCTGCTCAAGGACTAGATGACATTAACAAAACACATTTCTTAAAAATCTTCCAAAAAGAGCTATTGATTATCTCTTCCAGTTGTTCAATTTTATATGGGAAACTCAAACATTTCCTGAGCAATGGAGGAAAGCTATAATTGATCCCATTCGCAAACCTAACAAAGATCACTCCAAAGTTGTTAATTAATCATCTAATTTACTCTGTGCAAACTCTTGGAGAAAATGGTCTAGTCATCCTAGTTGGATTTTGTTAACAAACAAGTTTAATATCTCCTTATCAAAGTGGGTTTCGGCCATTTGGTTCCACAAGTGACCACCTAGTCAACAAACACTGAAATTTGTGATGCTCTGGCAATGAAGCATCACACAGTTGCAGTTTCCTTGGACATCAAAAAGGCTTATGAACTGGTCTTCAGACCAAGGATTATTGACATTCTTTTGAATATGAATTTTAAAAGGATTCAATTTCTTGTCTCATAGATATCTTAAAGTTTGCATTCAAGATAAAGTATCATCATCGATAGAAATGGTGAATGGTCCGCAACCTCATTAAATATCCAGTATAAGTATTCCTCTATGCCGATGATACAGTGTGATCCATATAAACCTAAACCATTTCAATAGACCATAATTTCCCTTTGAAAGCTCATAGAATGTAGAAATTTGTTTTAATGATCTCAGTGGCTCTGGGAGAATTGACAACACTGACAATTGTTGATAGTTGACAGTCTTAAATGTGCAGTCGTAACAGCAACATGCAGTACTCACTACGAGTGTGTGTTAACATTTTGAAATCATATTGGAAGACAAATTTCTTGGTAACAACGGAAATTTGGAAGAGAATTCAATGTATGTAATGTTCCGCCAAAGGCAACATTTTATCGCTCGTAAAAAAGCTGAAAACAACTGGTACACTCATTAATGAGTGGAAAACATGGACCGCCATTGAATGCAGAGACTGTTACAGATGTTCACAGAATTGTTGTGTCGATTGAGACAGGAATCAGGTATTCATATGAAACATGTCAAAGAAATCGGGATTACGACCTTACAGAGTGCATATGGTGCAACAACTGAAAGAAGCAGATTATGATAAATGAATCAGTTACTGTTGATGGTTTCAAGGTATTCTTATTCCACATCCAGACATTCTCTCCATAACGTGGTTGACAGATAAGGCATGGTTTCATCTGTCAGGCTACATAAACACCAAACACCAAATACTGGGCTGCTGTAAACTCCCAAGTGATCCATGAAACCCTACTGCATGATGAAAAGGTTGGAGTAAGGTGCGCAGTGTCAGCTTTCAGGATCGTTGGTCCTATTTTGACACAACTGTAGACACTGAAGATTATATAGGTATCTTCAATACATTTATGGAGCAGCTGGATGATATTGAATTGAGAGAAGATTATTTCAACCAAGTTGGAGCAATGTGCCATACATCTGACACCATGAAACTTATAACCAGTTTCTTTGATAATCGAATAATCTACAAAGTCTCCCAGATCCCCTAACTAACCTCACCCTTGAGATACCTAACCCTAACAGGGTTATCTAAAAAATAGAGTGTACAAGAATAGGCCATGGACAATTGATGTTGTCAAGGAATCCATTCGAACCGAAATAAGTAACATTGGCGAGGATACTCTCTGTAAAACTTCAGAGAATATGGTGATACGAGTGCAAACATGTATTGATGCTGGTGGAGGACACTTCCAACATTTTCTCTGAGATGTAAATAGTGTAATGTAATCTCACAATTGTGTATTATATTCTCCCGAAGTTGCACATGTGTCCTATTATTGGTTTAAAAACTATGGTCTATTGAAATGGTTCAGGTTTATATGAATTACGCTGTATTACTCTTCTGTGTAGCAGAAAAAATATACAACTGACTACATGTATAATTCAAGAGTCCTTAAGTAGTCTGTATACTTGGTCAATTCGGGCTTCATTATATCCAAGAAAAAAATCTGAATTCATTGTTTTCTCTAGGATAAAAAAGGATTTAAAAGCTGCTTAGTCTCAATTATAGGTGGTCATAATTTACCAAGAACAAATACTTGCAAAATCCTTGGTATGACATTCAGTCACAATCACACATGGAAACAATACATTACATCTCTCATGCATTTCCACTGAACTTTATCAAGATATCTCATAAGTGGGGAGCTGACTAAGTGCTTAATCAACATATATAGATCTCTAATCCAGTCCAAACCTGACTGTGGGGCTGTAATATATAGCTCAGCAAGTAAACAACTCCTCCACTTGACCCTATCATCAACACTGGAAGTTATTTAAATTTGGGATCCTTTAGATCCAGTCCAAGAAACAGTTTACTTGCAGATTCTGGTCTACTTCCCTTAAGAGTTGAGACGTATACTACAATGTCTAAATTTCTGCTCACCAAGTAATCCAACAAACAAATACATGTGTAATACTCCAAAACCAGAACTCTGATTCTCATTCTTGCTATCCACAACCACTACATGAAAGATTACTGGAATACTGTTCTGAATTTCGGATTGAAAAGCCATCTATCCTCCATGACAGTCGTTTACACCTTTCATTAATTTGGAAGTGTCACGTATACCAACTATGCAAACATGCCCAAACCAGTAATCTTTCCTATGATTTCATGACTTCATCAGAATTTCAACACTCACTTCAAAGTATATATTGATGGATCATAGTGTAATACAAGTTCCGAATGTGTCATAGTTACCACTTCATCTTAAGTAACTAACTCTTATCACCTACCAGATTACTTCTGTATTTTCATTTGAAGCCTGGGCTGTCAAAACAATTGAAATTAGCACCCAAAGTAACAAAAATCCATTAATTGTGATCTCAGACTCCACATCAACAATTTCTGCCATTGCAAAGAAGTTTAATAATCATCCACTCATTTCAAAGTATTCAAGAATGTTTAGTTTACCACTATGGTAAAGGCATCCAAATCTCATTGGCATGGCTACCTCCACATAAAGGCATTGTGGGGAATAAAATGGCTGATGTGGCAGCTAAGTCAGCTACAAGACTACAACAAATCGCAGCTGGAGTATCCAGTACACTACAAGATATCAAAGATGCTTAAAACCCATAATCTGCAGTATTGGGTCAAACAATGGCAATCCACTCCCTAAAAGCTGAAACTTGTTAGAAAATCTGTCTCAGAACCAGATATATCGAACATTCACTTCCGGAGAAGAAAAATTCTATTCAACAGATTACATATTGGTCACTTCATTTGAAGTCATAGTTATTTAAAGATCCATGTGCGAAACGTAGAACTCGAGAGATATCAACATCCCACCTCATCCTTGAGTGCCCATCCGTGCTGGAAGCCAGAAGTGACTTGAACCTCAATACTGAATTATATGCCATTTTTAATTCAGTTGAATGTCGAAAAATTATAAAATTAATGGATTCATCACAACTGTCATCTATTATATAAAATCTACACTACTATATCTTGTGTTAGATGTTATTACAGTTTCTCTTTAATACACACCTTTTGTATTTTGCAATTATTAAGTTCAACCCTGTTTATTGTTATAATATATCTGTATTTCTACTTAGATCACTACTGTTCACTGTAATGTGCAAATTTAGCTGTTTTGTTTATTGTTGTAGCCTGTTTGTACTGTTTGTTTTAAATTTCACTGTTGTCTCAATAATGTATTAATTCTACTGTGGTTGCTGATAACCTTAGTTGTTGTCAAGCGACCTTAATTAAATGAAATAACAAAAAGTCATACAGCACTCATTTGTTCATAGATACAATCACTATTTAAGTTCAACATATCCAAGTCTTACAGAAACAAACCTTTTAGTACTGCTTCCTCTTCGTATTGAAATTTGGCTTCAAGATTTTCTTGTACACTGAAGCTCTAAGTTATCTCTTTTTAGAGAACAACAGTACTCAGTAATCATCCCTTCATCTCAAAAACCTTGATAATATGATTATATTTAAATTTAAAGGGAGTCCATTAATGACACTAATCACTTTCTTTCACATCTTGATGAGCCCTTTCTCCATGTCCTTCACTGAACTCTTCAAAATTGTCAGGAAAGAAGTGAAAATGGCTATGAAGATAATACATTTTAAGGCTCATATTGCATCCTAGATTTTTCAGAGCTATCAACATTTTCAACCATGGCTTTAAAATTTCAACGTTAGAAATTGTCAACCACATTCTTAAATCCTGGCCAAGCCACTCTTGTATTAGTACATTTTCAAATACATATTTCACCAAACTACTAATGCTTGGTCCCAAAAACATTCCTTAAGTTTAACCTCAGACAGAACAGAAAATTTGGAACATATATACTTAAAACCATCACCATTTTTAGGTGATGCTTTGACAAATGTGTTCAATTCCCAGTTTAATATGAACAAGCAGCAGGATGATTTTCTCTTGTTTCATCAGATACTCTCTTATTACATTTTTCTCCCTGAATTCATTGTTGTTTTGGCAGCCCATTCTGTTGTAATCCAATGCAATTAACAGGCATGATACAGGCACAGGAAACAAAATTTTGTAAAGTCTGACTGCTGTCCCAGAAGCACTCCTATTGCTTTTTGGTTTCCACATAGAACCCATTGGTGGTTTGAATAGTTAAATGTCTACTGGTACTGAGCCATACTTCCTCCCCCTAACTTCTGGAACAACCGTGATGTTTCATCAAGCCCGGAAGCTTCTGGATTCGCCAGTTGGTGCCTATATAAGCGATGCGTTGGCCTGGAGGAGAGTTAATTCTTGGCAAGCAGCCGTGAAGAGCGCACTGCTAGTGAATGGACTGGAAGATAGTGTATGTGTTATCCGAGGAGAACGAAGCGTATTTCTACGGGAATAAAGAAAGATCTCAATTTCTGCAAATTGGATTTTAATTCTATGAACCCACAAAGTCACAATTAGTGTCAGAAGTGTGACGTACCATAATGGAGGCCGCATTGGCACAGATTCTATCTGAGTTGAAAGAAATGAAGGCAGCTACCGACACCATCACCGAGAAAATGAAAAAGAAGTTGGAGACAGCAAATAACTTGGCCGCGACAATGAGTGAATTAACAAATGAAATGAAGGCTGCCAACGAGGCCCTCGCCGCCAAATTTGAGGAGCAGTTGGACAGCGTTAAGGAGGATGTCATGGAGCTGGGCGAGCAAGTCGAAGACCTGGCGAGCAGCGTTAATGAGATAGAAGGAAAGGCCGACAGCAGCGTCAAGTCCCTGAACGCCATGGTGGAGGACGTCGTCGGCAAGAGTTTGAAGGATTTGAAGGCCGACGCGCCGGGACGCGACACATTGTCTGCGCGCGTCAAACCAACCAAATACAACGGCGCGTCAACGTTCGAGGTCTTCCGCCGCCAGTTCGACACGGTGGCCAGGCATAAGTGGTCACCGGAGGAAGAGGCCGCACAGCTAATAGCCAGCCTCCAGGGACGGACCGCAGAAGTCCTAAACGCGGTCCAGACAGCGGCGGTCCCCAAGAATATCTGGGAGGCCCTGGAGAACCGTTCCGGGAACCACCACCTAGCCGCAGCCTACCGCAGTCAGCTGAAAACAAGGCCGCAACAGCTGGCTAGCAAGGCCTTGGTTGACCTCCCCACGGAGTTCGTCTCCCGGGAAGCCGTCTACGCCTTTGTTAAAGGGGTACGAGACACCGAGATACGTCAGCGCCTAATGCTCGACGATTACACAACCATCCACGAGGCGCTAACGGCAGCATTGAGGATGGAGGCGGCCTAGGTGACGGCTACCCCGACGAAAAGAACCAGGAGTATTCGCTACACGGGAGACCGAAGGCCAACCGAGGGACGTCCGCGAAGACCTAGTGAAAAGTGTTGGGGGTGTGGAGAGCCGGGAGGTGTGGAGAGCCAGGACACTTGGAGAGAGACTGCCCACACCAGGGAGAGCAGCCGGGAAACGAGTAAGGGTCGTCGTGGCGAGGGGCACGTCGGCGCCATCTCCACCATCCCCTCGAGTGAAACTCCACACCGTCAGACGGCGGATGGACGACAGCCTCATCGCGGATGGTTAGGTGGGCGGGAAGCCGTGCCGCATGCTGCTGGACACCGAGTCAGCCGTGACCGTCATCAGACCTGACATAGCCAAGGGTTTGCCGTCGAGGAAGCCAAGCCGACCATACCAGCTGATGACGGCATCGGGCGACACCTTGCCTGTGGAGAAGGAAGCTCTGCTGAAGCTGACCTTGGGACGGAATGCCGTGCGTCTGTGGGTGTTCGTGGCGAAGGTGGCTGAGGTGATACTGGGACTGATGCTCTCAGGAGCCACGAGGCGACAGTGGACGACGGCAGGAAGGACCTGCGGCTTAATGGAGAAGAGGTGATACTCCGGAAACATAAAGAGCGCCTTGGAATCTGTAGGGTCGTCTTGAACGAAGACGTGGTTGTCCTCGCGATAAGCGAGGTGGTGGTGACGACGCGACTGGAAGGCCAGAGAACCAGGAACATGATGCTGTACACGGGCTATGTGTAGCCAGGGCATTGTTGCCGTGCCGAGAGGAAGTGCCAGTGAGACTGCTAAATCCAACGGACACCGATCACGACGTCCTGGCTGGGACGGAGTTGGGGACGTGCGAGCCCATGGTTAGCGTGGCAGCAATCGACAAGACCGAGGAGCCGGTGCCGACCACCTGACTGCAGAACAGCTGGAGAAGGTTCGGCAACTGCTGAGACGGTACCAGCGCATCTTCAGGCAGGGTAACAGTAGCTACGGCCGCACGCACAAAGTGCTTCACCGCATCGACACCGGAGACGCCGGGCCCATTCGGCAACCACCTAGACGCGTTCCGCTTGCAAAACAAGCGGCGGTACGAGACATGCTGGAGGACATGAGATCCAGGGGAGTGATTGAAGAGTCTGACTGCCCTTGGTATTCCCCTGAAGTTCTGGTGACAAAGAACGGCGAGCTACGCTTCTGCATAGGTTGAACGCTGTCACCCGGAAGGACTGTTTCCCCTTACCCCGGATTGACGACACCCTGGACACGCTAGCTGGTGCTCAGTGGTTCTCGACCCTGAACCTGAAGTCGGGCTACTGGCAGGTAGCTCTAGACACAAGACACAAGAAGAAGACCGCATTCTCGACAGGCCAAGGGCTTTGGCAGTTCACTAATATGTCCTTCGGTCTCTGCAACGCATCAGCTACCTTCCAATGCCTCATGGAGTAAGTGATGAGAGGTGTGACTTATGACGCCTGCCTGCTATACCTGGACATCATCGTCGGAAAGACTTTCGAAGACCATCTTGGGAATCTGAGATTGCAAGCGACCAACTTGAAGCTGAACGCGAAGAAGCGACAGCTCTTCCGCAAGGAAGTCAACTACTTGGGCCACATAGTCTCACCAACCGGAGTGGCCACAGACCCGGAGAAGACAAGCCGTGAGAGATTGGCCTCACCCAAAGGATAAGCGAGAGTTGCGGGGTTTTCTAGAGCTGTGCAGTTATTACCGCCGCTTCATAAAGAGGTTCTCTAACATCGCCAAACCCCTTATTCGCCTGACAGGGGAACACCGACCCTATGTGTGGACGGATGACGCTGAAGACGCTTTCCAGCACCTGAAGACACTGTGCAGTGCTCCAATTTTGGGATTTCCACAACCAGGCGGCGCTTTCATCGCGGACACCGAATAGCGACCATTGCATTGGAGGCGTCCTATCGCAAGTTCAGGACGGCCACGAGCGGGTGATAGCCTACTACAGCAAGACGCTATCCAAGGCAGAGAAGAACTACTGCGTCACCTGGCGAGAATTACCGGCGGTAGTAAAGACCTTGGAGCTCTTCCAAAAGTACCTGTATGGTCAGCCATTCCACCTGAGGACTGACCATTCCGCCCTAACCTGGCTATTGAGCTTTAAGAACCTGGAAGGCCAGACAGCACGTTGGGTCCAGAGGCTGCAGGAGTTCGACTTCACCTCGGAACATCGCAGAGGGAAGAGCCACGGTAATGCAGGCGCTATGTCCCGAAGATCCTGCCCAGAAGAGTGCGGCCAGTGCACAAGAGTGGAAGAGAAGGAGCGTGCCGCAGCAGTCCGAGTAGTCACGGCAGTGTCTGCGGATGACTGGGATAGTGTATGGCCTGAGGAGGGAGCAGCTGGCGGACGCAGACTTGGGGCCACTCTTGAGGGAAGTGGAGGCAGGGACAAGACCAACCTGGGAGGACATCGCGCTGAGGAGCGCCACATACAAGTCGTACTGGGCCCAATGGGACTCGAAGATCACAGAGGGCGTGCTGTTCCGGGTATGGGAATCACCTGATGGGAAGACGCAGAGAGAACAGTTGGTACTTCCCCGGAGCAAGGTCCCGGAAGTCTTGGAGGAAGTGCACGCCGGTACTTCAGGAGGACACCTGGGAGCAAACCGAAGTATTGAAAAACTTCAACAGCCGTGGCAAGGACTGTACCGGGTGGTGAAAAGGATTAACGACGTGGTCTATCGCATCCAGAAAGTGCCACGAGGGAAGATGGTGGTACACATGGATCGTCTGGCTTGCTACGATGGAGCTGTTCGGGACGACCAGCCTTGAGGAGGGAGCAGTGTCGCGAACCCGATCGCGATAAGGCGGCTTGGCATAAAAAGGAACGGATAGGTTTCACGTAGATAACGAGCTTGCATAAGCAGATAAACATAGTGCTTGAGATAAAAGACTTACTGAAACAAACTGAGATAAATGGAAATTTCTGGTAATATCTTGATTATTCGGTTTCTCTGCGTCTTCCCATTGAGCGATTCCCATACCCGAAACAGCACGCCCTCTCTGACCACGGACTCGCACGTTCCCATCTCCGTTCCGGCCTGGACGTCGTGATCGATGTCCGCTAGATTAAGCAGCCTCACTGGCACCTCTCGGCACGGCAACAATGTTCTTCATTGGCTGACCTTCCAGTCACGCCGTCACCACCACCTCGCTTCTCGCGGGGACCACCACGTTTTTCTTCAAGATGACCCTGCAGATTCCAAGGCGCTCGTCGGGTTGCCGGAGTATCACCTCTTCACCATTGAGCCGCAGGACCTTCCAGCCGTCGTCGACCATCGCCTCGCGTCTCCTGAGGGCATCCAGTCCCAGTATCACCTCAGCCACCTCCGCGACGAACACCCACTGACGCTCGGCACTCCATCCCAAGGTCAACTGCAGCAGGGCCTCCCTCTCCACGATCAAAGTTTCGCCCAATGCCGTCATTAGCTGGTGTAATCAGCTTGGTTTCCTCGACGGCAAACCCTTGGCCACCTCAGATCTGATAATGGTCACGGCTGCCCCGGTGTCTACGAGTACGCGGCACGTCTTCCCTCTGACCCAAACGTCTGCGATAAGGCTGTCATCCTTAATCCGGCTGTCGGCGCGCAGTGTCATTCGAGGGGATGGTGGTGATGGCGCCGACGTGCTCCTCGCCACGCCGGTCCTTACTCGTTTCATGGCTGCTCTTCCTGGTGTCGGTCATCTTCGCGGTCATCGTCGCGCCCAAGTTGCTATTTGCAGCTTCCGTCTTCGTTGTTAATTCGGTCTTCATTTCTTCCATCTTCTCGTTATCCCGCTTCCTGACACCATTTGTAACTTTGTGGGTTCGTAGAATTAAAAGGCCGAGTTGCAGAAATTAAAAATCTCCTTTATTTTCGTAGAAATACTCATAGATTACAGCAGCATTACGTTACATACACCATCAGTCTATCAAGGTCGATGACAATAACAAACCGTGTCAGCTGATTACATTAGCTTTCAACACTCTTGTTACACAACAACTGTTTCACAACCACAACTGACTCTGGCTGGTGTGTCACAATAACTTTTATATCTAATTCATAATTCAAAACTCTTCAGGAAGAATAAAGAAACCGAATAATCAAGATATTACCAGAAATTTCCATTTATCTCAGTTTGTTTCAGTAAGTCTCTTATCTCAAGCGCCATGTTTATCTGCTTATGCAAGCTCGTTATCTACCTGAAACCTATCCGTTCCTTTGTGTGCCAAGCCGCCTTATCGCATTTTGTAAGCTCTGAAAGATTGTCAAAATTTCCCAATCTAAATTTGTAGAATTTAAAACTAATGTTCTGTCAGAAGAGAAGACTGGGCATATTGCATCAGTGCCAGTACCACCATTATTTGATAAGCCGGAACTGCCTGTGCAAATATGTGGCCATTCATTGGCAGGATATCTTAGATTTATTTTTCCTAGTATCATTTGTTTCAGATCACACGATGAGGTTTCAGATTTTGTAATTTCTTCAACTAAGTGCAGATGTGTTCAATATCAAACACTTCTAAGGGATTGATACTTGTAAGTTTTCTTTTAAGTAAAGAACTTTTAATTTTTGCCTGTTTTGTTTGACTTTGGTAAGAAAAACTTTCTTTTAATTTACTTGTGATTTGTTTTTTTCCCAGTCATTATAAGGTAGTATGATTAATTTTTGATATTGTATGACAGCTGCTTTTTCAGTCAATTGTTAAAATTTTTTAAGTACTATATGTGCACAATTTCTTGAGCGTTCGGCTCCCAAGACCTCATTCGGTAGGATTCGCCTAACTCCATAAACTAAAACATGAAATGCGATATATATTTTGCATCTAGTGGCTAATACACTAAGCTTTCGTGTATGCTCTTTGCTTCTGTGTGCAGAGTCCATGTGTGCAATATTTCGTCTTGTGCAATTTTGAGGTTAATTAGCTAACCAGTTTGCAATTATGGCTGAGGCCACACCAACCTCATCATATGTATCTCCCAAGCAACAAACTCCAACCTGGAAACCTGCACGTACAACTGTGCATAGTGATGGCTGCAAAATAATAGAAAAAGTTGCAGAAAGTTGCAATACAGAAAAGCATAACAACCAGCTAATATTCCACTCATCAAATCCATAGAACGAGCTGCTGCTTACACACAGGAAAGGCATTAATAAGGGAAAATATAATTTATGAAATTAGCAATACATCACAGGATATCAGCAATGAAACGGACAGAATCAGACATTTAAGAATCACAATGAGTATTTTTAACTGTAATATTTGTTTTCTACTTTTATGTCTTTCATAAATAGTTGGTTGGTTGCTAAAGCTCATGGAGTTGGAGAATTTCCATTTTCCTTCTGGCCTCCCAATAATGTGTGACTAGTTGTGCTGTCAGTTCTCCATCTGTTTTTGTCAGGGCTCTACACTGGAGCAGATGATCTCCGTCCATCAATGAGTTTGGGTCCCTACACAGTGTGCAGGTTGGGGATTTTAAAATATTAATCCTGTGTAGATGAGCAGCCAAACAGTCATGGAAAGTAATCAGTCGGAAGATGGCAACAATCCTGCTTCTTGGGTAATCTGGGATGGGATTTTTACTTCCTTGTAGAATTTTCCATTGCTTGTTGGTACTTTTTTCTTTGCATTCTTCTTTCCAAAATAAGTTGATTCTATTGCTTATATGTAGTTTTGATGTGTGGAATGAGGTTTTTTGTTGGCAGCTTTGTTTATTTGTGTTCTTTTTGCCAAAGAATCTGCTATTTCATTGCCTGTAATTCCACAGTGGGATGGAATCCACTGGAAGTGTATTTCTTTTTTTAGACCTTGTAGCATTTATAAATGAACTGTAAATTTCAAGTATTCTATTGATGTTAGGGTACAGGGAGGATAGGGCTTGAAGTGCTGATTTAGAATCGCTTAGAATCACTGCTTTAGAGAAAGAGTTCACATGGTTGAAGAGTTGTTTCAGCGAGGTGTTGATTGCTTCTAATTCTCCATCATAGTGGGTTGCTAGTGTGCCCAAACAGATGTAAAAATTGAATATCTTACTATGTATTCCTGCTCCAGCATTACTTTCTTTGTCAAATAGGGAGCCGTCTGTGTATATGTGTAGCCATGAGTCTTGTGGATAATAAGTTTCAATTGTTTCTAGAGCTAGCATTTTAACCCTTTCACCGATATGGATGTCATATGACGCCCAAGTTAAAATGCTCCAAACCGATATGGACGTGTATAGATGTCCTGCGCATACATGCATTTAATGCTCATTTAACGCCAATTATTTTAATCTTCCTATTTTACAATAAATTTAAATTAGTTCTACATGGGATGTAAACATACCCTTAAAGGTTTCATTTTGAATTGTACACCTCCAAACTGGGATAAACACCCAAGAGCACATCTGCAGATTCACACCAAATAATATTGGTTTCCTTGCGAACTTCTTTTTCGCAACACACTAGACATTTTCGAAACGGTTGCGACTTTTTTGGTTGTGGGTGGTATGCTTTTAGAAAAGTGTTTTCTCTGAAGTATGAGGGGTGATGTCATGGTGAATTTCTTACCCCTTACCTCTGAGTATTATAATACTCAATTAGGTTACGAACTATTTATATGCGCAAGTACAGGCAGATGAACGTCTTGCATGAATTTACAGCTCTGAAAATTACTAAACAATTGTGCATGGTTACATCCAGTGGTATAAAAATACTGTTTCTTTTTTTTTTTTTTTTACCATTTAACTGTTTTTCGTAAAGAGGGATAGCTAGTAATAGCTGATCCACATCACCCATATTTGACCCGCCACTGCCCCAAAACAATGGAGTAGCTAGCATGCCATCTGTAGACCAGTACACTTCACTGCTAACTATATCCTAAACATCTCCTTCATAATCGCACAAAGAATATTCCAGATCTTCTACAGTAATATCAGAAGTCTGTATACATCATATGCAAGGTAATTTATTTGCTACATTACGGGGATAAGCCATGGTTAACATTGAAATTTAACAATTTCAAATGTGTCATTCATTTAGCTCTTGATAGCTATAAGAAATCACTCTGAACACAGACAGAGTATAAATAACTAAAATACTGAGCGAAAACAGCTGCATAAGGTTACCAGAAACCTTGGGTGAGAAACACTGTAATAACAGATGCTGACAAGAGTTTTCTTTCCAGCGTGTGAGTGTAACGCAACATATACTCGTATGATTATCGCTTGGTATAGCATAAATAAACTAAAATCTAAAACCTTGAACCGGAGAAGTCACTTGCATAGCTATAGATGCATACATACATTCGTATATACCCAAAACAAAATGATTCAAATATTAGGCGCGTTCGGCGCAAAGAATGGCTTTTGCTACAGTGAAACAAAGTAGTGAAATTTCAACGATTTATTAATGTAGTCTCTACTTTATTGTTAATGTAGATGTATACTGCCTTTAATGGGTTTTAAACCAGTTTTTGTTTCATTTAAATAACTTAATAAATATGGAAGATACGGAATTGTATTTATGATGCATTTTTACAACATTTAACAATTTAAATGTCTTGTTCTGTTTATTGGGTATCCATTTCCGGCCCCTGAAGGGCTTAAACGGCCATCGGCGAAGCGAATAAGTGTTTCTGCACTTACATCCCTTTTTGACTCTATATTTTACAGAAGGTTTACTCTGCTATTTATTTTAGGTTGTGATAGAGGGCAGATTGGAAGTGGGAGATGTTCAATTTTGTTTGTGTCTTCAAGGTTGCATTTTCTCTGTAGGTTATAGGCTTTCTGCATAAATCCCTCTTGTGTTTTTAAGGTCTTTTCTCTGCTTCTGTAGTTCTTCCAGTGAATATTAAAGGGGAGCCTTTGTACTTTTTCATTTAGGAGGAGATTCTGTTTTCCCATTTCATATTTAATTGGCAAGTAGCCATTTGCATTGCAGTAATTGGTGTTGATTTGACTGCTCCCATTATTAGTCTGAGTGCTTGGTTCTGTAATGTTTCAAATTGTGCTAGTTTGCTTTGACTTGTGTAAGTATCACCTCGCTTCATAGAGGAATGCTAGTTTGATGTAACTTTTATAGGTGGTGTTGAGAGTATTAACAGAGGACCCCCCTTTCATAAATAGTAAGTATATAAACATACAGCTTATTGGATTGAGTTCAATTTACTGTTTGCCTACATATCTCAATTATGCGGCAGTATCTTCGCTTATCTTGCACACTATTTTGCTGAATTGTGTTTCTCTTGGTTGACCACACTGCAGAAACAAAAGCACATTAGCTCTCGCTTCTTACACCCTGCCTGCGCTGCACTGTAAAACCAGCACTAAAGAAATTGTGCACGTATAGTACTGGGCTAGTTTTGACAGTTCCAGTTATTAGATGAACTTGCTTTTTGCAGAATATTCACAATATTTAAGTGTTGGTTTAATTAACATACATCTTGTAAAAAATGTTTAAGATCTGTGTAGTGCTTCCCCATTTCTTGCCTACCAATCTTTTTAATAGAGGTAATTCTCTCTCTGCATATTTTATCAATGTTTTTTCCATATTTTGCATCAAAAACAGTACCTAAATATTTGGCTTCACAGGTTTCTGTGAGAGTTTTTCCTTCTAGTTGAAGGGAAATATTTAATGGTTTCTATGGTATGAATAGTTGAATTAGTTGATAATTTGTTTACTGTATATTAATTTTTATTGAATTAGATGTCCAATTCTGTAATGTCATCACGGACTGTTGTGCTATATTTATTAACAGTTCACTTTGATTTTTCGGTTTAGAATTCCAAAACTACATAACTACATCTGCAAACATTAAGAGTTTTGACTGCATTTGCATTTTTAGTAATTGACATGGAAGATTGATATAGATATTAAAGATACTACCTTGAGGTACACCATGGTGTGTCTGTTGATATTTTGATAATTTATCATCTTTGGTGGCAATAGGGCGTTGAATAATGAGTTCACTGATCCAATGTAACATTTTTGCCTTGGATTTCTAAAATGTTAAGTTTGAGTAGTTTGTACCTCCAATACAATCATATGCTCCTTGAAAGTTAATAAATATTTCTAGAATGTGTTTTTTATTCAATGCATTTTTAATGTCTTGATTAAGATTTAAAATCTTTTCATTTGTTGAAAGATTTTTTTTTTTTTTTTTTTTTTTTTTTTTTTTTTTTTTTTTTTTTTTTCAAAATCTTGTTTAGTTGAAATTAAGTCACCCCCTCCAGAAACCAATTTAATCACTTGGAAATTATTTGTTCCATGAGTTTTGCTAATAATGCTTATAAATGCTATTGGACGATAAGTTGAAAAATTAACTGCTGGTTTGTTTGATTTGAAAATAGGTATTACTATTGCTTTCTTTCATTCATCTGGTGCTCTTGTATGTCATAACAAGATAGAGATCTAGGACTCCTAATTTTAATTTTTTTTCCCTGGTGTTTGATGAATTCTGTATGTATATTATCAGGTTCTGGAGATTTTTTCAATTTTAAGTCATTAATTATAATTTTCTATTTTTTAAAATTGAATTCCTGATTAAATATATTATCTTTAAGCTTAATTGTTGATTTTTTTTTAATTTACGTCCTTTTAACTTTGTAAGTCATATCGGATGATGAATGGAATGGGTGAAATGATGCTCCAATGAGCCCAGGGTCCATGGAGCTTAGAGATACCCGACATTTGTCTTTTTTTTTAGGATAAGGGAAAACCCCAGAAAAAACCTTATCCAGGTAAGTCACCCTGGCCGAGATTTGAACTCGGGACCTCTTGAACGTGAAGCAAACATCCTACCATCTACGCTACTGAGGCAGGCTGTTGATTTTATGTCTTTCTGCAATATATTTTTTGCTCTTTTTAAATAATATTAGCAGATAATTTATAGGTATTACAGTAGTTATTTAATTTATTAGTTTTTTCATTGTCATTTGTAATTGCTTTATTATTATGAATAAAATATTTTTGATTGTCTTTCTAGTTTTGTAATGTATGAATCTGTATACTTTTTCTACATCTTTTCTATAGTCCAAGTTCCATAAAAATTTAAAATGTTCTCTTTTGGTGGTGTTAATTTCTTTTTTGAACTGAGCACTCAATTTTCTCCAATCTTGTAATTCTTTATGATCTTTAGATTTATCTGCTGCAATTCTAGCTAGGACTATTTTCATTTTGTCTAATTGTGAATTCCAAAAAGGTTTATAGTTTTTATACTTTTTAGTTAACCGTCTAGGTGTGTATTTCTTTGCTGCTTTCAAAATTGTATCACATAAATCTTTGTTTCACTTCTGACTTTGCTGATTTGTTTACTGGTGTTTCAAATTTGCTTTCTAATTCATTTGTAAAACCTTTCCAGTTTGCTTTTCCAAAATTCCATCTAGGTTTATACTTTATAGGAGTTAAATTTTTCTTTCAAGTTGAATAATGGCAATTATAGTTCTCTACTTAGGGTGATGTAATTGCCATTTATGGTGCCCAATTTAAAACAGCTATAAAAAGTTAAATAAAAACACTGTAGACATTACAATCTCTCCTTGGTAAAAGAAATATTCTAGAAGTAAAATAGTTCCCCCTTCTTTCCAGGTGGGGACCCCCCACCCCCCACACACACAAAGGAAAACAACAGAATATTCATAATCAATTACAAATTTCACAGTGGAATATGTCTTAAAGATGGAGGTCTTAATTACACATGCATGCATGCACACACTCAATGTGTAAGCAACATATCCTGCGGTGTGTGTTCCAATCACTAAGAGTATACACACAGCCCTGTTTACAGTGGAATCAGCATCAACATTGGACTTTGAATGAAAAAATGTGCTGTTTCAGATGAGCCCAGATACAGTTTGAACAATGATTTCTGTCACACAATTACCTGGAGAACATGGAACCCCGTCAAATGCCACAAGCATCGTAGAAACAGCCTCCTTTTTATGTAGTATAATGTTCAAAGACTTAGATTTCCATACCTTAAGAGGTGGTACTTTGAATACCCGAGGTACAGAAACGAGGTACTGTAACCACATATGCAACTCTTCAGAGGTGCAGTTTGTTCACATATCATCTTAATGGACGATTGTACACATCTGCATACAGCCCACCTGGTTATCTTGAGAAGGAAGGTATCCAGCACATGGATTGACCAGAAATGTTTCTGGATATGAATCCTACAGAGAATTCCTGTGATGCATTAGGAAGATGACTTGCAGCCCACCAGACTTCACAGAGAACACTTCCAGACATCCAAAATGCTCTTCATGAGGAATGGGAAGAGCTACCTGCAGAGCTTTTTAACTACTTTATAGAAAGCATGACTTGGTGGGCAAGCCCTGTAAAGCCATGAAATCACAACACATCCCACATTAACTGCTCAGCACCTCACTCTTCGGTTTGTAGATGTGTCCCAAGAACAAAACTGTATGCTATTACTCTATCCAGATATATGTGATGCATTGGTAACAACATATTGCATTATACTTTTGTACAATTGTAATAGATTGGTTCAGCTTAACTTTTTAGGCACTAGCGTACATTATTTTCTTCTAAACCAAGATATTAGTATATTAAAGATGTTAGCATGTACATTTTCACGACAGAAACAAATACTAACTTCTTGAGAGTTTCAAACGTAGGCAGAAAAATTTGAGTACTTTAAAACTACTGCTCAGCTTTTGAGAAAATGCTCTTCAGTTACAACAGAAAAAGGGTTTTAGTTCCTTTGCCAGAAACTGATTTAAGAACAGTTGTGCCAATGCACAGTGCTAAATGAAAAGAAAAATTAGGGCATGTGGTTGCCTACTTATTATATGGTTAATGTGCCTACCAAAATGAAGGAAGCATGCATTAGGGAGTTAATGTACACAAACATCTGGATAGCCAAATCGGGTAAATGAATTTCAATTGTTTATGTACATAACTTAAAAGAGATCTTTCATTTTGTGCTATTAGATATAAAAACTTTTTTGTAATTGCAATGGATTACAAATAATGAAATAAGAGACTGTGACACTGAATTATTCAAGTCTGATTTAAATTTCCAGTGCATCTGTAATGTTACTTACAATGAGATGTAATTAGATATCAGTAACATCACTTTAAATAATTAGTTAAAATTCCCTTGCACTCTTTGTAATAAAGTAATGTTACTTAAAATATTTATATGTTTTATGTTTTAACATGTTATCATTAGCAGCAACTAAATTTAACGCTGTAAATAAACAGCAGTTTCTAACAAGGTGTATAATAAACTAAATGGGTCAGATATATTTTTCATTATACAGTTCAACAACCTTTATAGCACAGACTCTTTGCTTTTAAAAATTCATTTCATAAGCAAGAGAGGAATTTAAAGGACTCGTATATTATAGTCACTATAAATAAGGTAACCCATATGGGTTAGTCTCTCCACTGCGCAAAATAACCAAGAATCACCAGAGAAATGGTATCAGCAGATGCTCACCAAAATACTTACCTTGTATACTAGATATTGTACCTTTCTGCTCTCGAAAGGCAGAATACCACACTATATTTTGAGCCTTGGCAAACCTGAATGCTGTAATGTGAAATGTGTAGTGTTTAACGCCCGCTTTTACTACATACGGCACCGCAGGCGGTGACACTGATGATACATGAGATGAAGATGGAGCACCGGTGGAAAGAAATGGCGGGGGAAACCGGATGTCCCGGAGAGAACCAGCCCCAGCGCCGTGTTGTCCACCACAAATCTCACTTTACGGTCGCCTGGGATCGAACCCGGGCCGCCTTGGTGAGAGCCAAGCAGTCTAACCACTGAGCCACGGTGCAGCCCCTGAATGCTGTAGGTGCCACCTGACGTTTCCAATGGGAAGTTTGACATTATTGACCATAATCAACTTCAGACATTCTGTCAATAAAGCGTCATTTGTTTTGTTTACATTAACTTGAAAATTGTGTCCCAACAAAAACATGGAATTAACTCGTGAAAATGTTGGTGCAATGATTTATTATGACGTTTGACGTGGATTATCAAGACATGAGTGCATCAATCAACTAACTTACGCATTTGGCAACGAAGCTCCATCCTTTGCCACTGTGAAATGCTGGTATAAAGAATTTATACTGGTCGCCAAACTAGAATGTGATTGACAGTAACCACATTTAAATAAATGGGAGGGAATGAGTACGTCATAACAGTTGTCATAGTAACGATTAAAATGACCAATTAGAGTCGAGACATTTCCATGACGTTAGACGCTAAACCTTGGTTGCCGATATTCTAACACATGCTTAGCATGACGCGGGCGAGCGAATTACGCAAACGCTGCAGTAAATACAATACCTAGGTTTTTATTTTTCTTCTGATAACGTTGCATAAACAGAATGCTCTCACAGTTAGAGATCCTTTAATGGCAAGTTACTTTGCATTTTATTTGTGGCAATTTGCCTTGGTTTACGTGTGCCTAAGTCCGTGTATCTGAGCTCGTCTTGTGATCATTTGCAATTGTGTTTAATGAATGTTTAATTATGTCTAAGTATAGTGACAAGCGAAAACCTGAACGTGCTGTGGAACCAAATAAAACTGTATTTGGTAAAGGTATTCCAAATAAAGGACATACACGGGAAATAATATGCTCCGTGAGAGCATACTTCGATGAGGAGAAATTGAAAGGGGAGTCTAGTATTCCATTCTCTAAGGTGCTTGATAGAACTTCACGTGCGTAGGTATCAGTAAGGGCATTAAGATTAAGACTGGGAAAGAAAAGTATTTTAAAGAAGAAAGTTAGACATTGGGGTATAAATTAGAAACTCCCGGGAAAAATTATGTAAGCGGCATTTTCCCACTTCACTAAGCATCAAAATGTCACAGGTATGCCTCTTTTGTTACGATTATCTTTACATTTATGTGTTCTTGCATGCTCTAACATTTGCATGTAGATCCACGACTGCACTATTGTCTTCATGTACAACATTATAAATAATTAATAATAACAATAATAATAAAATACCCATTGCAGTCGCAACTGAATCACCCTCGCACACGTAGTGCTATCGCGCTCTCCACGTGGCAGCAATAAGCGGCAACGTCGCCTCTCTCTCCGGACGAAATGTCAATCACTTTCTAGATTGGCGACCAGTATAATCGTGGCGCTGTTTGGTCAAGGATGAAGTTCGTGAAGATCATCCAAGATACATTGTTGTGCCAGAAAACGTTGATGCTGTGCAGAAACTAATAATGCAAGATCATCGTGACATATTGTGAGATTGAGGCAACCCTAAGCTTTAGCTCCACCAGCACATATAAAATATTGCATGATTATTTAGCCGTGAAAAACGTTTGCTCTCGCTGGATTCCACATAGTTTGATGCAATCTCAAAAGGATGCTCAGGTCGATTGGTGTACAAAAATTCCCAAGAAATACAATGGCGGTGCCTCAAGAGATGCATATAAGATTGCAACAGTTGACGAATCACGGATCTATGCGTATGAGCCAGAACATAAACAACAGTCGATTGTATGGGTGTTTTAAGATGAAGCAAATCCAACAAAAGCTGTTCACACTTGAAGCAATACAAAGCAAATGGTCACCTGTTTTTTCAGCAAAACTAGCCATGTGGCAACAGTGCCTTTAGCGGAATGCAAAATGGTCAATGCCATATGGTACACAACCATATGTTTGCCAGAAGTCTTCGGTGAAGTAAGAAAAACCAACAAGAACAGTAGGATCGTCCATCAAGACAATGCGAGAGCACACACATCTTGTCTAACAACAGAGTATTTGAAGGCTTAAAAAAATCGAACTGATGGGTCATACACCATAGTCCTGATTTGGCATCCAATGACTTCTTTTTGCTTCCAAACATCAAGAATAAATTGCAAGGATAATAATTTTCAACGGCAAAAGAAGGCACTGATGCCTTCAAAAACCATGTTTTGGAGGTGTCTCAACAAGACTGGAATAAATGCTTTTGAAAAATGGTTCAAACGGATGCAAAAGTACATTGATCATAAAGAAGAATATTTTGAAGAATATAGCACTTTTCAATCAGAAACTACTTTGTTTTAATTATTAGGCTCAAAATATAAATATTGCCCATTCTATCCCATATGGGGTAGTCTCTCCACTGCGCAAAAGAACCAAGAATTAATAGAGAAATGCAGAGGTTCACCGAAATCCTTACCTTGTAAAAATGTTTATGCACACTTGCCTAAGCTATGCAGCAGGAATCCCTATGACTTTTAGCACTAAATACCATGTAACAGAATTAAAATGATACACATGTTTTAAAGAATTTCATAAATAAAAATCACAATTAGTTACCTCGAGGGAACAAAGGGGTCACAAATGAATTCTGTACATTTCTGTCAATGAACATTTCAGTTATTCTGTAGAATACTTCTGATTCTCTTATTATGTTGTTGCAGAATCTTGTTAGAACAATAAGATGTTTTGTCTTCTGTCAAGGATTATTCTCAACAAATCATTAAGACATTGAAATGTTATATTTTACTTTCGTTGCTTGAATGCAAAATGATCACAAAATTGGTCTCTAATAGTGCTATGATTAATGGACTACTCTTCTAGCATTTATCACACACCACAATACTCTTTTCAGATTATATAAAGCATTTAATGCAATAAAACAAATTTTTCTGAGGCCCAATATTGACTGTTGTGAATGTTCATGCTACCTTGTTTTGTGACTATTGAGGCAATCTCTCTAAACTGACACTGATGACTGGTTCGTTTTCTTTGAAAAAGAAAGTGTCATCCTGAAAAATTCAATACCATAGCTGAGGTATCAACCATTGTTAAACTCCATTAAGGTTCATTTTTGGTTAAAAATTAATCTTCCCTTAAAATGTTTCACACCAAACCTCAAGCTTTCAATTTATTCGCAATCAATACGTAGTCTTTCTGGCAGATGGTACAGAGTTTGGAAACTCATTCAACAGACTGCCTAAGCACACAACAAACATTTCTTGTTTAAAGTAAGTTTTGCAATTGAACATGATTTCTTCTATCAATGACACACAATGTTTACTGTAGCAACAAAAGTATCTGACTGGACACAATGCACAAATAACAGCAAGACATGTTGCAAATGTACCTTTGAGTGTGATGGCTGTTGAAGTTCCACTACATGGGAAAAGAAGAGCAGAGGATACAAAGGCTGCTAGAGGTTTTCATAAAATGACCCTATATTGCTGTGCCACAAATTTCCTATCTTTGTGTTCTACTGCACCAACTATTTTTACAATATAAACTTAACATCCATTTACATTAAAAAAATCAAGGAACACAATTGCCACTGAAAACCACTGAAGATGCCATTTTTTAACATATTCTTTATAACATTTGATTGCAAGGAGGCAAGTTTTACTAAACTATCATATTTAACTTCTACACAGTTGATGTATCAGATACTAAGATGCTAATTTTACATGGCCATACTTCATCTATAATGGTGCACACACCCAGGTATGAATACAAGAGTGATAATTTAACTTTTGCCATGTTTTTATTGTGTATATATCTCTGAATGGAATCAAGAAAACTTGATGCCAAAATCTTCATACTACAGGATAGAAACCAAACACTTGTTTTTCCAGTTGTTCAAATTATAAGTCATAAAGGTCCCATTTTGATACATAGGTCTACTTGCTTCTTTTAACAGTGCACATTTTACAGCCCCTTTTGAAAAGACCTTAGTAACACTGGAGGATAGTGGAATATATCTCTACTATTGTCCTCCATGTTCTAGGAGTAACACCTCAGAAATCGAGGATGCAGGCTCAAACCAAGCAAAGGGCAATGCATTTTTTTTAGTATAAAAATCCTTAACATGGCTTCCATTGGAAGAGAATCTCACATCCGATAAAGAAGCCTCTGAGCAAAATTAAGCACTTTTTCATGCCTAACATGGAATGGGAAGCTGAGAACCAAAGCAGTTAAAGAGCATTCATTAATAAAAGCTCAATGTCTCTCTACTTCTGATTCCTAATGACGCTGTTACATTTCCAATTGGATTGTTTTAAAACTTGAAAAGAGATAGATGCACTGAATATTTAAAAAGAAATTTATAAGTATGGCTACTTTTGATGCATTCTCACAGAAGGCAACATAACAGATGGAAGCAACTCAAAGTGCAAAGTGTAACTAACTTTAGTACTACTTTACAAATGTAGAATATGAAAAACTAGTGACCGATAGATTTTGGTCCTCATATGGAGAGAATTGACCTAATATGAACTCATTAACTCTCTGAATCATTCTTTTATCGAAATGTGACAGTAATACTAATACCTCTCGAACAATAATTATTTTGAGATGATAAGAAAGTAATTTACTCAGAATTTGCTGCTTCACAGCTATGGTTGCTTACACTCAATACAGTTTTAAACTGTAACGAATATACATGCATAGTATTACACCCACATCATGGGAGAGCAGAACAAAAGGAAACATGAAAAATGTATACTTACACCAATATACAACTTTAAAGTTTACTATTCCGCGTTTTCTACTTTTTAAAATTAGAACAGTGCAGTACCTCCGGTGAAATTCCTCCTTCCTTTACAGGTTTCTTCTCAAAGGAATCACAAACTTGAATGGATTTACAATTTTCTGGTAATTTTCTTTTACAGCGCTGGCAACGGTTGAAATCTACTGATGAGTAACCACAATTATGACAGACAGCAAGTTTCCCAGACACATACTTAGGTTCCTGCAAATAAAACAGCAATAAACATAACTGTTATAACATAAAACTCAGAATTAAATCAATATAAACAAAAAATTAAAACCAATTTTAGTTAATTGCTTTCCGCATGAACTGAAGTAAATAATTGTTGGCATTACAAAATCACAAGTTACAATAAATAAACTGTTCTAAAATCAATGTAAGTTCAAGAATGTAAGAGAACAACGATCTATATATTTTGGTATGATTAACGTTGAAAGTTAGAAGTAATATTGGATAGTCACCATAATGAAGAAAAGAGGACCAGCAACTAAGATGGAAAATAGATGAAGAAATGCTAATTACAGTTTGTAATATACATTTGACCACTGTAATGAAGAATTATGCCATTTAGCAAATGTTATACATGGTTACATGCTTTAAGAACAAACCTATCAAGAACATTAAAATGCTAAGCTTTTACAAGGAAAATGCTTCCAAAGATGCTTGTAAGACATACAGAACTTATTTTTATTGCTATTATTTCAATTTCTCCCTTTCATAGGAGAAACTGCCAGTTAATTTTGTAATCGGCACTGCTGTCCAAGTGTTTTATTAGTTTTGCCTTGTATTTTTAATCCACTTTTATGCATAGTTTACAACTTGGGTTCTCTTATGCTGTTCAATTAAAATTAGATACCTTTCTAGGCTTTAATTTGGTTAAATACTATGAATACTCAATTGCATAAATACATAGAACTTTTTGAGTTTGATTTATGAGTCACTGTTTACACTCAAACTTCACTTACTTGTTGTATAATTGAAACGTTTTCAAAATCATTCGATCTCATCCTCAGCTGTTTGGTGACTAAATGAACATTCTTCTTCCTCCACTACTACAGTGTTCCGATCCCTCTGCCATCTGGTGTTAGGGGCACAAAGTTTTAATACTTTATTTAATGCCAGGATTTCAAAATTTATAACTTTATCACGGTTTTTGGTTATGAATATTAACTCAAAAATCAAACTCAAAAATGGAGAATACTTCACTGTTAATATTGCTTCTGCTTTCAATATTCAGATAGAACTTTCTTTATAATTTCAATTTGCTTCCTCCTGGCTGCTATTAGACTTCTATTAACTAGTTATTTTAATTGGGATTTTTAAAAATGTACTTTTAAACAACACAGAAAACATATAAAGCATTTAGAGAAAACATTGTAATGTGATCAGTTGCACACATAAATAATGTACTTGGTAAATGTAACACTGGCCAGTTAATCTCTCCTTTAGACAGTACAACAGATTTACTCTACAGTTTATACTTTTACAAGAAATTAATTTAATTACTATCAAAATTCTATTCAATCTACTGGAAAATACTGCCATTACAGAAACACCTAAAATTATATGATCATAAACTAGTAAGTACCAATATGCGCATATGCAAGCAGCATAAGGACACTGTTCTCCCATTTCATCAAATCAAATGCTATTTCATCTCTTGTGCATAGAAAGAACACAGAAGGAATGTTAACTTCAGTTTATCTAAAGTGCTGTTTCATGCTTTAGATTTTGAAGTGCATACACTGAATAAACTAAAATATCCCTGAGCACTAGTTTTCAAATGCTTTCATTTGGAGTTGGCACATACCGCATAATTCCAACGTTTTTAAACAAGCTCTCTCAATTTCAGGAATGCCCCAACTATTATGATTAACTGCTTACGCTGCAAAAGCTTTTCTTTGCGTCTGTACGTTTGCTTACATAGGTCCTTTAAAGGAAATGAACTAATATATTGCCCCAATAAGCATTTCACCCCATTTGGTATTGCCCTTCGTGGTCTAGAACTAACATGATTTCAATTATCCCACTTGGAATTACAAAAAGCGTTTTAGACAATCTGAGCCATATGATTATCTTCACACGTTAAGCTCAGAATGTTATCACAACAAAGAATATTGCAAATCTGTTGAAAGTTGTACAGTTTATTTTCAAGGGTATTAATATATGCACATACAAAAGGTGCAAGACTACTGTGTTCAAATACAACTCACTTGAAAAATGTTGATGTGTTTTAACATTTTCCTGAATCGGTATAAAAAGGTAAAAAGAGTCATAAAATTGAGCTGAAGACACAGATGTACAGCAAAATAAGGTGAGAAGCTGAGTGTTACTTAAATAACAGGATAGAGAACATAGAAAATAAGCAAAGAAGACTCATTTTTCTTTGTGCCTCTGTTAGCTCCCTTTGAAGTCTATGGTCACATCGGTAGGAACTTTGATTACAGGTTCCTAACATTGATTGTGATTAATTTTTACTATAAAACACTCACATCCACACCAACATTTATTCTTCCAAATGATCCTAGCAAAAAAAAAAAAAAGTTTGAAACCAAAATGCTGACCCCCTCTGTTTAATTTTGTTTTGCTAACAACGCGGTCAATTGCCAAGATTATATCAGCACTGCTAATGTGCCAGAATTTCATCCTGCGATTCTTTTATAGTTTTTACTTCTTTTGTTTTCACTTTTTAAGCACACTTAAAAGCCATCAATCTGAAGCAAATTTCATAGCCAGCTCCTTACCAACTAGTCACCCAAATCAAGTACTGCTGACCACACCATCATTATAGCAATCACCACACAATTAACAAATGCAACAATTTACATGCTATGAGATGTTTCATGTACTACCCATGTGCTAAATGGTATATTAATTGAAAATTATATGTAATGAGAAGCCATAGTTTGCACCAGTTTTTATGTTACCTGCATGCTACTTGGAGATATGTTAACTCAGATTTGTATTTCTGTGAATGAGGTTCTTAAAAAAAAAACTGTTTGTCAAAGCCCTAGTCTATACTCAATTTGTGCTTAGCCTATTAAAAGTGCAGTGAAGAAGTTCAGCTATTGAAAGAGGGGAACTACTCGCATGTTACCTGCCTTTAGCACATTCTTGGTTAAAGATAAGGAAGTTGTTATTGCTTAACAGCGGTCAGTAAATCTGAGGAATTATGTTAAAAATAGAGTCAAAGTAGCATTTATATGATATGAAAGAACAAACAACACACTATGTCACTGTTGCAACTACTTAATGAGAGACATTTCCAAAAAAAATTTGCATGGTTTTGCTATGAGAAAAATGCAGCCATTACGAGATGTGAAATCTATTACTTTGGAAAAGCTTAAATGGAAGTTTTAACAAAGTGTTTATACTTCTGACAGTTACAGTGTCACTGCTGTTTGAATACTTTGGAACTTGTCAGTAATCATTTTCAGTTGAACTAACCATCTTTTACATAATTTGCTTCCATCAAGATATTCTTACTCAACAGAGTAAGAGTTAGAACTTAATTTTTTAATAAAGTTGCTATAAAGCCTTCATAAAGCAAAACAGCCTACTGTACCTCAAAGAATTTCATTGCTGAATAAATAAACATGGCACACATTTTTAGCACATATTACTAGAGTGCCACTGCCAACACTAAAGAGCAATAATGGGTGATAAGCATTAATTCACAGCGTAGGTATTTTACATTTAGACATTTTTCCACTTATTTCTGAATATTTTATCATCTGAAAGATGCTTCGTATTCAATCCAGATGTTGTAAGTTTCCATAAGAACTCTAACCTATATTAGATAAATGTCTTAACTACGAGAGTAATGCATTTCATCAAACAGAGAGAAAAATTTCTGAAAACCTTTATTTAATGCAACATATGCAAATGATACAGGTGTTTTAAAGAAATGTTCATCTTGTTTGAGACAGTTGTGCCAGCAGTGATGTATTGATGGCAAATCCATTTCCTGCTCTATAACAAAGCTACTTTAATCCATTTTGGATGTGTTGCTAAATATTCATTTATAAACAGCACTTGCCACCAGATCCTTTATTAATTGTTCTGTTCAATCAAGAAGGAAGAGCTAATCAATCTGAGAATACTGTCTGTCCAAACATTTTCATGCAATGGCCTTTTCCAGCTAACTAAAGGAAAATGGCAGTTTAGAACTTAATCTGCACAATTACATTTCTACTTTAATAAAAAGAAGTATTTCCAATTACATGCAACTTTTAGAAATGTATTTTCAGTTAGAATTCTGCACAAATCCATTTAACTATTATTGTTCATTTTTAGGCTCTTTTTACATTTAGTTCAACATGACTTCGCACTGTTTTAAATTACAAGTTGCATGTTGCCTGCAAACTGTACCACACCACCATCAGTTATACTTTTGATATATTTGAACTGTAGACAGAGATATATTTGTATGTAGACAGAGAGCCTATTTGTTCTATTTTTGACAGAATCTAAAATATTTCTGTGAATTCCTTTAGTGGTTTAACATAACTAGAATAAAAAGTTAAAAATAATATTTCCATGAAGCTAGAATCAAACTTATCGCACAGATTAGAGTTTCTTAAAATAGTTAATGTGATGTGATATTTTTCTGAAGCTGGAAAATAATTCTCTCCCCACCCACCAGCCATATATAACACTAATTTAACTTTGCATAACATTTAAAATAATAAAATTACAATTGGAAAGATAGAATCAAACTGAAAAATTCCCGGGCCTAAAGTACTTGCGTGTTGTAAGTCACCATTAAGGTAGTTGTCTCATGTGTTTATGAGAACTCCTAAGTGGTTTACCGGGAAAAATATGAGTCAGTTGGAGAATTTAATATGTCGGCACATTGGCCATAGTAGCTAAAGGGTTAGAGCGGCTGGACGGCAACCAGAAGATCCGTGGTTCAAATCCTGGCTATGGCATTGAATTTTTCAGTCTATCTTTCCATACTTTAGCCTACACACGGCCAGTGTGAAAGAACAATTATTTTCCAAAATTACACTTTGTTTTTCCATGTATTGGGTGAAACATAAATGTTACACTACTGCTTGTATAATAACATAACAGATGCAAGCATTCCCAACTACAATAACAAAGCTGGTTTCAGAACTAATTCTAAAGAGATAAGCATGCATTTCAGCTACTTGTCTATATTTCCCACACTCCTTTCTAAATGCTAATTCTTCTTTAACCACAAAACTACAGTTAAATTAATGTTGTCAAGCTTTCTGTTGGTGCATGTTTGAATTAAAATAATGCAATATTGCAGATTCAATGCTTAGTGTACCTTTGGGTACAGATTAATGCCATGATTCAGGACATTAAGCATACTTTTGCTGTAAATATTCAACTTAAAATAATAGCACATTAAGCCTTTAACTTTTGTTTTTTAAATGTACAACTTTAACTCTGCAACCTGGTCTCTCATTTTTGGTTACGTTATGATTAATAAATAAGCTTATTACAAATTCTGCATATGTTATAAAAATTCATGCCATTTAGTTTAACACATGTTACAATTGACTGAATAACTTAATTTCAAAATTTGCAATGAAAGATAAATACAAAGATTATAAGCATCATATTTATTTAGTTTAATAATAAATTAAATGGATTAATGTACAAAGTTATACCTGTTAATCTCACAAGAGCTATTCGCCTGCGGTGCCGTACGTAGTAAAAGCGGGCGTTAAACACTACACATTTCATTTTTCATTTCACAAGAGCTTTGAAAATTCGTGTATAAATAATTTGAGGTTATATCACTCTTTACAACCACACCACATGGAACCTGACCTACATAGTAGCATTAGCGAGTATTTTGATGCTGTTAAGTTTCAAGAGAAACTATAAACCGGTACAAACTTTTAACAGTTTCCGTCTTCCAAAACATTGCGAATATTTGCTCTCATTTGTTACTCAACCAAATGCTATGTGGGTGTTACGGTTAAAATCCAGCTTCTTTGCCCTAAATCAACTCTGTATTTTTCATATACATATAGGATGGCACTTGAGCAAATCTACCAGTAACATATTAGACACCTTTAAACCTCAATATATACCCATCTTCTTGTGTCAACAAACATGCAAAGTAATTGATCATGTTCTGTACAACACTACCAATGAAAAATGAATCGCATGAACTTACCTCTTTAAGTACCGGTTTGATATCAGGCGGTTCTTCGGTTTTCACAACACTGTAAATGGAAAATAGAATAAATTCAGAGAAATACAACTCTCAGATAGCCAGTCCACCATGTTACATATAACCAGTCCACCATGTTACGTTTATGTCACAGAACATCAATTTGTGCAGGCTTGCCAACGTAACGAAACATTGGCTGTCCGATAGAAACTTTTCTTTTAGTCTGTTAGTTTATAGCACTGCTAATCTTTCAAAGTATTTTCCAAATCAATGCTGTTTCATTAAAGGTACACGCGCGGACCGAGAGTTCGCATTAGGTTTTACACAAGTTTGATACACTATTATGATTTCAAAATATAATAGCGTGGTGGTAGTGTCTGCCTCACGTTCAAGAGATCCCGAGTTCGAATCTCGGTTAGGGTGAGTTCCCTTATCGGGTAACTCTAAGCTCTATGGACCCTAGAGCATCATTTCACCCATTCCATTTATCGTCCGATATGACTTAACGTTGGAGGACGTAAATTACAAAAACAAAAAAAAAAAGGTACGTGTTCACAATGGTTATCTTACATATCAAGTATTGTAAGAACATATATGCAATAACCTTCATTGTTTGCTTAGTATTCCATTGTTGATGCTTCTATTTGTTACTTTTAACTTCGAAGTAAGGCATTGTTGGTTTCCTACCATTTGATGATAGTGATGACTAGATGCGACTTTTGAGAAAGAGAAAATAACGGAGCGCCGGCAAGTGTTTCGAATACTAGATTAGATAATTGAAGCAGGTTGTAAGTATTCCACAAAGTTTCTGGGGTCCTAAAGAGATAAGAGCTCAGCTGGAGAAAACAAAAGCCATGCTACCGAAGTTTAGCTGTGCTTGCTTTGCATTAACAAACCAACAAAGTACTTTAGGAACAGAACATTTTACCTACTTTCACTACCTATTGCACTATGGAATTATCTTTCGGGGTATTCAGCGCACAGCATGTGTTTATATTACAAAAACGGGTCATATTACTTGTGGTGTTGAGTATTATAACTCTTGTAGGCCCTTATTTAACCCCCCCCCCCCAAAAAAAAATCCTATGCTTGCTGTATATTCTCTGTTAAACAGTCTTACAGATAATTATGGTAACTATACAAAAAAACCTTGATGTACATGACCACAACACAAGGAATGCAGACAATTTGCAAATAGCTTAAGGCGCTACCTAAAATAATTAGGTAAACCTAATCAATCTAAAATCTTCAGACCAGTTTTAAAGACATTTTATATACTCGCTCCCCATATTATAAAGAGAAATTTTTAATCTTCTATTCAACAGGTAAACTTTCAACACTTGGGGCGGATTGCATATGTGCAGTGATTTGATGATTTAGGTACATTACTGACGTACTGTATTGCATGTTCTGAGGTTGATGCTTAAAATGTTGGTGGTTCATACATTTTCATTTGTTAATATATAAGGGCAGATCAAATATAAACGGGAACTATTTTTTTTAATTTATTATATCAACAAACAAAAATGCTCATATACAGATTACTTTCCTACATAGTGTCCTGCCACCGATACAAATTTTATCCGTTGGATTGCCAAGTTTTAGATGCCATCCTTATAGAAAGAATGACGCCTGCGGAGCCAGTTGCGCAGGAACTCCTCCACTTGCGTCATCATCAAAGCGCTGTGCTTCTAGATCGTGAGTGGTCCAAACAAATGGTGGTCACAGGGTGATAAATCTGGACTGTAAGAAGTGTGTTCCAGAGGTGTTCATTGCATTTGCTCCAGTTTTTCCCGCGTTAAAGTGGCAATATGTGGCCTCGCATTGTCATGGAGAAGAATGGCGTTTCGGATCGGTTTTCGGCGTCGCTTGTTGCGATATGCAGCTTTTGCTTTATCCAGAATGTGACAGTAATAAGCTGCATTAATCTTCCTTTGTTCGTGAAGAAAATCCACCAACAAAAGGCCCGCGGAGTCTCAGAAAACGGTTGCAAGCACCCTTCCATCAAATGGGCGAGTTCTGACCTTGACCGGGCCTGTTCCGTCTCCTCGACGCAACTTCATGCTTGCTTTGATGATGATGATGATGTGTATAAGGGCGCTCAACTACAGAGGTTATCAGCGCCCACTTGCTTTGACTCTGGGATGTAATGATACACCCACGTTTAATCACAAATCACAGTGCGATACAAGAAATCTCCCTTTTCCTAGCGATGCAGGTGTCTCTGACAAACTTCCTGACGTAACGCTTTTTGTTCCTGGTTGAGGGACGAGGAACCTACCTGGCAGACAATCTTCTGTAAAGGAGTTCATCTCGGATGATTGCTCGAACACCTCCGGAACTTACTCCAAGGGAAAAAAACAATTTCGGATAATTTTATGCGCCGATCTTCTTCAATGTCACGAATGGCAACAATGTTGTCTGCAGTAATGCTTGTCCGCGATCTCCTCCTATGAGGTTCATTTTCTACAGATTCTCTTCCCGACACAAAAATTTTAGCCCTCTCATACTCTCCAGTCTTCGAAAGTGTTTCTTCCCCAAACTGTGCGCGGAGCTGTCTCAAATTTCCCGTTAGTTTGGTGCCCTTTTCTGCAAGAAATCTGATGATGCGTTGCGCAACAGACGTGTGTACCTCTTGCTCACTCATGGCGTACTGACGCAGCCCCGTTCACCGCGGTGCGCGCGCGCGCAATACCCCCTCTCGAAATACCCCCAACAGCAGCGTTATATTAAAATTCCCGTTTATATTTGATCTGCCCTCGTATAATGTAACATATCAGGTGAAATGACACACTTGTGTACAGTATAGTGGATATATAACCAACTATGATGCATGTCCCCTAAGTATATGACATGTTCAATGTACCTGAGCTCTGCTCACGGTGAGGGACAAACAAATACAGCACAGCTGCACTTTTTACACTATGTGGGATTATGTTATAGCTACATCCAAATAAATGGTTATACTGTATGACGTTTATATGACTGAATATTTTTGCGTATGAAGTTTTACACGCCGAGTACTCAGGGGAAAAAATTCCATCCAACTACAATATTGCAACACTTTTGAGATTAGTTCCTTCCACACTAGTTCAGCTTAGAACTTGATGCATGCACGGTCACATAGCAACATAAACATGCCAATAATAAGCTTCAAAATCAACTATTTGAATTAAGGAATTAAAATATTGCCTGCTGAATACTGTACTCTATCTCAGGCTAGTTTAACCCTGCTGTGAACAACTCGCCACGTATTAGACGCTACATGCACACACAAGTTTTGCAACACTAGCAGCATATATAACAGTGCCAACTTCTAGACACTAAATAAATAGGTAGGTTACACATTAACCTATTAAATCTATGAGTTGGTTCATTTCTGAAAAAATAATCAAGAACGTTACTGCATATAGCACTTTTTGTAAAATCGCATTTCACCTCGCGCTATTTGCATACGCGATTTCCCGGTGTTCTTAGAATTTCGGATACTTGCTGTTCCATTCTAACACTTTGTGCACCACGTGCGGAAACACCACGGAGACAACCAGTTTCTTTCTCAATGTTTTTTTACAGACGATTCCGGGATTCTTAAGCAACGGGAAACAATGCGCGATCACTCGCCCTCGCCACTTTTTAAAGGTTTGCCTCGATTGTGCTTCATTTCGGTTGAAGCACTAGCCTGCTCCATGATAAAAAGCTTACTGGTTTTGAATTGCATATACAAAAGTGTTCTTGGGCTTGTGAGGTACGCGAGATTTACAGGAAATACATTCTTAAATATCAGAAGCAACTCCACACTATAAACAATAGTGTAACGGGAGCATTGGAGCACCCTGTAACCAGCTGGGAACGGAATGCAGGGGGGAGGACCGCATTAGCCACACCTTCCCCTCGTTTGTCTTGTAGTATTTGACAGGCAGTGGTTGGGAGGAAAAACATCAGTGGGCCGTCCGTTTCTGCCCACCTGGTTCCAGAAATTACGGAGTCTGGAACATTCTCCTGGTCACTAGAAACCGGCGATATTCCGATATAAAGAGGGTTACAGACAGACGGAGTCAGTTCAGTCAGTTCAGTTGTTGGTTTGAGTTGGTCAATCAGTTGGTTAGTGTGAGCGAGAAGACAGTCGCAGTTCTTGGTGTAAGAGTTAGTCAGTGACGTGTTAATGAACGAAAGGATTGTGCAACAGAAGACTGTGCGTGCATCGGAGTTTATGTAATCGCGAGTACAAGGAAGTTGTAACGGACGAACGGGTAAATTGTAATTGTGTGCAGCAAGTAATTTTGTGTAATTGGCAAGTGTTAAACTGAAGTCGGTGGAAATAAAGAACATTGTTGAGTGGTGTAATTGGACTTTTTATTCCACGAACCCACAAAGTCACACTGGCGTCAGAAGTGGGATAAACACGAAGTCACACTGGTGTCAGGAAGCGGGAAAACAACATCACCGAACATTACAACGATGGAGGCAGCATTAGAAAAGATTTTAGCGGAACTGAAAGAAATGAAGACGGCTAAAGACAACATCATCAGGAAGATGGAAGAAATGCGGGCCGAATTAACAGAGACGCTGGAGACTAGAAATAACCTGGCCGCGGAACTGAAACTAATCAGGACGGCTAGGGAGAACATCGCCGCAGAGTTGAAACAAATGAAGACGGCAAACAACATCGCCGAGAAGATGGAACAAGTGAAGGCCGAGTTAACCACGGAAATGAGAGCAGCGAATGACGGTCTGGCTACCGAAATGAAGGTGGCGAACGAGGCTCTCGCCGCCAAGTTTGAGGAACGGTTGGCCGGCGTGAGGGATGACGTCGCGAACCTGGGCAAACGGAAGGGTCAAGTAGACGACCGCCGTAATGATTTAGAGGAAAAGGCCGACAACATCGCAAAACCCCTCACCCGCCTGACGGAGGAAAACCGGCCTTATGTGTGGACGGAGGACGCCGAAGACGCTTTCCAGCACCCGAAGGAGACCCTGTGCAGTGCTTCAATTTTGGGTTTCCCACAACCGGGTGGCGCCTTCATTGTGGACACCGACGCCAGCGACCATTGCATTGGAGGTGTCCTATCGCAGATCCAGGACGGCCACGAGCGCACAAGAGTGGAAGAGGAGGAGCGTGCCGCAGCAGTCCGAGTAGTTGTGGCAGTGCCTGCTGAAGGCTGGGATAGCGCAGGCCTGAGGAGGGAGCAGCTGGCGGACGCAGACTTGGGGCCACTCTTGAGGGAAGTGGACGCAGGGACGAGACCGACCTGGGAGGACATCGCACCGAGGAGCGCCACCTACAAGTCGCACTGGGCAAAATGGGACTCGTTGAAGACGAGAGAGGGCGTGCTGTTCCGGGTATGGGAGTCACCCGATGGGAAGGCGCAGAGAGGACAGTTGGTACTTCCCCGGAGTAAGGTCCCGGAAATCTTGGAGGAAGTGCACGCCGGTACTTGAGGAGGACACCTGGGAGCGAACCGAATGATTCACAAACTACGGCAGCGCTACTTCTGGCTCAGACTCCGGGCAGATCCTGGTGGTACACCTGGACCGCCTCGCACGCTACGATGGGGCTGTTCGTGGGCGAACAGCTTTGAGGAGGGAGCAGTGTAACGGGAGCATTGGAGCACCCTGTAACCAGCTGGGAACGGAATGCAGGGGGGAGGACCGCATTAGCCACACCTTCCCCTCGTTTGTCTTGTAGTATTTGACAGGCAGTGGTTGGGAGGAAAAACATCAGTGGGCCGTCCGTTTCTGCCCACCTGGTTCCAGAAATTACGGAGTCTGGAACATTCTCCTGGTCACTAGAAACCGGCGATATTCCGATATAAAGAGGGTTACAGACAGACGGAGTCAGTTCAGTCAGTTCAGTTGTTGGTTTGAGTTGGTCAATCAGTTGGTTAGTGTGAGCGAGAAGACAGTCGCAGTTCTTGGTGTAAGAGTTAGTCAGTGACGTGTTAATGAACGAAAGGATTGTGCAACAGAAGACTGTGCGTGCATCGGAGTTTATGTAATCGCGAGTACAAGGAAGTTGTAACGGACGAACGGGTAAATTGTAATTGTGTGCAGCAAGTAATTTTGTGTAATTGGCAAGTGTTAAACTGAAGTCGGTGGAAATAAAGAACATTGTTGAGTGGTGTAATTGGACTTTTTATTCCACGAACCCACAAAGTCACACTGGCGTCAGAAGTGGGATAAACACGAAGTCACAATAGCATCTTAATAAGCATTCAACTCGATACAGACCTCGTTGCGAGAGAGCTGCCTAGTATAGGAATGCAAAAATATTACATATAATAGCAGTGTCCTTTAGTAATTGTTAGATAAAATGCAGCTTAATTTAACATAATAAGTTAATAGGGTGTATAATTTCACCTGTCTTCTATCTAATCTGTATATAGTATGCAGAACATATTTATGTGGTATGTGGAGCAGAAAGACAAAATGTGGGGCTACTACATTTATAAGAATCAAAACATTTGTATACTTTTCTCTCTCCAAAACTAATTCAGTACTGTATTACTCGACAGAGCTTTGAAGCGTATTGACTTTCAGGTGACCAGCGCTATGATCGTCTCTTATCAGGTCTTATCTGATCGATTAGAGAGTGAAGTATTAGTAAGTTGATGTACAGTAAGTTACGAAACACAAATAGAGCGATTGGAAGCTGTGTGTTTTTATATGATGTTTTCTCGCACCTGCTGATATGACACATTGCTGTCCAGAAGACATAATTACATCTGAACAGACTATACCTACATACAAACATTGGACTCAGCTGAGGTAAACATCTCTGTGTTGCGAATTTTTTCCGATACACTTTCTCGCTTTGCCATGTAGTAAAGGAGGGGTTCATCGTATGCATGCAAATAAAAGAATACGTCCATTAACTTAGTTATACCAATCAACAGCTTAACCGTTTTCTGTCCCAATGTCTCTCTCTCTCTCTCTCTCTCTCTCTCTCTTCCTGCCCAGATGTTTACAGCAGGATTAAACTAGATTGAGATAGATCATTGAAGTAGTGTTAACAGGCACCGTAGATAGTAGTGATAGCGATTTACATAATGTACTTAAGTGATAATCGTAAACTTGCAACTGCCTGAGATATAGGGAAGGATATATAAGAACAGGGTGCAGAGGTTTAGATGCATTAAGAGCTTAGTGGAAGGCATTTGTGAGAGTCAAGATACCCAGTTAATTTCTAAAATGTCTAAACAAAACATATTAGAAGAAAGTAAACACAGACCTCCTAGTGTAAATGGCTAAGTAAAAAACCAGAAATCTAGAGTCAGCTAAACCATCTAAAGACCAACTAAGGCACGATAATGGATAAAGAAACGGCTGCAGAAACCATTACCGTTCAATAAGAAAAATTGTGTACAGCCAACTTGTATACACAAACGGCGTGAAAGAAGTTATGCTCTTGTGGATATTTTCCCAGATTTTAATGAGAGATTTTTCGAAATAATTTGCAGAGAAACTGTTTCTTAAGCTATGTTCTATTGATTGCTCACCCGATGATATATGAAATACTCAGCAATTCTGCTCTTGTCTGGCTACAACCCTGTCAAGCACAGGTATATATTTTGGGAAATGTGTACATATTCTCACAATGTTCTCGTTTCATCTGCCATGTCAAACTAATTTGAATTCACTGATGTTTATCTAAATGATACTTCCAGGTACAATCCTGCTGATTACATCTATAAGGTTCGTCTCTAATTAACCACCTGAATACAATATTTCAGAAATTTGGCTCACCTACTGTGAAAGATTCTCGCCTGATATCATGAAACCATATTATAGGCACTGCTATGCTTACCTAGTAGTTTATTCAAGGGAAACCAGGTTAAAGTCCTGGTGCTCAGCAACTCCAGAAAGTACTTACTAAAATTTGAACTGTATATTGCTCTTTATAAGCAAGATTGCAATATGCCCTTGGGTTCATACAGCAGTCAGAAGTTTTGTGTGAGATCATTTTTGCCAGGTGAGAGTAATGTGTTTTACTGACAACTATTTCAATTCACTACTATTGCTAGAATCTTTTAAAGATAGAGGACTGAAAGGTGTTGGTACCATTAGTAATGTTCAAGTGGAAAAAGTCCCTCTTCCAAGCTTCAAAATGATACAAGATGGAAAAAAAAATTCTTTTCCCCTAATAAGATGCCATGAGACACATAACTTCTTTGAAAATGATAACAGTTAGGAAACGTAATTTTAGGAAACACAGGGGTCCATAGATTACTATACACCTTTTAAAAATGTTAGACACTCAATTGATTTCAATCAATTAAACATAATAACTCAGACTTAGTATAACAAAGATAGAACATAATGACAAATAACAAAATGTAACCAATAGTATACCTGTGATTCATTGACCTAATTTACATAAGTATGTAAATACTTAATAATCCTTATGTGTAACTAAGAGTATGTAGTATTGCATAGGCTAAGGTTTTTTATAGTCAACATGAAAAATTCAATGCCACGGCTGTGATTTGAATTTTTCATGTTGACTATCTATCAAAAACCTTAGCCTAGATATGGCTAGTGTGAAGAAATGATTAATTTCCATCAATTAACTAAAATAATAATAGGTTTAAATGATGAAGCTTGGGACTCAAGTACTTACGATAGTAAGTCACCACAAACGGTGTATCTCGAATACGAGAGCCCCTAATGGTCTACTGGAGAAATATATGAGTCATTTGGGGTAACTCAATGGGTTAGAGTGACTGGATGGAAACGAGGAGATCCGTGGTTCAAATCCCGGCCGTGGCATTGAATTTTTCAGTTGACTCTATCAAAATCCTTCGCCTATATACGGCTAGTGTGAAGAAATTAATTTCCATCAATTAACTAAAATTAAAAGTTATGTTTTATTGAATTGAAGGTTAATGCATAAATATGAAAGGTAATTGATAAACTTGCTTTTACTTCTTGCACACTGACATAAAAATATATTTTCTTTACTGCGTAAATATTTACAGTAAGTAGAAAAAGTATTGCATTGCACCCAAAATTTTGATATCAAATTTTCAGGGAATATGCATTTTGCGGTGTCCTGTTCAAAAACAAAAATATACTTTTAGAAAAATGTTTCGGACATGCACGTGTGTGTATGAAGAACAGGTCAGTCAAAAAGGTAAGGTCGGTTAAGTACCAAACTAGGCACTTAAGTTCAGCATCTTCCAAGGTTGCCGCACAAAGATTTTATTGAAACCTCTGCACTCCAGACTACCCTTAATATGAACATTTTCCGTCTTTATTTCTTCAAAAATTACTTAACAATTTTTATTAAAATAGTGTGCATTAAGAGAGCTTTATCACAAATATGACAAAATATGTATATCTTGATTTTTCTGGGAATGTATCAAAGTCATCTTCATTCAGATGACTTGGATTATCCTGCTACTCAATCGGTTACCCTGGCTTTTGTTAATAGAAATCTCTCAGATAACGCACTGATTACTCCACGTGGACATAACATCTATCTGCCATGTGTGATTCCTGCACATTCCATTGGCTGAAGTGATGTGTTCATTGGTGCTTAGCAACATGTCCGAGAAGAGCGCCAGCACCCCTCTCACTTTTCCAAGAATAATCAGTGCTTTTTCTGAGATGTGTGTATTAACAAAGATAAGCTATAGTAACGTTTTGAGCAACACGATTATACCTAACTGGTAAACTGTATGAGATAGAGAAAAGTCTTACTGCACAAAAATGTAGATCTTATTAAAACACAATTATGCTACACATTTTTTCATGGAGTGATTTCAGAGATATTCCTTATTATGTGTTTCAATTTTCCAATGCTCATACTTTCTCTCCCTCCCCTCACAATGGAATGGGAGAGCCAATTGTACATTTCTTTAACCAAGAATTTTAAAGTCTTGATAGAAGTCACTAGCAGCAAATGAAACCCCAAGTTGCAAAGAACTGCACATATACATTATTGCATATGATACGGCATTTCACTTTACAGTTTAGCATGAACCCCATTGTCAGTTCCAACTATGACAAACTGTATATAGAAAGAAGTTTATTTAAATTCAGCTCTTTTAGGAATACAGCTTTTAGGAGTATCAATATTATATGCAATACATTCCTCTGTGTAATTTTTATATATGCATCTGTGTTTGTGTTTCTTGCAGTGAATAATAAACGATCACAATTTCTAGTATTTTTGTAAATGAAAAACCGTTGGTTTCATCCAAAAGTAAACAACTGTTCAAAATGCAGCAGCAACACGTTATAGGCAATTGCTCTGCACTTTGAAAGATGGAGTTTAAGAATCCCAGCTTGTTTAATTCCAGAAACGAAGAATTTGCACATTATCACACAAGCTAAGACACGAGCAGTGTTCTGCAATAAGTGTCAATCGCCCTATTACCAACTTTGACTTTAGTCAGAATGGTTTGTATGGACAGCACAATAAGCCTTAAGGCTGCAGTGCATCCGGAGCTTAGCAGCTTGGCCTTTGGAAAGACACAAAAAAATGGCAAATCTACTATTGAATGAATTCTTTGCTTTAATGTGCTTATGTTTCCTTATGCCTCGCTATATCCTCTAAATCGTCCTGCATGGTGTAGGGGAACATGCTAGCCTCTGATTACTAAGGTCACAGGTTCAAATCTGATGGAGAATCTTGGGGAATTTCTTTCCAGCGTGAAAATCCTTAACATGGCTCTCGGAAAGCAAGTAAATCCAGTGGTCCCGCGTTGTAGATTTACGGCACATAAAAACCTCAAGCCTGATAAAGAAGCCTCTGAAGAAAATTACAGTTTTTCATATTCCAATATTGAATAGGATGCTAGGAAGTACAGCAGTTAAAGAGCATCCATAAATTAAATATCTCAATTTCTAAATCACCCTAACCTGGCAAGAAATTCAACTTTTCAATGTTTGCTATAACATTCAGCATTGCCTCCCTGCATTCTGATTAGCATTGTTTGTGTCATTCAACCACTGATTTTGGAATACCTGGGAATATTCCGGCTATTCTATGAATGCCAACTTACTGCAATATATGCTTAATTATAACTGTAATAAGTGTGTGCGTAAGTGTGTGTATTTGCCCTTCCAAGAATGTCCACTTCACTGCTGTGGGCTACAGTCCAATGCATAGTTCCAAAAGCAAGTGAAATCGCAAATCCCTGAATTGTTTTGATAACTGTGATAACACCCTTTTAGAATAAGCAAATAACAAATGATATATAATATTGTCACGGCGGCAGCAATACCTACCCCCTTCTACACCTTTTTTATTTAATGCCAAGTGAAACAAAAATATGGAAATTCGAGGACAGCAACCAGCTAACGTCACGAAGTTACAAGTTGAGCAGTGAATATCAGAATTCTGAATCAGTTGGCCGGAACAGTTGTACATTGTGAGTGAGTCGGCCTCCCAGAGCAGTGAATGGCAAAGTTAGTTGAAAGTTGAGTCGACAAGCAGAGCAATGTAAAAGTATTAGATTGATAGCAGTGAACGTAGAAGAGTTCCGTGCAGTGCAAGCTGGTGTGTGCAACGGAGACAGGGAGAAACGAATGACGCTAGCTCTGTGTATTTGTAAAAGTGAAAGTGAATGTAAATTAGTATTGGGCAACGATTCTAGTGACAAAGTGAGTTTAGTACTTGGTGACTTAATTTTGTCACATTGGTCAAACTGGCGTCAGAAGTGAAGGAAATGGAAAAAGTACTTCAGAGATTATTCACTAAACTGGGCAAGATGGAAATGGAATTGAAATCCAAAATGGAAGAAATGAAAAGTGAAATTACAGGAAATTCTTCGATGGGAGAAAGGAAGTCAGAAATTAAGAGTGAAATAAGACCCTGGATAGAGAAGATGGAGGAGATGAAAGTGGAAATGACATTTTCATCTGAGGTGAATATGGAGGAAATGAAATCCTAAATGGACAAGATGGGAGATGATATAATGACAGAGGACAAATTTAAGAACAGAAGTGTGTTTAGGCTCAACTGCGGTTAAAAAAACAGTTGAAGAAATTACCAAAATGAAGAATGAACTATTTAACTAAAATAAATGGCTAAACAACATGAAGGACATGGAAGCACTGGATGTAAAGGAGGAAGATCTTGGCCAACATGTTAACACCCTGAGGGCCTGAGCAGACAGCTAAGTTCCGGAAGGTGAAGTCGAGGGATGGGCCATGCTTGAATATGGAATGGATAGTGCCGGCTTGAGGAAGGAGCAGCTGGCAGAGGTGTTGACTGTCTCCACCTTGAATATCAGGAGTATTCGGTACATTGGGAGGACAGGATCAGTTCAAGGATGTTGGTGACCCTAAAAGATGTGTGTTGTACACATGGTGAAGCGCCCAATCCAAGTAGATGAGCCAGAGGCAATGAGTAATCACCGCCATGGCATAAGAAACATTGGAGCCATACCCTCAAGTGATGTGTGCCTTGGACAGAAGAAGAGAGGACAACCTCATCAGGGAATGGCCAAGCACCTTAAGACCTGGCAAAATGCATTAGCATCCTGGAAGGACATATGGATGGCAGTGCCAAGGAGTTGTACGCCGTGATGGAGAAAATGCTTGACCCAAGTTTTAAGAATCTGGAAAGTCAGACAGCTTATTGGGTCCAGAGATTCCAAGAGTACAACTTGGAACATTGGAACATTGACTGGGGCCAGCACATCAGATAAGTGGAAGCAGAAACAGGGCCTTACAAGAGGAACATTGGCCCAACATATGGTTAGATCAGCGATGTAGGCTACCATATTCAGCCGTTACTCCTCATAAATGGCAATGCATTTGCAGTTCTGACAAAGGAAACTGAGTTGGTAGAAGAATGTGGTTTTAATGTGCTGTTTGTTATAGCAGATAATAGCACATAAACCAAAAAATGTTAAGTATTTTGAGTGGTGATAATTGCTATAAAATGCCCAACACAAACTCTTACTTTCTGTTTGACATGTGCAGAATTTAACAATCCATTATAAAGAATTGGATCAATCAAGTGATGCAAATAAAGGTTCATTTTTCTCTAAGCTTGACAGTGCAAGTGGTGCATTTGAAATCTTTACTGCTACATTTTTCATTCCTAAGGGACTTATATAAATCAGAGTGAAATAAGTTACAGTGTGCTTCTAACTTAATTTCAAGTATGTTTATCCTTCATGTTAGAAAGGAAGAAAATAAGTTTTGCTTGAAATGTATTTTGTAATGAGACAATTTCAGCTTCACCTGCTGAATGGGATTCAGAAACAGTCCATTTCCTTAACCTCATTAATAGTTACTAAATACAAAAGGTCCCTGTGTCACCGTAAGAAAAAATGAATGTGAGACATCTCTCTTTTTTCTAAGGATGACATTAGATTAACTATCTTAAAGGAATTCGTAGTATGGTTGAAACAATGGAAAAATCAATCTACCGAATGGGCATCATATTATATTCTATCATTTAAACTATAAGTGCTCTGGTTGATAAAATGGAATATAATTTGGAAATATCAGATAATAGGAATGTTCTACCAGAAAATTTCAACCTAATGGCTTACAAGAGCAATGAAGTTAATATCCTCAACTGTTTGCTGGTAGTTAACACATAAAATGCAACTCAAGTCTTTGAATCTCCAAACAAAACCACCATGCACAGTTTGCTGAGCATTCAATTCAAGCAGCTGGCGGCTGACTGAGGGCCAGCACGATGTGTGTCATTCGTGTACCTGTCCTACACGGACTTAACCACTTAATGACAGGAAATGTGGGGTTTTGCAGGTTGGTGGTTTAAGATTATGTAGATGAAAAGAAGGGAGGTAGCCGTAGCTCCTCATGGTAGCCAACTCGGGTGCAACCCTATGTTAGCACCGCTGGTGTGATAATTTTAGGAAGAGTTTAATTTAGAAAGTCTATTAAATTCAAACAGTAATAATTTTAAGGTTGTAATAAGAATTTTATTGTTACCAGGTGTGCCCGCATGCCATGCGGGGAAGCCGGTAGAGCTTGTAGCGTCTTTCGGAGGTTCTATAGTTCCCTAGAGACCTAACCAGGGCGCTCTGATGTTAAGGCAAACTCGCGTAGAATTTTGAGGCCCGGCGCCTAGTGACATCTTCCACATAGTGGAGAGATGAGGCTTCATGAAGGTATCTCACAGGAAACCTCCAGCAAACAGAATAGATGGCCCTAAGACATCTATTTTGTACACGCTGAATTTGTCGCAGATTGGATCCAGCGGCCATGCCCCAGATCTCACAAGCATAAAGCATGATTGGAAGAATTAAAGCCTGAAAAAGGCGCAATTTAAGGGGTGTTGGCATTCCTGAGTGCATCATGGGGTATAACGAAGCCGAAGCTCCGCACGCCCGATGAGCTACCTCCTGGATGTGACCCCGAAAAGTTAGGCCCTTGTCCAGCTTTACACCTAGGTACTTTAGAGAGTTTGTCCACTCTATCCTTCTGCCAGAATAGTTAAAGGTGGGGAGGTTGGCGGGAAAGTGACGCTTAGTGAAGAGTATGGCTTGGCTTTTCTCTGGGTTGATAGACAATCACCAAAGCCTACACCAATCATGAATGAGGCTTAGGTGTCGCTGTATTGGGTTGAAGGCTCTGCGTGCATTTCTATCTGTGTTGTATAGTAGCACGTTGTCTGCATATTGGGCTATGTTGATGTGTAGCTCCGTGGGGAGATCCGCCACATACACGCTAAAGAGTGTAGGGGATAAGACAGAGCCTTCGGGGACGCCTCCTCTGATGGGTCGTCTGGTAGATAGCTTTCCCGCCACAGTAACTGTGAAATGTCTGTGTTTGAGGAATGAGTGTAAAATGTGTATCATGTGTGCAGGAAGCCCCAGGGTGATTAGTTTATGTAGGAGGCCTGCATGCCAGGTGGTAGAGAAGGCCTTCTCGACATCCACAGATACCGCCGCAGTGAATGCCCTTTCCTGGAAACCCAGGGCAGCGGCCTCCACTAGACGGAGCAGCTGCTGTGATGTCGAGTGCCCAGGACGAAAACCAAACTGATGGGGAGGAATAGCTTGAATGTCCCCCAGTAGGGGCGGCAAGCGGGCTAAAACAAGCCTCTCGAAAACTTTCGAGAGGACTGACAGGAGGCTAATGAACGGGTAACTGGCGGGGAGTGCCGGATTTTTACCGGGCTTCAAAATGCAAATCACCCGAGCCTCCCTCCACTGCCGTGGAAAGTGGCCCAGGGCAACACATGTTAAAAACCCGAGTAAGAAAAAGAACGGCTTTGAATGGAAGATGGCGGAGCATGATAGGTGTCAACCCATCAGGTCCCGACGCTTTTTTGGGATTTAGACGCCGGAGTGCGCCCTGGAGCTCACTGGGTCTAATGACAGGTAGTCGGTCCGCCTCAGCAAGAGGACGTCGAAGGTACTGACGAACCTCCCGCTTGACGCGGCCAGTGAAGTCTAGGTCCTGGGGGTCATCTCGTGGCCTCGTGGTCCTCTCTAGGTAGTCGGCAAACACATTTGCTTTGGTTTGGGGTTCATACACCAGGCCTTGGGTGCCTTGGATAGGGGTGGTTGGCGCTCCTCCACGATTCCGGAGTCCTTTTGCAAGCCTCCACGCCTCGTCATTCTCAAAATTCACTCGAGACATCAACTCCTCCCACGCGCGCACACGGTGCTCGCGTAGTCGAAGTCGAACCTCTCGGCGCAAGCGCGCGAGCAGTACCTGATTATGGCGAGTGCGGTGTCGCTGATAGAGTCTGCGAGCCGCCCAGGAGCGACGAATGAGTAGATGGATGTCTAGCGGGATGACGTGAGGGTGTAGAGGTGCTGGAGTGTGAACGGTGAGGTTACGAACAGTTCGTCCTACGATGGAGGTGAAGGAGGAGATCGCCGTCTCCAGGGTCGGTATGTCTGTAATGTGTGGGTTAGGAGGTATGGAGTCATTTAAGCAGACCCGTACGCAATCCCAATCGACCTCACGGTTTTGAACCGTGAATTCATGACTGACAACCCGTAAGTTGACCTCAGCCACAACTGGGTTGTGGTCGGAATGTAAGGCGCTTTGTGAATTGAGTGATAAGTGAAATGGAAAATGTTTGATGATTGCGAAGTCAATGACCGAAGGACGGCCTTGAATTCGCGGGGAATGAGTGGGTTGCCAGGGACCCTCAACTCTCAATTGAGGATGATTTCTCTATTGCTGAGCATTAAAATAGCAAAGTATGATATAACGAATTACAGAGAGGACTAGATTTGGAAGAACTGTTACGTGAAGCAAATATATATTCTGAGAATGAAATTAACATGCTCAATGTCATCTATGCATCAGGTTATGTTTCTCTTAAACCTGAAGTGGTCGCGCGGCGTCTTAACAGATACCGGGTGTACTTTATTTACTCGCTATTGCTGAGCACATGCACTGGCGGGCTTGTGGCACCATCTACCTTCCAGTTACCTAAATACTAACATTACTTCCTCATCAACACCGCATTAGTTGCAATACACTGCTGGAGGGAAGAGGTTACCGAAGCTGCATTGTTGGAGTATAGCAGACGCCACGCGACCTTCCATGTTATTGAAGGTAAGTATTCTATTACACAAATAAAAATATTTGTAAATTAATGTCCACTTATCTTAAGATGTTAATACTTTCTTCTTTTTAAAAGATCGATTTCACGAACATTTGCTCGCATCGTCAGTTAACACACTTCGTCGTCTTGTTTACTTCGTCCAAGAAACGAAGTAAACAAGACAGTAGGTAATCTATTTTGTTTCTTTAATGTATTATTGTTTAATATTTATTAGCAACAGCTCTTGCTAATACGTATTTATTTATCCTCAGATTAAAAGTGTTTTGCAAGTTGTGTGAAAAAATACCCAACCTTAGCAATTAAGGACGCTGTTAATTTGTCAGCAAAATTAACCGGCGTTTCAGCGCCAAGTATCAATGACGCTCGAAGTGAGGTTGTGAAAACGGGTCGGGTTTCTACTCCAGGAAGACATCGAAAAAGAAAAAAAGCCAATTGTGGATGGCGAATATGATGAATTTGTTTAAAGTGTTATTCGTAGCTTCTTTGAAAGAAACGAGCCGCCGCAATTACAACAATGCTTCAAGCATTAAACAATTATTCCGATTAGCGAGCTTTCAAAATCGAGCTTCCACGCCATTCTTCGCGACATAGGTTTTGAATTTGTAAACAGACGCAGAAATAATATAATTGTTGAGCGTAAAGATATATTGTTGTGACAAAGAATTATCAAAGGATGTTCAGAAGTAGAAATGGTTTAAGGAATTCATCCGTTGCCAGGTTCCAATTAGGTACGATTCCAATTGCTAAAGTAGCTACACGTACTAGTAGTTATTTAGCACTGTTATTCCTCACAAGACCCGTGCCTTAAGTTTTAATTTATAAATGTGATGAAATCAAACATTTGAGTACTTGTTGTACGTATTCAGTCACATTTTAACGTACTAAAGGAAACATATTACACTGTAGACACGCCTTTGCATTTAATCTTAACGTAAAAGTGCTACCGCATAAGCTACTCACACATCGAAAACGGCAAAGAAAAACTTTTCAAGTTCGCTGACAGCTAAGATGTTCGACACGTAGTTGATAAAATTTGCCCGACTATTCCCTCCCATCACAGGTATTTGGTGGAGTAATACATTTTCCCGCTTTGTTTACACCACCATATATGTAAACTAAGGACTGCTCCAGTATAAACAGTTTCATCCACAAAATGACACTCTGGGTGCAGATCATAATTCAAAATGCAATCTGAAGTAAAAAATCGATGACATAAGCATGCAGAAAAGAACCTCTTATTTGTGTTAATGCCTAATGGTAATTCTCACCTAAATTCGAAACCACAGAAGATGCCTCGGCTGCCATATTGCAATTAGTCTTGTTTCCCGGAGCATTTTAGTTACAATTTTCACTGAAACGCCTGTAAACTCGGATGTTATTTTCGTAATATGAACACGGACATTTTTCTAATTGTGAATTGAACATTCTAAAAAGTGACCATAGTTTTGCGCCGGTGACCTACTCCCCCCCCCCCCCTTATTTAACCGATTTTTCATTATTTCCGTTTATTTTCTTATCTGTTTTCCTAGTTTCACAAATATTCACTATACACATAAACACCCATGCCCAAGGCGGGATTCGAACTCGCGACCCTCTATGCGGCGAAACACTAGAGACATACGCTTTAGCGACCATGGCTACGAGGGCCGGCCTTCGTGAACTGGAGAGTCTATGCGGAAGCATCGCTTGCACCTTCAGCTGGCGCTAGAAGATGGAATATAATGTAGCACGACCATATTTCACACACTCGTCTTTACTAAAACGCATATCTTAAGATATATGAGCACTTGCTCATCTTGGCCATTGAGAAGCAACAGATCTTTACCATTTTACTAGTATACTTTCACAAATGAAGTTCTTTGACACATATATCACATCATTCAGAAATATGATGGATATGGCACAAAAATACATAATACGCTGGATAAATATATTGTTTCTGAGGGATAGGAGAAGGTGATTGTTCCAACAGTACACGACGCTCATCTCCAGAGCAAAAGGAAGTCAATCAATAAAAAGTAGGAATTCTCTCCACTCCAAAGGCCCAATATATTAGAAGAGAAACTTGTGAAGACCATAACAATCGTGACTCTAATTCCTATATGAAACCAATGGGACACGAGTGCATTTAAAAATACATCAAGTTGCAGATTAATTCTGTATTATGTGTCAAGCAGCGTTCGTTTCAAAGGAACAGACGCAATTACAAACTATAAAAGAGAATGTCATTTTGCAATATGATAGTACAAAGAAGTATGGCTCTACAGCTCACTATTGGATCTGCAAATCTGGTCACTAGAAGCGAGGCTAAAGTGGTTAATTTGGACGATTTCTAAGCATCAGTTTCCTTCATCGATCATCTTAAGGTTTAACGATTAATCTATCGATTAATCGAGATATTGTCTATTCGAAAATTATGTGCAAGGATTATATAAAGTACTTTAATACTCTGTATATTTAATTATTTATGAAACTTTTACATATTTAGATTCAAAATGTGTGTTTCCATCAAGTGCACATGCTTTATATATGTATTAAATTAGATCTACAATATTTTTGTGCGTAATTATTTAGTAACGTATTATATTAATATCTACTAAGTTTTGTGAGTGACATACAAATAATAGTTTACATGAAAACTCAACTAGTCACTGTTGTTTCATCCAGGATTTTAAACATGTAAGTGCATTCACATGCTTTGAATTAAGTGCTGCTCTTCGTTTGGTGACAATATTTCTTGCATCACTAAACATACGTTCACAGGAAACCGATGTAGCTGGTACACGACGTAATTTCTTCGCTTTTGGATTAAAGAACTGGCAACTGAATAGAATGTGTCTTCCACCACTGAAAAGTATGTGAAGTCGTCATCCAGTTCACCCAAAGACTTGTAGACGTCAATTTCTGTAGCAAGTGGTGTTGATGGAGCAGTTTCTTCGACATCGTCATTGTCATTGCAAGTTTTCTCTTCAAAATTACTTCGGTCACAGTTTTCGCACTTACCACAGATTTTTCTGAAAGTCCTTTCCATACGAATTCTCTTGTGCCTAGACATTTCAACGATTTGAATCCCGGATCGAGAGCTGTAACTTCTTCGTACATATCTAATTTAGGTCAGTTGTTAATTCTTTCTGCTAAATCTTCGACAAGAGTAGTTTTGAACCTGATCACATATTACCGTGCTACTCAAAAGGTTACCCTGGCTTTATCTTTGTTAATAGAAACTCTCAGATAATATTGGCTGAAGTGATGCGTTCATTGGTGCTTAGCAAACATCTGAGAAGCGCGCCAGTATCCCTCTCACTCTTTCGACAATAATCAGTGCGTTATCTGAGATGTTTGTGTGAACAAAGATAGCGCCAGGGAAACCTTTTGAGCAGCACGATAATACAGAGGTCTGAATCAGCGACTTTGAAACTTAACCTTAAACAATTTATTGCAGGTAGTACAACACTTGCTGTGACGTATTTACTTCCCCCAAGGAATTCACAAATATCCAAGCAAGGTTTCAGACATTCAAACATTCTTTGTGTCATTTCCCATTCAATTTCAGTTAATGGAATAGTACGAGAGCTGTTCAATAAAGAATGATCACAATTTTTAGTCATAATTTTTCGCACTAAAATTCAATCTTATTATATTCTGTTAGCTTAATGTGAAACAAACACGCCGTAGTTGTTTCATTGTTGGTACTCCTGGTTCCCGCCTGTGAGAACCAGGTAAGTTTAGACAGGTTCAGTATCGCCTACCGCTGCAATGGAGGTAACACGCAAGGGACCATATGCGGCTTTGAAATTCTTTCTTCTCAACAAATCTTCAGTTGAGACCTATAGAATGTTACAGGAGGCCTATGGAGAGTCTGTTCTTCACTAAAGCCGAGCTCGAAGAGAGGAGACAATCAATTTCAAAGGAAGGTGGACCCGGTGCTCCAGTTACTGCTCTTACGGAAGAAAACATCAACACTGCTGTTGCCATTATGAGAGGATCGACGAATTACCTTAAGATCACTTTCTGAAATACTGAACATTTCATTGGGTGCCACCCACATGTTGGTGTCAGAAACTTTACACATGAGACGTGTTTGTGCGCGATGGGTTCCAAGACTGTTGATCTCCGAACAAAAGGACATTCGCATGCAGGTCTGCATGTAGTTAAAGTTGATGTTAGAGGAAGATCCGGCGTTTCTTTCAAACGTAATCATTGCTGATGAAACTTGGCTACATCATTTTGATCCTAAGAGCAAACAGCAAAGCTCAGTGTGGAAATCTCCTTCATCACCAACCCCCCAAAAAGCAAAAGTGGTTGCTTCTGCTGGAAAAGTTATAGTCATCACATTCTTTGATATTCATGGAATGGTTTATCAGCATGTTGTACCTGCACACACATCAGTAACTGGACATTACTACAGGGATGTCCTGAAAACATTGCAAGTCCATATCAGGCGCAAAAGACCACATTTCCGTGAAGCAGGCTGGATGCTGCAACCACGACAATGCGCGGCCGCATATGCCAATGTTATTGCTGAAAATCTTGCAAAAATCAACGAAGTACATCCCTCACCCTCCTTATAGTCCGGATTTGTCCCATGTGACTGTTTTATATTTCCTAACTTGAAGAAACGCCTTCGTGGGAGGCATTATCCATCATCAGAAGCAGTGGTGCAATATTAAGATCGTTGACATTTCATTTTCTAGATACGGACTGTGTTTAAAGTGGTCCATTACTTTTCTGCATTTACTAAGGAGGACATCTATAGAAGCACTTTTAATCGCCTTATTGAGACTTAATTGTAAAGTATGAGCAGAGCACCTAACGTCATATTTTGATTTCTCAATACCGAGTACAATTTACTAACATTGCCTGTAGAAATTGCAATGACTATTTTGCAAGTTTCAACCATTTACACCCTGTTCGAACTCATTAGTACAAGTGATTGTGCTCTGCTTTTCAGTTAAGTTTTTCACTTGCAACGTTGCACTGCAGAACTTCCAGTTAGAATCAATCCAATGTAACTCCTAAGTAACTTTGATTCGCTGAAGTCCAGAAATCCCCTGTTAAGTTAACATATTCCACATGCTTTAATGTGTCCAATAGCTTAGATCTTTCAATATCATATGAGCTGTCAATTCGTCTACTTACAACATCGTTTGATTGAAGATTATACGAAGTGTTTCCAACGGCTTCTCTTAAAACTTCTTAAGCCCTTCATCCAAAACAATATTGGTAAGTCGGTTATCCTTTACCATCCATTTTACGATTGTATTTGTTAATTCAGCTACCTTGATGGAAGAAATCGGTTTGGCTATGAAATTATTTAGAATGGACTGCGATGCCTGAGGAACAGTTGGAGATGATTCGTTAGCACTTTGAAATGGATGGGTGTGTTTCAAATGATAATTCAAACCACTAGCACTACCACTATAACTAAATGATTTCCCACAAATTTTACAAAATACCTTTTTTTCTATTAGACACTTTACAAGATTCATTTAGCTTAAAGCCAAAATGTACACGCAGTTTCCCTCGCAAACTTTTGTATGCCATAATTTTAATTCCACTCAGCACAAAACGTTTTTCCTTATTTTAACTTCTGTAACACAAAACTTTCACTCTCTGTCACGAATTCAGAAACGTTACTGGCTTACTGCAGTTTACAGAAAAGTTACACCACCAGCAGCCCTGAGAAGAGGGATCAGCTATTGCTTCCATAGCTGCGTAAGCGAAGTGTTCGGTTCAAGGTGGTACAGCTCAGTTTATGCTAGCAAACGATAAATAATCAGTTGTATACGATAAGTTGTAACACAAACTGTAAGGAAAAAACCTCTGTCAGCATCTTCATGTAGTTATGTACCTCTTAGAGGCCGCGCCGTGGCTCAGGGGTTAGACCGCTTGGCTCTCACCAAGGCGGCCCGGGTTCGATTCCAGGCGACCGCAAAGTGAGATTTGTGGTGGACAACACGGCGCTGGGGTGGATTTTCTCCGGGATCTCCGGTTTCCCCCGCCATCTCATTCCACCGGTGCTCCATCTTCATCTCATGTATCATCAGTGTCATCGCCTGCGGTGCCATATGTAGTAAAAGCGGGCGTTAAACACTACACACACACTTTACCTCTTAGAATATTTCACAACAGAAGTGTTATTTAGACTCTCTCGGGGTTCAGAGTGATTTCTTTTAGCTATCAGGAGTTATATTATCTCAAAGTTCAAAGAACATTGCGTGTCTAGTGAAAGCTTGATGCGTTGGAAAGTCTGTTTAGGTTGGAATCAATACATCGAAACAAAGAGGGCCAGTATTTATTGTAATCGATTAATTTTAATCGACTCGATTCGATTAAAATGTTTTAATCTTTAATCTGAAATAAAAAAAAAATTGATTAATCGTTTAGGTTAATCGATTAAATCACTCAGCACTTTATATATGTATGTGTATAATACACAAAGTGTTTATGGGCGATATGTATGTGTTTAGAGCATCTTCTACGGATGTTGTGACGCAATGCCAAACTAAATTTCCTGACGTGGGTGTTTTGAAAATGGAATCATTAGTATGGGTTTAAGGCCCGTTCGGTACCCTAGTCTTATTGCATGCAAGTTTTATTTATGACGCAACCTGAAACACAGTATACAAAAACAATCCCCACATATTAGAAGAATTAAAATAACATAATTGTATCACTATCGTGGTGTTAGGGGACTCTTGTTCCTCTATCCCTTAAGGTAGGGCATGAGGAACCTAAGCTTTGGATTCGATAAGGCCACGATAGGTTATATATATATATATATATATATATATATATATATATATATATATAAAGGACAAGACGAATGATACGAAAGATGATGGGGCAATTGGTGGAATGCTGACGGAGGAAACCGGAGGACCCGGAGAAAACCCGTCCCAGCGCCATGTTGTCCACCACAAATCTCACTTTACGGTCGCCTGGGTGAGAGCCACCTTGGTGAGAGCCAAGCGATCTAACCACTCAGCCATGGCGCGACCATAAAACAAAACATCAGGATAGAAATTAACGCTATTTCGGGGGGTTGAACAAATGCGTGTGAATAGAAATTTTCTCAGAGTTGCCGAGCATTGTACTGGTGCAGATGACGGCATTTCTATCTCCTTTGATAAGGTGTATTTTGCGTTCACTCTGGTATTTGTTAATGGTATTTGAGACTATATGAATGTGTGACCAGGAGACGGAGTTTGCACCTGCCGACCAAGTTTTGTAGCATACGCATGACAGCATAAATGTACCGACGGACAAAATGTTTTTTCATGCGATTACCCGATAAACCTGGGCGATAGAAAAGTTTTGTACTGTTCGCCACAGCAAAGAAAGTCCCAGGGGAATGAGGCGCAAGGGGAGTTAGACACGGTTCCATTACCCTGCCTAGTAGTTTTGACACAAGGGTCAGTTCTGTTACGGCCCACTCAAAAACATACTGATGCCTTCTACTTCTGTGAATAAATCTTCTCCGTTTTACAGTTCGTTGGGTTTATCTTAAAACGTGGGAATTAGAGAGAGAGAGAGAGAGAGAGAGAGAGAGAGAGAGAGAGAGAGAGAGAGAGAGAGAGAGAGAGAGAGAGAGAGAGAGAGCACTATTTCCCGCGCTGTTGTAGGAAACTCATGACTGCCCAATCCCATATCACATTACTTCTATGTAACGTTCAAACCGACTCCGTCTGATTATTTTAGCTACCCCTTTAGATACTTTCAAGTGCAGCGCTTTAAAGGCTACTGGTAGATGACGGTAGTATAGATACAGCGTCTATTAGGGATTTTTGGAGTCACTTTCTTCTAAATTTAGGATGAAAATAGTCCAACATATCAATTAATCCGTCTTTTCCCTAGTACATCTTTTCTACCTCCTTCATTGATTTGTGACCATATTTGCTCGAGAGGATTCATATCGCAATGACACGCAGGTAAGTTATGTCCATTTAATTCAGCTATGGAGTCGATTGTATGCACTTTGAACTTATCTTTGTTTTAATTATCTCGCACAACACCGGTTTTAGTACCATATTTCACTGTCAATATAAAGCACTGTTTGTAAATAAGCAAGCCCTGCACTGGTTGCAGCACCTGTCGCTGTCTGACGGAGACTAGGCAGTTGCGCATAGCAGTAGCAATGTGTTAACAGAATGTTTCACTCCTCCCTTGTCACAAGGAAGGGTAGCGTTAAGTCATGTTTCAAGTTAAACCAGACGAACCTTAGTTGTAGCATACGTTCTCTGACACACACACATTTGCTGTCCTTGTCGCATTGTGTAAGGGTGGCATATACCTATCAGGAACTTTCTTTGCTTTGGCGAGCAGTAGAAAGATTTGAAATAAGCACAAAAAATGAGCCAGAATCACCCATTGCTTCCCTTATAACACTAAAGATTCAACTGTTTTTGACCATTGTAATTTGATTTCTCAAAAACGCACTTTTAAGGGTGTTTTATACATGTGGAAAGTAAGCAGTTCAAGCGATTCTGTGATTGTGAGATATGGTTATACGGCTTTAAATAAGTTGTGGCTGTTTCCCTCCTTGCAGTGAAAAACTTTCACGTCAAGGTGATTACACTGATAGTGTTGAATGATCTATGGCTCGTGGTCAGTGCGTTTAGGAACCTATAAATAAAATTGTTTTTTCTTGTCACGATTCTAGTAATTTTCAGATGCAACATTCGTGTTGAACTCATACAAACTTCTTGTGTAACATATTCCATATCTAAACTTGATGAAAATTTTTATCACTCCTGAAAGGACAAACCACATGAAAAATCAAAACTGCATTATATCTCCCAAAGTGATGGCACTGCCACGCCTCCCAACGTGGTCATGACGTGCATAATATTCTTGTAGTGCACCCATGTGTACATTCATTCAGGCTGTCGACTGTCGCCAACTCGTGCCAACTAAAAGATCTTGCGACGTATTTTTGCAGTCGTACGATAGTATTGTGTGACTATCGTGTCATTGTTATAAATGCTCCCATTTAAGTTGATGCACTTTCAGGTTGCGTCACATTTGTCAAACGACACGAAATCACATACTTAAATGGGGCCTACAAAGAATCTTCTGCATACATTTTTTGAAACATTGTAATTGTTATTCAAGCGTTTAAAGTGTTGCATAAGAATTAGTGAGACTAGTGCCAGCATTAGTCCGCATTTACCTTCGTGAGGTTGAGGGAAATATAAACCAGGTAATCAATGGACAAGGAAAATAAGACACGTCAGTTGGATTACATGGAATCTACTTTACAATGAGAAAATGTCAAATTGGTTCTACCTTTGTTCTACAAAATCGCCTCTATTTAAGAGCACTTTACAGAATCTTCATAGAGGATTTAAATTAAATGGCTTGGCTAATGGCGAAGACATATTGCTATAGAACACGTTTCCCAGACATATGAGCATCCTCAACAATGTGTAAACAATCAATTCATTAAGTTCTGTCAACTACTTGGGGGGGGGGGCAGCAACTGTAAACAAATTAAGAAAAGAGCATTAAATGAGTTAACTTCGATCCTCTTTTAAACCATTTCAGAAAAGTCTTGTTTATCATTCATTACATTCCTTATTCGTCACTAGCAATAGTTCATTATAGCTGTGTTGCTTTAAAAGGTTTCCTTGGCGGTTGTGAGTGCAATTTTACCGCAAATGCGTACGTAGGGTTAGAACACTACCAGCAGAATATGCTAAACTCTGAGAGTTTATGATACTGCCACTTTTAATTTTATGGTAAATTAGGAATTCCAAAACTCCGTTTCTAGGTTCATTCGGAAGACTCCGAAGCAACTGCTTCAAGCATTGCGATTATCTTTGTTGGGGTCTGCCTGATTCTTAATGTTTTCAATGGAATATCCACCACTCAGTTTAAACTTCTGTGAATGCCCTCCGCGCCTCTCTATTTAGATAATGTTTTATGTTGGCATGAAAGTGCCACAGTTGTGTATTGGAACTGGGAAAAGTGAATTTCAAGTGAAAGACTTACAGGTTCTCCTCGGCTGCATTAATATCTTTTAATTTCAGTTCATTGGCTTTTTTTTTTTGAAGAAGAAGAAGAAGAAGAAGAAGAAGAAGAAGAAGAAGAAGAAGAAGAAGAAGAAGAAGAAGAAGAAGAAGAAGAAGAAGAAGAAGAAGAAGAAGAAGAAGAAGAAGAAGAAGAAGAAGAAGAAGAAGAAGAAGAAGAAGAAGAAGAAGAAGAAGAAGAAGAAGAAGAAGAAGAAGAAGAAGAAGAAGAAGAAGAAGAAGAAGAAGAAGAAGAAGAAGAAGAAGAAGAAGAAGAAGAAGAAGAAGAAGAAGAAGAAGAAGAAGAAGAAGAAGAAGAAGAAGAAGAAGAAGAAGAAGAAGAAGAAGAAGAAGAAGAAGAAGAAGAAGAAGAAGAAGAAGAAGAAGAAGAAGAAGAAGAAGAAGAAGACACCTACATTTATACAGAGTTGTATTAACTATTTCGAACAGTGAATAATGAATTCCTCTGCATGTAGATTTTTCAGTAGATACGAAATTCTAACCTCAAAAAGATTAGGTAAATCACATTGCATAAACAAGGCTAGAGTGAACCGATCTGACACTGGTACATTGGTGGTCGTACGTGTTGGAAAATCTTATCCACAAACGACGAAATAATAATAGGACTAGTAGGTGCATAAAGGCTACCTTATACACAAGAACTTTTTCTTAGAGGTAAAATAAATACAACATTAAATGATGGCCACTGCGCAAGTAACTACACAACCTTAAACATTTACACGCCATTTAAATTACAAAGCTAATACAAAAAACTGCAAGTAGCATACAACATACATGATACACAACTGTTGGCACTGAGTTCACTCAAAATTAGTAATGTTTACACTGTTTATCATACTGTACACAACACTATATACCTACGCAACACCCAATGAATGAATGACACACAAATTCTGCTATTTAGAGCAACTGGCTACTGAATTTAGAAACTTTAACGTGGAATTAGCTTTTGCGTTCACTGAAAGCTTTTCATTTCCCGTGACAATATATTACTTAGCACCTTACAAAACTTCACTAGTTTTTGCAGAGGGATCACATATTGACATGCAAAATATGAAAAATAAACAACCCTATACCATCAATATAGTTAAAATATATAACCATAAAATCAGCACTGAAAAAGCAACTTCCATACAGTCTGCAATTTTATATGCAACACATAACAGTATTATTTCTAAAGCTTTGTATTTAAATTGCAAATAGCGTAGGTTTTTAAATACAAACAGCATACTACTTGCATGAAATAGAGCTGTTGGTATTGCAGCATTCATTAAGTCCACTCAAAATTACCGTCACTATTACATTACCTACATTGTTCAGAAAGTTATATACAGAAAATATATACCTACACTAAGAACTATAACATGAAATGTTACAATTTACTACTGAGTTTAAAAGCTTTACGCTGCGCTTATCCTTTTGTTTTCTTTACTTAATTATATTTACATTCTTAATATTCTGGCTTAAGTACGCCATGTAGTATATTTATGACAGTAACATCTACTGTAACACTTTCTTCTTGAACCACTTATGCCCGATTTCACCAACAGATGTTAAGACTTAACACGAGTTTAGCAATAGTTAAAACAAAAATTGCATTTTACCAACAAGTGTTAGCGTAACACTCGTGTTAAATCTCTTGTTAAACTAACACGCCAAATTTCTAATGTAAAGTCCTTAACAATTGTAAATAGTCAAGATGGCGTGCTTAAACTCAACTGTTGATGTCGATTTGCTATATTTAAGACCGTCTAAATGGCATTCGCAACAGAGTACGGCCAATGAGGAGAAATGATTTTGAGGAGCTATCAGAAGAAAAATTTTTACTGAGGTATAGACTATCGAAACATGTTGCTATGAAGGTAACTGCGGAAGTACAAGAGAGGTTAGAACATGCATCGAAAGGAATATGGCGATCTCGCCTTTGCTTCAAGTATTGAATAACCTTGCGATTTTGTAATTCACTGAATTATGTGGATAATACATTGTCCACCTCCCATCTTCAAACATTCAAGTAACTTGCCCTTCTTCGCTCCTCGTTTTAAATTTACGTAATACTGAGTTAGAACATGTATCGAAAGGAATATGCCGATCTCGTCTTTTCATCAAGTAGTACGATTTTATAATTCACTGTGGATAACACTTTGTCCACCTTCCGACTTGAAACGTGCAAGTCACTCGTCACTTGTACTTCTTCGCACCTCGTTTTAAATTTACGTAATACGTTTCGTTTGTAGTAATGACACATGCATCTGAATTAAGTTTGTTTCCAATTTTTCCCCGTGTGACATCTTTCTCTTTTACATTCACCGCATCCGTCCTATTTTCCACGATATTGTTATATTTCGTCACCAATTCAATTAACAATCCTTTCTCCATTTATGAGAAATTTGTTTCATGGCTTTTGTTTATCTACCATTTTTTTTTTTTTTTTTTTTAGCTGTGTGCAGACTGCGGTGCAGACGAAAATGAAAACAAAAGCGCATCGTAGTACGTTCAGAAAATAATACGACTCATCCACAGCCTTCTATAACTGTAATATTTACAAGTTTCTTGGCGTTAGCACGTGTTTGTTAACATTTTCAGAAAACAGGTTGGTGAAATTTCAAGAAATTGTTAGCGCTATTACAATTGTTACGTTACATTTGTTAACGTCGATTTTACCATCTGTTGGTGAAATCGGGCCCTACTGTAGCAAACTTGTCACAAATTATATTTTCAGGTAGATTAATTAATAATACTTTGATATAGCTGTAATCTACATAGAATATAAACAAAAAAAGTGTGGAAAGCACATGGCTCAGAAAACACATTACTGCAATTATTCCCGTTTCCTAAATTACACAAATTAAGGTTTACAAATACTCTTGCTTCACTGATCTTTGGATAAACTATGTCGAAGTTATTAAACAAATAATAAATCGTAGGCACAGAAAACAATATACAGCAGATAACGTAATCCCCGCCCCCTACCGACCCATTTTTTTTTTCTTCAATCGTGAATGCCAGCGTCAGGTCCGTTTCATTCTAATCTAGAAGGTCTTGCATAGACCAAGCTAGTTGCTTGCTATTGACAAAGAGAGCGCTACGACGCATAGACAAAGTGCATCCAAGCGCATTCAGAAGTCATACGGATCGGCAGCCGCCTTTTAGGAAGCTGTCGTTCACAGTTGTTTTTGACGTTAACCAAAGTTAAGTAACAATTCGCTGTAAAAGCTTGATGAAATGAAAAGTTCTCACTTGTTTATTGCAGTTAACATTCGTTCCTGCCAATTTAAGTGACAATCGAGTTTAGACGATACAACCCGGCAGGAAATCTCCAAATACCTAAGAAGCAAGTCAATACTGCAATTCAAGAAGCATGAAAATTAGTAAACTGAATGACGAGTACCAGTCTACAACAGCTAGTGCAGCCCGCAATGATTAATATTACCCCGAGATAAAATAGGCATTGTTGAAAGGCTGAACTGGACAGAAAACAATACTTTCCTTTGTGGGCAATTAAAGTAAGAAGTATCACCAGAAAATAAACTACAGGCCGGTTTCACCAATGGATACTCTACATCCGTGTTTACTTTTAATTAATGGCATAACTAAACGTTGAGCTAGGACTGTAACCGGATTTCAACCGAAGTATTAAACTTAGTAGAAATAAAGCAAAATATGTAAATAAACTAAATGTTATCTTTTTGAGTTTCATCAAGCTGTGACAGCGACTTTGTTTTTTTCTCCCCCCTCCCCCTCTTCTTTTTTAACTGAACGTTATATTGGATGATAGTAAAATGACTGAAATTGTGCTTAAATGAACCCAGGACCCACAGAGTTACAGACATTCATCTTTCAGGATAAGCGAAACCCCGGTAAAATCTTAACCAGATAACTCACCCCCGCCGAGATTCAAACTCGGGACCTCTTGAACGTGAGGCAGATACGCTACTACGTACGCTACCGAGCGGGCTACAGCAAGCTGTTACTTAACTTCTAATAATGTCAAACTGCGAACAACAGCTTTCGAGATGGCGGTGATCTGGCTTCTTATCTAATTGCTGTCAAAATAGAGTAGCTATTCCTTCGCATTCAGCACTAAGCTCCGCCTCTAGTACGCCAATGGTTAATAGAACAGCTGCACTTGCGCATGTGAACAGCAATGCCGTCGCCTGAGTTTAACTGCTATCTTTGCTGTTACATCAACCAGTGCATTGTTGAACATCTGAGAGCCACATTTTTTCAATAATCACGTGCATCACATTGTAAGAAAAAATACCAGTATTTCCATAAAAGTTACGGAAAATATAAAACCCTATATCAGCTATGTACACAAAGAAACAAAATAAAGCTACTTACACATTATTATTATTATTATTATTATTATTATTATTATTATTATTATTATTATTATTATTATTATTATTATTATTATTATTATTATTATTATTATTATTATTATTATTATTATTATTATTATTATTATTATTATTATTATTATTATTATTATTATTATTATTATTATTATTATTATTATTATTATTATTATTATTATTATTATTATTATTATTATTATTATTATTATTATTATTATTATTATTATTATTATTATTATTATTATTATTATTATTATTATTATTATTATTATTATTATTATTATTATTATTATTATTAGTTATTAGTTATTATTATTGTTAGTGTGTATGGATTTATTAAAGCAAGTTAGTATTCTATATCACACAACCTCTATAGCTGTGTTCTTAAACTGTATAAATTCATATGACGTGGTTCTTTTGTGTATTTAACACTATACTGAACTGAAAATAAATAAAATAAAAAAAATAATCTGAATTGAAAGCGGCTCCATTCCTTCCAAGTCAAAGGACTCCTCTGTTGTCTATTTTCGATCCCACATTGATGATTAAACTACATTGTCAACCATACCCTCCAAATCCACATATGTTGCTCTTCATTAGTAACATGTTGAACACATTCGCACCACCTTTCTTCAGTAATTTTTTTAAACGCTGGATGCACTAATTCTCATACCCCAGCTAGCTTGAACGTCGTGTTGTTTCGTGCTACATAATCTTTAGGCATATCACTATCACTATTCATTGCATGCATCAGGGGATTTAACTTTGAGGGAGGATGGATCATGCACTTTACACCACAAAGCTCATTTCACAAACTCGTCACATTGTCCTAACACCGGCTGCTTACGCTTCTTCCCAGGCACTATTAGAGTAGCCGGGAAGCTTTATTCGATTGTTCATAGCCACTGTAGGTTGTTTCTCCGAAAGTTTACAGAATACAATAAATACATTTTTCACTGCTCCCTAAAAGTTTTGCTCGCATGTGTTTAACAAAATCACTTGAACCGATCTTGCTTCCATTTGCTTGATAAGAATACGCTGAGATAATTGGCGAATGCTACGGTTGACCACATGGTGTTCAAAACAATAAAACTAAATTTTCTGCGGTTAGTCATAAGGTAAGTGTACTATTGCAGTATGCTACCTTATAAAGACCCACAAACCAATGCGGTTAATTTTCGCCATTGCTTCTTTGACATTTGCTTTATTCTATGTAAACAAATTAATGTCGTGAATCATTATCGCGATAGCGCGGCTGACGTGCACAAAAGAACTTGCTGAAACAGACAAAGACAGCGCGGAGATAAAAGGCTGCCGAAACAAAGTTACATGACTGGAAGTTTCAATTTCTTGTTTGTTACAGAAGAGTCTAGAATAATCAATGGACGTGTAAAAGGAAGCAGCGGAGAGTCGTAAAGAGAGTGTAATCGGAACTGAGTATCGTGTGCCTGCAACTGTGAACGCTTTTGTCTGTGGTCAACGACCTTGGAAGACTGCATTTGTGTATGTTGCGTAATTCTGCCACTCTAAGGTTTGACAAAAATAAAGAGCATTTTGAACTTCTGCAACTTGTACTTTTAATTCTACGAACCCACAAAGTCACAATTGGTGTCAGGAAGTGGAACATTCGATAATGGATGCTACATTGACAAAAATTCTAGAAGAGTTGAAAGAAATGGGAACAGCGAAAACAGAAGCGGCAAATAACAACCTGGCCACATAGCTGAAAGAAATGAACACCGCATTAACAGCGAAGACGGAAACGGCAAATAACAACCTCGCCGGGGAACTGAAAGAAATAAAGACGGCTAACGACAAGCTCACCGAGAAGATGGAAGAAATGAAGGCCGAATTAACAACGAAGATGGAAGCTGCAAATAGCAACTTGGCCACGACGATGACCGCGAAGATGGCCGAATTGACCACGGAAATGAAACCGGCGAACGACAGCCTGGCAACCGAAATGAAGGCTGCGAATGAAGCTCTGGCCGCCAAATTTGAGGAGCTGTTGGCCGGCGTAAAGGAGGACTCACGGAGTTGGGCAAGCGCATCGAAGACCTGGCGAGCCGCGTTAACGAGCTGGAGGAAAAGGCCGACACCAACACTAAGTCCCTAAACGCCATAGTGGAGGACGTCGTCGGCAAGAGGTTGAAGGATTTAAAGGCAGACGCGCCGGGACGCAACACCTCTCCGCGCGTCAAACCTCCTAAATACGACTTCCGCCGCCAGTTCGAAACAGTGGCCAGGCACAAGTGGTCACTGGAGGAAGAAGCTGGACAGCTAATAGCCAGCCTACAGGGACGGGCCGCGGAAGTCCTAAATGCGGTCCAGACAGCGGCAGCGCCCAAGGATATCTGGGAGGCCCTGGAGAATCGCCTCGGGAACCACCGCTTAGCCGCAGCCTACCGCAGCTAGCTGAAATCAAGGTCACCGCAGCCAGGGGAGACGCTGCAGAAGTTCGCCATGGAAATCGAGAAGCTGGCCAGCAAAGCCCTAATCGACCTCCCAACCGAGTTCGTATCCCGGGAAGCCGCCTACACCTACGTTGACAGGGAACGAGACGTTGAGATAGGTCAGCGCCTAATGCTCGGCGACTACAAAGCCATCCACGAGGCGCAAACGGCAGCATTGAGGATGGAGGCGGCCAAGGTAACGGCTATACCGATGTCGAGAACAAGGAGTATCCGCTACACTGAAGATCCAAGGTCAACCGGACGCCGGCGAAGACCAAGTGTTGGGAGTGTGGCCAGCCGGGACACCCGGAGAGAGACTGCCCACACCAGGGAGACCAACCGGAAAACGAGTAAAGGCCGTCGTGGCGAGGGTCACGTCAACGCCATCACCTCCATCCCCTCGAGTGACACTGCGCGCGGTCAGCCGGCGTTTGGATGACAGCCTCATCGCGGAAGGTTGGGAGAGTGGTGAGCCATGACCTGTGCTTGTGGACACCGGGACAGCCGTGACCATAATCAGGCCTGACGTGGCTAAGGGTTTACCGTCGAGGAAACCAAGCCGACCGTAACAGCTTGTGACGGCATCGGGTGACACCTTTCCTGTGGAGGAGGCTCTGCTGAAGTGCCATGCGTCAGTGGGTGTTCGTCGCGAAGGTGGCTGAGGTGCTACTGGGACTAGATACCCTCAGGAGCCGCGAGGCGACGGTCGACGTCGGCAGGAAGGTCCTGCGGCTCAATGGAGAAGAGGTCATATTCCGGCAACCCGAAGAACGCCTTGGAATCTGCAGGGTCATCCTGAGGGAAGGCGTGGTTGTCCCCGCGAGAAGCGAGGTGGTGGTGGCGGCGGGACTGGAAGGCCAGCGGACGAAGAACATGATGTTGGACCAGAAGACACCTGTGCATGGACTTTGTGTAGCCAGGAAATTGTTGCCGTGCCGAGAAGAGGTGCCGGTAAGGCTGCTGAAACTGACAGACACCGATCATGACATCCAGGCCGGGACAGAATTGGGGACGTGCGAGCCCGTGGTCAGCGTAACACCAATCGACAAGACCGAGGAGCCGATGCCGACGCAACACCTGGGCCCGAATGGAAGGCTTACTGGAGAGGGCGGCCGACCACCTGACCGCAGAACAGCTGGAGAAAGTTCGACAACTGCTGAGAAGATACCAGCGCGTCTTCAGCCAAGGCGACAGCAATTACGTCCTCGCGGACAGAGTGCTCCACCGTATTGACACTGGAGATGCCGGGCCTATTCGGCAACCACCTAGACCCGCTCCGCTGGCAAAACAAGCGGCGGTACGGGACATGCTGGAAGACATGAGATCCAGAGGAGTTATTGAAGAATCTGACAGCCCTTGTTGTTCCCCTGAAGTTCTGGTGACGAAGAACGGCGAGCTACGCTTCTGCGTACACTACAGGAAGTTGAACGCTGTCACCAGGAAGTATTGCATTCCCTTATCCCGGATTGACGACACTCTGGACACCCTTGTTGGTGCGCAGTGGTTCTTGACCCTGGACCTGAAGTCAGGTTACTGGCAGGTAGCACTAGACCCGAGCGACAAGGAAAAGACTGCATTCTCGACAGGCCAAGGGCTTTGGCATGTCACAGTTATGCCCTTTGGCCTCTGCAACGCACCAGCTAACTTACAACGCCTCCTGCAGTCGGTAGTGAGAGGACTAACTTATTGACGCCTGCTAGGACATCATCATCGTCGGCAAAACTTTCGAAGACCATCTCAACAACCTGAGTAAGGTGCTACAGAGGCTTCAGGCGACCAACTTGAAGCTAAACGCAAATAAGTGCCAGCTCTTCCGTAAGGAAGTCAACTACTTGGGCCACATAGTTTCAACAACCGGAGTGGCCACAGACCCGGAGAAGACACAAGCCGTGAGAGATTGGCTTTGGCCGAAGGATAAGAGAGAATTGCGCAGTTTCCTAGGGCTGTGCAGTTATGATCGCCGTTTCATAAAGGGGTTCTCCAACATCGCCAAGCCCCTTACCCGCCCGACAGAAGAACACTGGCCTTATTCGTGGACGGAGAACGCCGAAGGCGCTTTCAAGCACCTGAAGAAGACACTCTGCAGTGCTCCTATTTTGGGATTTCCCCAACCAGGTGGCGCCTTCATTGTGGACACCGACGCCAGCGATCATTGCATTGGAGGCGTTCTATCCCAAGTCCAGGACGGCCACGAGCGGGTGATAGCTTACTACAGCAAGAGGCTGTCCAAGGCAGAGAAGAACTGCTGCGTCACCCGGCGATAACTACTGGCGGTGGTAAAGACCTTGGAGCACTTCCCCAAGTACCTGTACGGTCAGTCATTCCACCTAAACATTGACCATTCCGCCCTAACCTGGCTGCTCTGCTTTAGGAACCTGGAAGGCCAGAAGGCTGCAGGAGTACGACTTCACCTCTGAACATCGTAGATTTGATCGGATTAGTGGTGTTTTAGGGCCCGTGGACAACGAGGTCATTTGGGCCCGAAGTTAACACTAAGAGCTAAAAGCCACAGAAACTAAGCTAAAAGATAAAATAAAAGCACCAACAAAGGCACTCCAAAGGTTAAAAAAATATAAAATAAAACGCACGACAGAGTAAAATGCTACAAAAAAAACCAACCAATCACCAGACTAAGTTAATATTTCTAAAAGTAACAAAGATAAAATCCCAGTCCGACTTGTTTATTAAAACCAATTTCAGCAACAAACCGCAGTGCCGTGACCACGGCTACTGGGTTGTCCCCTTAAACATCCAGCAAGTTAGTCCCCAAGCCCAAAGACTGGCGAACAGGAGCTTACTGCGGGCAATCGAGGAATACATGCCGCACAGTGAGACGTACTGCACACGGAGCACACACAGGGGCCGGTTCCCCTCTTAACAGATGACCATGAGTCGCTCGTGTGTGCCCAGTTCTCAGCCGGGTAAGTATCACCTCGGCTCGCCAGTTATTCCTGCAGGAAGTTGGCTAGGGTTGTACGCTCTCCTTTATCGCCCGGAGTTGTGTGCCTTCCAAAGCTGTCCAGGACTGCTGCCAAGCAGACAGAAGTTGGCGACGGAAAAGATGTTGTACATCCTGGTATGGCACCGTAGTTGTTAAACACCGGGGCAAACGGCAAGCGGACTTAGCAGCCACGTCCGCCCCCTCGTTCCCGGAAATGCCAACATGGCCTGGGGTCCAAGTAAAAACAAAATGGTATCCGCGACTAAGCATTTGCGAGATCAAGGCCTGAATATTTAAAACGAGCGTGTGAGCGGCAATGTGCTGTTGCAAGGCCTGAAGAGCGCTTAGAGAGTCAGTGCAAACGATAAAATTGCCAGGAACTAACTTACAAATAAAAAGGAGCAGATAGAGGATGGCATACAGTTCTGCAGAAAAAAACAGAGGTGAAGTCCAGAAGGCGAAATTTAAGAGCCTCACCGTTAATGACGAATGCGCAACCCGTAGTGCTACCTAACTGGGAATCGTCTGTAAAGGCCGGAGCATAGTTAGGGTAACGGCCCAGTAGTTCGGCAAAAAGTTGTTGAAATACCGAATGTGGGGTAGCTAGTCTCGAGTTGGTGGAAAGAGCGAGATCGAACCGCGCACGCTGGAGCTGCCATGCGGGATAACGAACCAGGGACGACCGCTCCACGCGAGGCATTCGGAGGTCATGTGTACGGGAGAGTTCCCGGAATCCTATTCCGGTTGGGCATGTCCGAGAACCAGGGTGCATATAACGGAGGGCTAAATCGGGACGCAAAACTGGTTTAAAACATGGATGGTTTGGGTAGCTTGCCAACTTCGCAACGTATGAACAGAGTAGTGTCGAGCGACGAATAGAAAGTGGAGGCTCGCCTGAGACGGCATACGAGCAGTCGACGCCACTTGTGCGGAAAGCTCCTGTGGCAAAGCGGATACCTGTATGATGTACGGTGTCTAAAAAGCGAAGTTTAGAGGGGTCGCTGCGCCATAAATAAAACAGCCGTAGTCCAGCTTGGATCGGACCAGAGAGCGATACAGCCTCAACATCACCGTCCGATCACCCCCCCCCCCCCCCCGATGCCCCAGATAAAATCTTGAGAACCCGGAGGGAACGATAACAAGAGGCTCGGAGGTGTCGCATATGCTGCTCCCAAGTCAATTTTCTGTCCAAGTAGTGGCCTAAGAATTTCAAGTGCGGGACAAACGGCAGGGGTGTGCCGTTCAAGTGAAGATCAGGAGGGTGAATACCCCGTAGACGATGGAAGTGGACACACTGTCTTCGCAGGCGAAAAACGGAAGCCGGTTCGAAGCGCCCAGGTAGCCAGCTGGTTGATGGTCAGCTGCAGTCGACGCTCTATATGATCTAAGTTACAAGAACGAAGTCGTCAACATACAGGGACGATGGAATTCCGCCGCGAACGACACCAGTAATGTCGTTAATAGCCACGGCAAAAAGGGCGACACTGAGAATCGACCCTTGAGGTACACCATTCTCCTGTATCCGCTCCCTTGATATTGTTCTTTGTAGGTTCGTGAAATTAAAAGTCCAATTGCACAAACTCAAAATGTTCTTTATTTCCACCGACTTACAGTTGAACACTTGCCAATTACACAGAATTACGTAATGCACACAATTACGATTCACCAGTTCGTCCGTTACAGTTCCACTGCACGCTCACAGTTACGTACACTCTTCCGATGCACGTACACGGTCTTCTCATCCGTTCACTAGCACGGCGCTCCTACGCTGCTCGCCAAGCACTGACTGAACTCACTCTTTGCAGCCCCCCTTTATAGGGATATCACTGTTTCTCGAAGTCTCTCGTTTCAGTGAATCACCGCGACGGTTCCAGACGGCAGGGGAAGGGGGAAGAGGCGGCCAGCGACCAGTGACACTTCCCTAATCATCCCCTCAGTTAGCGACTGAGATAAATGGGTGGGCGTGGGCCTTATGCCTCTGGTCCCCTACTCAGTTGCCGTTGGTCGTGCTTTCCGATAATTGGGTGACAATATTCTGTTCCCTATACGGACACGAAAACCACGTAGTGCTAAAAAGTTACCCAAAAATTCCGGTAAGTGGCCTCGCATGCCGTAACTGTGGAGGTTACGTAGTATGCCATACCGCCAAGTGTGTCATAGGCCTTCTCCAGGTCAAAGAAAACTCCCACCACATGTTGCTGCAGTACAAAGGCATCATGAATGTAAGCCTCAATGCGTGTTAGATTGTCAACACTAGAGCGCTGGCGACGAAAACCGCATTGAACGTTGGACAGCTGGTCATTGATTTCGAGCCACCACACTAACCGAGAGTTTACCATTCGCTCAAAGGTCTTACAGACGACACTCGTCAAGCAAATGGGGCGGTAGCTAGATGGAAGTGTGCGGTCGTTTCCGGGTCGAGAGATGGGGATGACAATACCCTCTTGCCCGGAAGATGGAAAAACCCGCTCGTGCCAGATGCGGTTATACATGCCTAAAAGGAAAGAGAGCGCCTCGCGTGGAAGATGTAGCAGCATCTGTCTGTGGATATCATCGGGACCGGGAGAAGTCCTTAGATAGAGCTAAAGAATGTGCAAGCTCGGCAGCGGTGAAAGGTTGGTTGTACGGCTCATTACATTCGCTATTAAAATTAAGTTTTATTCGCTCCGCAGATTCCTTGATAGGAAGGAAGAGGGCGTCTTAACTAGCCGTTTGGCTAGTAGCAGCGAATGGGCTGGCAAGGGCTTCGGCTATATCTTGCTCGGTAGTGCAGATGGAACCGTTGAGGGCAAGACCGGGAATGACCGTCCGGCGATACTTGCCATACATCCGTCGAACAGTTGACCATACCTGTTTGGCGGAGCTGCGACGAGAAAGGGAAGACACGTAGGCTTCCCAGGATCTTCGTTTCGCATTGCGAAGCACAAAACGTGTCCTAGCTCGAGAACGTTTAAAAGCAACGAAGTTCTTTTCTGTCGGGTACAACTGAAAAAGCCGCAAAGCACGTGTTAGCCACACGGCATTCCTCAGACCACCAGGGTACAGGGATATTACGTGGGGTAGAAGAACCTCGAGGAATGCTGGATTCAGCGACGAGCAGGACGGAACATGTAAAATATTCTATCATATCATCGACGGTGTCAAAACCATCGTCGGTGTGGTGTATACGGGAATGAAACTTTCCCCAGTCAGCTTTGGAAATAATCCAGCGAGGATGTCGCGAAGGCGCATGGTGGCGGCCGGATAAATGGATGGTAATTGGGTAATGATCACTCCCAAAGAGGTCGGAAAGCATAGACCAATCAAGGAGTGGAACTAATACCGGGCTGCAGAAAGAGACGTCTAGTACCGAGTGCGTACCATAAGAGGATGACAAGAATGTCGGGTCACCAGTGTTCAGCAAAATCAGGTCAGACAAATCGAACACATCTACTATGAGGCCAGCCACGAGCATCATCAATGCGGGAGCCCCAGAGCGTGTGTTTGGCATTCAGATCTCCCAAGATGAGTAACGGTGAGGGGAGCTGAGCCAAAAGATCCTGCTTTTGAACTACACAGAGCGGAGGCAGATATATGTTGCAGATGGTAAAAGAGATGCTCTCCCGCTGTATACGAACAGCGACAGCTTGCAACGGCGTGGTTAATGGTATATTGGTGGCAGAGATATTAGGTGCCATTAAAGTAGCAATGCCACCGGTTGCTCGTGTGCCTGCAACGGAGTCTCCCCTAAATGCCGAAAAAGAGGTTAGCTGTAATGAGTGATAGTGATAGTGCAAATGGGTTTCTTGGAGACAAATAACTGATGGTGACCGTTGAGAAACTAAAAGCTGTAGGTATTGAACATAAGCTCGGAAACCATTGACGTTCCACTGCATTATTTCCATAAAGAGTTTTTAACGGGTCGTTCACAAAATGAAGAGAGAAGTAACGATAGTTACGATAAATCAATAATCTGGCTTCATGGTGGAAAAATGACGCGAGGAAGATAAAAGTTTTGAATAGTAAGAGATAAATCAATAATCTCGTTTTAAAGAGATTTTTGTTGTAATGGTGGAGTGTGATGAATACTGGTACTAGATCAGGAACATTTAAGTTATAATTTGAATCCGTTTAAATACAACAAACTAATGAAGGAATATATCACGCAAATTTTCTCGTGGAACTCGATTGATACTTCAAAATAATCATGAAAGTGAACATATGAACATAATTTTGGAGCCGATGTTGGCGTGGATGCCTTGTACAGGAGGATCCAAGTAAGAAATCAGAATTAACATTATCTGACTCAAATTCCTGTTCTAAATGGCGCCCCAACGTGGGTCCGAATAGGATAAAGGAGAAGAAGGAAGAAAAAGAAAACTGGTTTAAGTGAGTGAAATTAAAAAAAAAAAAATAGTAGTAGTAGTAGATTTATGTTGCTAAGAAATCAGAAAATAGTTAAAAAGATGGCGAGTAGAAAAGAAATAATAGTGGTAGGAGAAGCTAGTGATGGTGTAGAAATGAGTAGGGAAAATTTAGGATTAAGTAAAGATAACGAGTTAATGTTAGAAAGGATAACGGAAATGTTGAGTAATTTAGATGCTAAAATAGGAGACGTAAAATCAGAGTTGAGTGATGTAAAATCAGAATTAAAACAAGATATTGAACAAAATATAAATGAATTGAGGCAAGAATTAGCTCAGAATAAAGATAATATTAAAGATTTGATACAAAGTATGTGCAATTTAGATGTTAACTTAAGACAGGAATTGTCAGAAAGTGTAATTAATTTAGAAGTTAGTTTGTCACAAAAGTTAAAACAGGAATTGAAAGGTGAGATAGCACAAGAAATTAGAGAGGGGAGAAAAGAATGTAAAGAGAATATGGAAAGGTTATTGCAAACAATAGAACAGAATAAGAATGAAACTAGACAGGAAATTATGGAATTAAGAGAAATAATTCAGGAAACTAGGTTAGGTCAGGACATTGTGAAACAAGAAATAAGAATGGAATTAAACAAGGAGAAACATTTAGGATACAATAGGCAGAAATAACACAAAAACAAAGAGAAGAATTAGGAGATAAAGTAGAACAAAGAATCAATGTAATTTGTTCTGAAATGCAATTACAACATGATGAAAGTAAGACACACCAAGAGGAAATAAAGTTACAAATTGATGAGATAGGTAAAGCGAAAGAAGAAGTAATTTTGCAAATTAAAGAGGTAAAAGAAAATTTTGAAAAAGAGAAGCATAACTTAGGAAAATTGACACAAGTTGTAATTGCATTACAAGCTAGTACAGTAAATAATGTGAAAGAAATGCCTAGAATTAGAAATATAAATGACTGTGACTTACCAGGTGAATTAAGCAATCATCAGAAGTCTGGTGATGTAGTAAGTGAATGTAGTGAGTTTGCGAGTCCAGATGATGATATTAATTATCATAGAAACACACAAAACATGCCCTCACTCACACAGTTTCACAGTCTAGGTCAAAATGTATATGTATACGAAATGTTCACACAAATACAAATACACAATGAAGGTCATAGTGGTCACATGTATGATACACCACACAAAATAATGTTGTTTTGTTTAAGATTTGAACATACAACTAACCTAACCTTCAAACAATGTTATGATGTACATAAAAACAAAAGATGGATTTCCCAAGTTCTGGATGCTTGCACAGATCAGGTTAGCCAACTGTGAAAAATGTATCATACTAACTGTTCAAAAGTTAGGAATATTGATACAGGACAGCTTAGAAAACTTAATTATGTGGGCAAATCACCCAACATGAATGACTAAACAGAGAATTCTTTTGTATATAAATTGGTCAAAACTCAGTTTACAAATAGTTGCTATATTCTTATAATGTTATAGCATGTTTGTTCACAGTCAATAACTTAAAAATGTTAATAATAAAGATACTTTAATGCAAATTTGGGGCGGGGCACACCCCCACATGAAAACAAAAGTATATATATTTTAAAAAATGTGTTATAATAATGCTAAGTGGTTGTTAAATGTTCCTTTATTATTATATTTCATTCAATGTATGTTTATTGTTATATTTTATGTATGTTATATTTATGTTACAGTTCATTGTTGTAAACGAAATTGTTAATTGGGGCCATTCTTCGAAATATATGGAAACAGATTGTTAATTCCTTTATTTGCTTATTTTCCATATATTTCAAAGAGGGGCATTTGTAACAGTATTTTTGAGTTATGTTCGGAGGAATTATGAACAGATTATGAATTTATAAAAATATATGTAGTTGTGTGATTGGCCGAAGTAGTAATGGTATGACGTAATATGACGTAATGTGGTGACGTGCCATTGGATCCGCTAATCACAAAATGAAGAGAGAAGTAACGATAGTTACGATAAATCAATAATCTGACTTCATGGTGAAAAATGACACGGAGAAGATAAAAGTTTTGAATAATAAGAGATTAAATCAATAATCTCGTTTTAAAGAGAGAGAGAGATTTTTGTTGTAATGGTGGAGTGTGATGAATACTGGTACTAGATCAGGAACATTTAAGTTATAATTTGAATCTGTATAAATCTAACCAATTACAGAATTTGACTTTTTTATTCCGAACGCCTTGAAACACAGATGTCTCATGACTCTTATTTAGACTAAGGTGATACAATTGGTGACCAGAGGAAATACATGGCCGCAAAAACTCACACGAGAAGAGAAAGAATTGTGCGTCCAACATAGAAATTCTGTCCCAAATTGCACCCGAACGGCTGATGACGAAGATAAATTAACGACGAATAGACACAAATTCCAGTCCCAATAGTAAGGTGCCGTCTGGGAGACGCGTAGCGTTTTTGACCGGGCTGCTGATTTTGTCAAGTTCGCACTTTATGTAAAATGGACTAACACCTTTGAACGTTTTCCCATCACATGTCAGAGTCATTACTAAATAAGGATCAGTGAAAGAGGTTTTGCGCGGAGACATTTTGATATGGATCCCCATCCGGAACCATTGGCGTCAGCCTGCCATCCGGGGGTTAAACAAAGAAAGACACCGAATCTTCACGGTCTGTGCCGTCATGGGGGCCCCACCCATGGCTGATCTTTTTTTTTTTTTTTTTTTTTTTTTTTTTTTTTTTTTTTTTTTTTTTTGTAATTTACGTCCTCCAATGTTAAGTCATATCGGACGGTGAATGAATTGGGTGAAATGATACTCAAATGAGTCCAGGGTCCATGGAGCTTAGTTACCCGACATTCGTCTTGAAGGATAAGGGAAAACCCTGGAAAAAAACTTATCCAGGTAACTCACCCTGACCGAGATTCGAACTCGGGACCTCTTGAACGTGAGGCAGACATGCTACCACCATGCTACCGAGGCGGGCTCTGACCGATCTCATTTGTACCTCAGAACAGCTACCCTTCCAAATTCACTGCTTATCCGTATGGGTAAACTGTTCACCACACCTCGGCTTTAAGCCCCTACCACAGGAATAACCGCCTGTGACTCCCCACTCTAGGCCGCGCTGCGTATAAAAAGGCATACGCGGATTCAGGGGACTTGTGGTTAATTACACCGGGGTTCCGTCAGCGGTAACACGTTCGGTTCGTGATACTAACCCAACGGCACACGGCCGTCGGGAGATTAACACAAACCGGGCCCTCAAGGAGCTACGTGGGGGTACTTGACGGTGTGGACGGGCTCCGCACCTAAGGCTGGTACTTGACGGTGTGGACGGGCTCCGCACCTAAGGCTACACATAGGGGCAGTGCGAAGGGTCCGCTCAACCTTCACTTTTGAGACCTCCGGAGAGCACACATGTCGGAAGCCGCGCTGAAAACCGTGAGACAGAACCACGGAGATAGGAGAGATCCCTGCTGGTGAGACAGGAGTTATAAACCTAAGACCTTGCGTGCTAATAACTATAATAAAAAACTAGAAGGGGAAGAAGATGATGCTTACTGATCAGCAGTAGCAGAGCGTGGCGCAGTTGATGGAGGTGAGGGGGATGAATTGAGGGTGAGTGGCTAGGGACCCCGGGATCGCCAATCCCGTACCTACCGTAGTAGGTCCCTGGGGAGGAACACCAGAGCCTCTTCTGCCAGTTTTCGGGGTTACTGATGAGCCTTCTCGGCAGCCGTAGCGGTCCTGGGGTACACCAAGTCCCCACCGTGCATCACCCCATCAGTCACTCCCCTACTTCCTGTTTGAACATCGTAGAGGGAAGAGCCACGGAGACACAGACGCCATGTCCCGAAGACCCTACCCAGAGGAGTGCAGCCAATGCGCAAGAGTGGAAGAAAAGGAGCGTGCCGCAGCTGTCAGAGTGGTCACAGCAGTGCCTGCAGACGGCTGGGATATCGTAGGCCTGAGGCGGGAGCAGCTGGCGGACGCTGAATTGGGTCCACTATTGAGAGAAGTGGAGGCAGGGACAAGACCAACCTGGTAGGACATCGCACTAAGGAGCGCCACATACAAGTCGTACTGGGCCCAATCGGACTCATTGAAGATCAGAGAGTGCGTGCTGTTCTGGGTTGAGTCCAGAGGTTCTACTCCCATTAGCCTTGAACCCGTAGGATCAAGACCCAGGCCTCTTTCAACCAGGGAGTTATCCGAGCTGTCCCAAAGGGCGCTCGGCATCCTCCGTGGGGCTTTCCGTAGGGCAAGAACTGGTTGCCTAACAAGCCCCCCCATCTGGTCCTATGGACACAAGACGGGATGGAAGTGGATACGCCACTTACGCGCGCCAACACCAAAGGTGAAGACTACCGATATAACCTCGGTGGGGCCGCCTGGTGATCTAGCACACCTACTAGCTTTGCAGGCTAGTACCCAGGAGAATTAATGGCTTCCCTCAACCCCATCCGAAGACGTACCCGATTCCCATGGGTATCGGGAACACACTGCCACCTCAAAGCCATCCCAATCCGAACAACTCCCGAAGGAGGGGGTCAGATGTTCGGCCCGAGGTTCCTCTATTAACGTCAGAGGTACCACGAGTGCTAAGGGTCCGCAGCGCCCGCACTTTGGCAGCTGAAGGGGACGGAAACCCTCCCCTACGGGGTATGGAATTCATCCGACGGGAAGACACAAAGAGAGCAAATGGTACTTCACCGGAGTAAGGTCCCGGAAGTCTTAGAAGAAGTGCCGCCGGTACTTCAGGACACCTGGGAGCAAACCGAACGATCGACAAACTTCGACAGCGCTACTACTGGCTGAGGTCCGAGCACATGCTGAGAGATGGTGCTGTCAATGTCATGTGTGCGCGGCGAGTCGTGGGTCCCAAACTAGGAGCCGGGGTCGCATGGAGCAGTACAACATCGGAACGCCATTCGAATGGATCACCGTCGACAAAGCTGGAGCATTCCCAGTATCCGACCGAGGCAATAAGTACCTGATGGTGGTCGTGGACTACTTCACCAAGTGGCCGGAGGTGTATGCTATCCCGAACCAGGAGGCGAAGACGATAACGGACTACCTCATGGAGCAAGTATTCTGCCGGTTTGGAGTGCCGTTAGAGCTCCATAGCAACCAGGGCAACAATTTTGAGTCTAACCTAGTGAAGGAGGCGCTGGAAAGACTAGGGTGAACAAGACCCGCACAACACCTCTACGTCCGCAGTCGGACGGCATGGTGGAGAGGTACATCAAGACCTTAGAAGAACAGCTCAAGAGGGTCGTTGCCAGCCATCAGCGAGACTGGGATGTCAAGGTGCCACTGTTCTTGCTGGCCTACCGCTCGTCAACACACGACACCACTGGGATGACGCGAGCCAGCTTAATGTTCAGCCGAGAGTTACGCCTCCCTTGTGATCTGGCTTTTGGAAGTCCCCCAGACGACAAACAGCCAGCAACCGAGTATGTCGAGAGCCTCGTGGATCATCCACGACATGCATGAGATGACTCGTCAAAACATCCAGAAGGCGAGCGACCGCATGAAGACCCGATACGACAGGCAAGCCAACAGCCGAGGATTCCAGCAAAGTGAGCTGGTCTGGTTGTACCGTCCCACCCGGACCATGGGACGATGCCCGAAACTTCAACAATCATGGCAAGGACCGTACAGGGTGGTGAAGAGCATTAACGACTTGGTCTAATCGCATCCAGAAGGTGCCCCGAGGAAAGATGTTGGTGGTACACCTGGATCGTCTGGCCCGCTACGATGGTGCTGTTTGGGACAACCAGCCTTGAGGAGGGAGCAGTGTCGCGAATCATTATCACAATAGTGCGGCTGATGCGCACAAAAGAACTTGCTGAAACAGATAAAGATAGCGCGGAGATAAAAGGCTGCCGAAACAGATAAAGTTAGATGACTGGAAGTTTTGATTTCTTGTTTGTTACAGAACAGTCTAGAATTATTAATGGATGTATAAAAGGAAGCAGCGGAGTCATAAAGAGAGTGTAATCGGAACTGAGTACCGTGTGCCTGCAACTGTGAACACTTTTGTTTGTGGTGAATGACCTTGGAAGATTGCATTTGTGTATGTTACGTAATTCTGCTACTGTAAGGTTTGACCAAAGTGTGTTTCTACGAAAATAAAGAGCATTTTGAACTTCTGCAACTTGAACTTTTAATTCTATGAACCCACAAAGTCACATTAAACTTGCATGCAGGACAATTGTACATGGTTTTGAGTTTTCCTGCTCGAGGTCAGAATCACAATGTCATTTGAAAAATCTATGTATATTCACAGGAAATCGTAGTCCATTGCTTATTTATAGAACAGGTTACAACTTGTACATACTACACCTACATATCGTGTGCGAAAAAGCCAACTTTCTTAATTAAAACATAATGGAGCCTGTATGACAACAACCGAGTAACTCAATTGCCATGCACTTTCTCCAAAATATTTAAATATCTTGTAAGTTAATGCCGCTTTCAATTGCCTATGCCACAGGTGTGTAGGAATTTTATCCGCAGTTCTTTTAGATGCCAGTATATCTACTGGTGTGGGGTTACCACTTTTAAGGACACTTGAAAACCATCAATCTGGACAGGGTTTGAATCTGCGATCTTGGTATCAATAGGTCTGCTTGCGCTAACCAATTGAGCCACGCAGACCGACTGACTACACCTCCCAGTCCCAATTAACAACTGTGACGATTTTATGTCAAAATAAAACACAGTACCAAAATAGTCGGATGCAAAGAACACTTGTACAACAGTTTAAACCTGAATGGGGATATAACACTGAAACCCAAGTGTGCAAAACTGCATCACTGATTAAGCATCAAGCAGGCTCCAAAACGGTTTGCTTCTTGGCAATTACTTCAGAAACCTTGGAAATAAACTCACACACAGTAGCTATGGAAATTTCAACTTTTACCATTAAATGAAAACTGCCACTATCTTGAAATTGCACAGTCTAAACTAATATGCATATTTGCAGTAAAGTTATGTTTACAACTGCTTTGGAAGATCAATACTTTGGTTGTTGAAACCGTCTCTAGAGCTGAGATTTTCAACATAGCAGATCTATAGTGCAATCTACAGCAATTGCAGCTGTAAATAGGTACTTTGCAGCACTTCCAGTGGAACACTACAGAGAGGGGATAATGGTATTGGAACACTGCTGGACAACATGTATTGATATGATAGGAGATTACGTTGAACACATAAATAGTTGTTTTTCACTATCAGGGCAAGAACTTTTCAGACCACCCTCGTATGAGAAACACAGGGTCCTACATTTGGTCCTATTCTATTCTTGTTCTTCATCAGAGGCCTTGGTCTAGATAACCCTTATGCTAAGTCTTTCCTCTTTACTGATGTTACAAATGTTCTAATGAGGGCAAACATAGGACATTTCTTGAAATCAGTTCACCAAACAGCAAACTATTCTGTAGATAGCTAACTTTTAATCAATATTAGTATGAAAGTAGTGATGAACATCCACACAAAAGAAAATAAAAGAATATCCAGTGTCATAAATATAGCTCAATAGACAATTGAGAAGGTACCAAATTTCTTAACATTTGGGTTCAATGTTTAAAATACAAAATTCACAGAAACTATGTACACAAAAAACTATGCATAACCTGCTACATTATAAGGGTTCTCCGGATACACAAGGGAGAAGACTATTAAAACTTACTTTGCGATGTCCATTCTTTGCTTAGATGTGGTGAAATATTCTTAGTGGAAGCCAATTGTAAGGGCATGATTTAGAATACATACAAAAGAAAGTAACTGAAAGCATGCTAGGAGCAAGTTCATCTTGTACCCTCACTTTCCCTTGTATCTCTATATTTGGAAAAATAAGATTTATCTTAAAATAATCAACAATATAGCTCCCTCTTTAAAAATAACGATTCATGCATCAGCATAATAAAAGATAAAACTCAAATTACATACACACTCGCATCCCTGTACCAAAAAAGCACATTACTCATTGGGATGAAAAAGTACCAATATGACATTTATCCGCTTCTCTTTTTCATATCTCTCAATGATTCCAAAATCCATGTCCTAATAATCAAATTTAATTATTTAGGGCTCAAGTTATACCTTTGCTTTGGTCTCACAGTATTCTCCAAACCCAGTATCAGTTCTTACTAACATTCTTAATTTTAGTCACAATGTTTCTCTATTGATGGTATGAACTTTTTTACATCCACAAAGCCATATATATATAATTCCAATTTTCCTCACCAGATATACTTAATTACAACTGCCCTAATAAAAAAATGTTATGGACTGTCTTCCTATGTATCCTAAAATTCTGAAATGATTACCACCTGAAATTCTAATGTATAGGGTCTTTCAAAAGACACTTCAAACTTTAAATTGTTACAAATGTTAAAATATTTAAGATAGGAAAAAAGTAAAAGAAGTCACATACTGGCCAAACAATGGAGTTTTATAAAATATTGGGTAGGAGCTTTATAAAATATTAGGAGGACATCCTCAGTTCTCTTTTTCAATATAAACTATTCTTTCTGCAACTACATGCATAGCATTTCGCAGATGATGTCTTAGAATATTAGAAATTTCTTACAATATCCTTCAGTTGCTGTCAGATCATTGGAAGCCAGGAAAACTTGTTCTTTAAGGCAACCCCACAACCAAAAGTTGGTGGGATTGAGACCTGGAGATTATGGCAGCCACTTAGTTGGAAAGTGTCTACTGAAGACACAATTTAAAGATATGGGTAATTGTTTGCTTTGCAAGGTGTAGACATGGAGTTGAGAACTATCTAGTATAAAGATAATGTTTTCCATATAGAGATACCTCAAAGTAGGAATGTCAGAATTTAGTAGCATGCCATATTAGCACTTGCTACTATCTGTCTTATTTCACTGTTGTCTTCTTTGAAGAAATAAGGGCCAATGATGATTTGTGAACTGAAGCCACACCATAGGGTAAATTTTAAATTGTGAAAACCATCTTAAATTGATATTGATATTTTATTGGTCCAGTTTATCAGTTGTACTGATTTTGGACATGTCATTTCTATACAAATCATTTAACAATATGACATTTGTATGCTAGTACCAAATTTTTACATATATAATTTACAATTCATCTAGGCTGTATATACATTTATTTAACAAATATTGTTTTAATTTACTTTTAAATTTTGGTTTTGAGCTATTCGTCAAAATATTTATCTCACTAGGTAGTTTATTATACAGTTTGATCCCTCTGATATTAATGTCCTTTTCAGTGACACACCTGTTAATATTATACATGTGATAGTTATCACCAATCCATAATTAACCTATTAACACCCAGCAGTCTATCACCACATATATTTCTAGTTATTTCACATGAATTCTCAAGAGCTATTTTCATCACTTATGTCATCATTGAAGTTATCTGATTATTTGACCATACTGTCTTTCAAAAATTTGCATATGGTGTAGTTTATTAATTTGCAGTAATAAGGAGCCAACAATCACAATGGCCCGCCTTGGTAGCGTGGTGGTAGAATGTCTGCCTCACGTTCAAGAGGTCCCGAGTTCGAATCTCAATCAGGGTAAGTTACCTGGATAAGGCATTTTCCGGGTTTTTCCTTTATCCTGTAAGACGAATGTCGGGTAACTCTAAGCTCCATGGACCCCGGACTCATTTGAGCATCATTTCATCCATTCCATTCATCGTCCGATATGACTTAACGTTGGAGGACGTAAATTACAAAAAAAAAAGAAAAAAAAAAATCAGTGTGTGAAAGTACATTATTGCATTTTCCTTGTTATGTTTCTCTCCCAGATTTCTGTAATACAATAAACTGTCGTTAAAGGTTTGTATTATTGCATCACACAAAGAATCTGCAGCTATAAGCAATACTAATGCTGAAAATATGAGCAGAAAATCAAGTGATCTATTAATAGCTGCTGTCAATGTGTTATCTCACATCAGCACATGCAAACCTTTGCATAATACACACAATACAGAAAATGGACTCATAATTACATATATTCTGCATTATAACACATGTAGAAATCTACTATGATTCCTCTCTCTGGTAACATCTTGTAAGCTATAGACTCATTCCTTGTGTGGGTTTGTTTCTTCACTCCAAAAGATAAAAAAAAAAAAGTTTGCTAGAATTTAAAAAACCAACTATATATAGTTTTTTCATTGAATTTTGACATCATTATTACTAAATTCCTCCAATCATGCATAATTTGCTAGAATAATGAATCAGAGTTGAAACATGAAATGTCATGGCCCAACACACCTTCATGTTTCCTTACTGCTCTTATTGCTTGTGATATAATGGCAATTTGCCAGTATTTACATTAAATTCTCTGGTCTAATCACCTTCATGCAATCACAAATGTTAGAAATATTGTACCTCAAAGGCAACTTATAATGTAAAAAGTACTTAAATTACCAAACTTTGTAGTTCTGATGCTGTTCGTCCAAAAAAGAACTTCGAACTATGATCTTCTTTGTCAAATTATACTGGTGGGATTTCAAAGTTCATTACTCTGTCCTTATTTTTCAATATGAATATATTCTCCCACTTTGTCAATTTAATTTTATCACTCCTTTTAGTAAATTTGGATTTGGATAAATGTCATGATCTTCGTTCAAAAAATTAAATGCTACTCCGACATCTTGTTTCATTTTGATGTTTCTAGTGGTCTTTGACTCTGGTTTTTAGATTTCTTTTCATTTGACCTATGCAGCATTTTTCACAATTCTTACCCTTATTTGGTATATTCCAGATTTATTAATTGATGGGATTTCATCCTTTGTTATTTAATTTAGCAATTTTAAAACTGAGTATCTATTAGTAGGTGCCAAGATGATATTTTGTTCCTTAAAGGTCTTTTTGAATTTATTAAATGCTTTCTGGGTGATATGTGAATGCACTGAATATGCTGTTAATTTCTTTTTATTTTGTAAATGTGGTTGCTTCCTTAATGATTTTCTTTAGTTCAGCTTTTCTAATTTTCTTAAACACCAGACTTTTGATGTACCCATTTTCTTCTGCTTTGTGTAGTATGGCTTTTCGTTCTTTGAAGTATTTTGCTTTATCCATGGTTATGTTGACTCTTGTATACCTTTCACAAGAATGCAAGACGAATGAAAGGGAGAAGGGTTTGAACTGTTTATCTGCTCTGTGGATCTGTTTACTAGGAAATGAGTGAGAGTATATATGCCAGATGCTGCCAGATCTAATGTTTGTTGCACTAACTGTAGTGATAGTTATTATCCATGGGTGAGTTATGTGAAAACACTTGCATATTTTAAGAGAGTCTAGCATTCTTGTAATACTGGGAAGGCAGCATAAACACAGTAGAGACAGCAAAAGTGATTACATTAAATATTCCTCTAGCTTGCCTTCTAGTGTTGGGCACACAGTAGTCTGTGCATAAGACTGTTTATTATTGCATGTTTATGTATCATTGGGTTGTGGCTATTATTTTTTATGTAATTTTCTGAAAGTGTTGGCTTCCTGTAAATTCCAAACTATATTTTAGTGTTATTCCGATGATATTTAGATCCAAGAAAGAGAGTTGTCCATTGATTTCCTTTTCTATTGTGAATTTGATAGTCCTTTCTTACAGAATGAGTAATTTAAATGCATCATCTAAATGTTTATTAGGCACTATTGCAAAGATGTCATCAACAAATATATATATCAAACTTTGAAAATCAATGGGAAGGCCTTTTAATTTGTGTTTCAAATGCACTAATAAATAAGTTTACCAAAAAGGGTGAAAGTGGTCGCCCATTGATAACCCTGATTTCTGCTTGTAGTATTTCCCATTAAAGCTGAAGAAGTTTATTCAATGCATTATTTTGTTAGTGAAATGTATTCTTCTGCTTCTATTGCAGTTAGCCATTTTTTTAATAATGTCTGTAATTTTTCTGTTGGTATGTTTCCTATAATCAAAAAGTGTAAGTGATGAAGTGTCAATAAACCGACTACAAATAGTTTTCCCGATTAAAAATTGTAAATATTGAAAAATACGAGTCTACCAATGCACTCTGAAAAGTTGTTAATATTTGTAAATAATTAATCTAAACACATCAACATCAAAGAGTTCTGCAAACAACAGATCTGGAAAATTTAAAATATTGTGAACATTGTATAATGTGAATAATGTCTTGGCTCCTTGACGCACTGGGAGAACTTTATTATCAAATACAAATATTGTAACAAGAGTAGGTTGCAGATGCTGCAACCAAGACTGAAGGCACGCTTGCCACAAGACCTTTTATTTCTATAAAGCGTTAATTCATGACTTTATGTAATTAATATTCCCACAAATCAGCTCAGTTTTCTTGAGGACTCCAATACGCGTATCCTCTTTCATTGTATTCTTTAATTTTAATCTGTATCTGTAGCTCCGCAATTTGTAGCACTGACTGTGCTAATCAATTGATTTAAAAAAAAAAAAAAAAAAAAAGTAACATCTCAAACTAAAAAGGAACCACACTGGTATCGAACTGAGGCACTGTTAAACAAAGCATGGAATATCACTATGTGATGAAGCATGCTGTTGAATAAATAAATAAATAAATAAATACATAAATAAATAAATAAATAAATAAATAAATAAATAAATAAATAAATAAATAAATAAATAAATAAATAAATAAATAAATAAATAAATAAATAAATAAATAAATAAATAAATAAATAAATAAATAAATAAATAAATAAATAAATAAATAAAAAGGGTCACTATAAAGGTTTTCGATATGTACTAAGTATACTCAACAAGATCAGACTGACTGGTGGAGCTTTTCAAAGTCTCACCACATATATACCTATCCTTTCTTTCAAACTACTTCTGAAAGCCCTCTGCCATTCATTTTCATGTACGCCTAAAAGCTCACTTTACACTGAAGCTGCTTCTTCAGGACTCAAAAACCTCTTTCCTCGCATACAATTTTTTATGTAAGGAACAAAAAGTAGTCACATGAAGCCAAATTAAGACTGTAAGGAGAATGAGTCATAATTTTTGCCTATGTGAATCTCAGAAGCAAACTGTGATATTCCTTCAATTACGTCCTCCAGAAAGTTTTTCTAAGTTCAACTGAGGACTGGCTTAAATGAACAGTGAAACAACCTGGCGAAGTTGCCATGAAAAGCAGCGTAGGTAACCTCGATAGTAGCAGAGCCATTTACTGCCAATCTTGGCACTATTGCCCCAAACATAAGTGTTGCAGATGATATTAAAACTGCACATATATCCATCACTTATGTCACTGCTAAAAGTAAGCTACCCTTTAGCATTTATTGTGAAAATTAATATCTTGTTCAGTTTCTGCCATTCAGTAAATAAATTTTGTAAGTGTAAGTTAAGTTTTACTGCTATGGCTAAATTCATTAATGTTGATCTTGCACAAGTGTCATAATGAGGAACAATGCATGTAGTTCTTATATGATGAAAGTTTACTAAGAATGCATGTATTATGTCGGGAGTGGCTGCCACCCTTCAGCTCATTAGGAAATGGGATCAGAGATATATTTTCGTGTAGATGAGGGTATGAACAGTTCTCAGAGTCCATCGCAAAGGGTACTTGGTTCAAGAACTCTATGTTATGACCTACCCAAGTACTTCAAGTTATGCTCATCTATGCCCACACATTCTCTTACAGTTACCCACTGTTCGATTGGAGACATAAGCATAAGCCACAGAACAATCCAATGGGTTTGGCCATTACTGGGAGGCATACACATCCTCAATGAACAACAAATATAACAGCAGAGCAAAGTAAGCAATGCTGGCCAAGTGTACAGATGGATGAATGTAAAATTGGAAGGAGGAAGTACCATCACAGCCATATCATGGAAAGAAATTGGATCCTAAGGCTGATTGGCATTATCACTAATAAAGTATAGTTGACATACCCCAATAACCGAAGCAATGATGACACTCTCTTTGCTTTAAAGTGGAGTTTGCCAGTGTAATTAACTCCCACTGCTGGGGTGGATACAACTGCTTAATAGCTGGGGTTTTAAGCCCACTTAACTGTAAATCAGCATGCATTTTGTGGACTCAAGAACAAACGTTAATACTAACAAATTTGAGTCATGCTAGCAATCTCTCCGACATTGCCTTTCAAAGCGGTATCTGACAGAATCAAATGGATGTACAGTACCTATGGCAACAAGACTGCAAGAAACAGGAAAGTCAATCCATTTCAAGAGCTGATCAAGGATATCCGGAAAATTTAACCTGTGGTTTAGTTAAAACATTAAGTTAGTTTAAATGACAGTTTAGTTATATATGCCTTCAGTCAGAGAAAGCTTTCACCAGATTTATTGACTAAGTGTACCGACTTTTTTAATGTTGGCATCAGAGAGCACGATCATTGTGGGAGCAATGTTGGCAGAAATTGACACATGAGCAGTAAGTACATTTGGACAATTTTATCTGTTTTATTTGAAATGAATTCATGTATTTTTGAAGGTATGGATAGTACTTAACATTTTTTTCTTTCTTTCATATGTAAAGTGTAAAGTCTGTGAAAAAATTTACATAGGGAGGACAAAAAGAAACATAGGCACTAGAAAGAAAGAACACTTCAGGCACTTAAGATACAAAAATATTGATAAGTCCGCAATAGCAGCTCATTTCTGGTCTGAAAATCATGAAATTGAAGATAGCACAGAATTACTAAAATACGTACAAAAACATAGTGAACTCGTCATATGGGAGAGGATATACATAGAAAAACATAAAAACCAACTAATGAACTTTGAAATCCCGCTAGAAGAGAATCCCACATTTAAGTTCATCACTAAATCAACAGATGGCAGCAACAACCCCAGAATTACCCACACCGCTGGATCTAGCTTCAGTCGCATAAGAGCCGTAGATGCAAACGATGATTTGCGAAACATGTCCTCAAAATAGGTATGAAAGTGAAGCAGATGTGTAAAAAATACGACTCATCTAAAATTTAATAACTACTGTTTTGCCTACAAAGAATGTGGCTAACCAAAAGTTAACTATCCATTCAAGTGAATCGATCTTAGTTTTCCCAGACCTTGAAACTTTGGGTGGTGACCCTTGCTATAAAAGAAAGCAAAGGATAAAGATCTTTACAGAAGCTTCAAGTACATGATTTTTATTAAGTAAACTATGCTAGACAATTTTGTTGTAATATAGCTGATGTGAAGTGTCCCAATAATTTATTATCTACTAATAATCCCAAAAATGTTTAATGTTTTGCACACACCTCAGGCTAAATATAAATTGTAAGTTTTAACATCATTAAGAAAGACACCTTGGTACCGAATCATATATTCACTTGAGTTGAAGTTTTTTATGAACAATAATACAGCAAAAGATGTTCAGGTTACAATTATATTTGAGAAAAGATTTGCAGACTGTCAATACAATTAAATTTTAATTGTGACTAAAGATAGTGCATTACCTGCATTGACATGTGGTTTCATTTGATTAAAGGTATTGTAGAAACAAACAACCTGCTATCACTGCAGTTACCACCAACATTACCATGTACATGGCAAAGCATGTATAAGCTCTAAAGTGTAATGATAGGAGAATAAAAAGTCGCAAGTAATAATTTTACATGAAAGTATATGTGCATGGATGCTTATGCATATAATGAAGCATATATCTAACAATGATAAATTAATTTTCAAACAAAAAGACATATTTCTGCAGTAATTATTCCACATTGCTGCTGCCATAATAATTTGAATTTAGTCATATACTTCTTGTTCATTGTCCCTGTTAAAGTAATTGCACTTCAGTACCTTTATCTCCACAGTTTTGATATACTTATACACTACACTTTGTCAGTTTTATTTATATCTTCTCGAAGTGTTTGGCACACAAGGAAGAACAATGTGACGCCATCTTTAAGTGTATGCCAAACACTTTGAGAAGGTTTATATAAACTGACAAAGTGAGTGGATAAGTGTATCAAAATTACAGAGAAAATGGTACTGAAATACATGTACTTTAACAGGGACAATAAACAAGGAGTATGTGACTAAATTTAGGCAAAGTGTCTTCAACCAGTAGCAGTGTGACCGGGAGGAAATTACAGGTACTATAAGTTGGCAATCTAAAAAAGTAGTTTGCAACACTTATAATTATGCTGCTAAAAATAAATTAGCTAGAGGCCCAATTTCAGAAACAGCAAAAATGCTGAGTTGGTCAACACAGTCAATAAAATTGTAGAGTGAGGTTCAGAATCTCCACAAAAGTCGATAAGAAAAAGCAAAAGATTAGCAAAGATCAATAATTTTATGTCTGTCAACATTTGTCTGGAAATTTACAAACAGTTTTATAATGGAGCTCATACCTTACAATAACTGATTGTTCAGTTACTGGTAGAACTAAATTTCCCATACAAAATGTCCACTCTGAGAAATCAACTTGAATATGAATACTAATGCTAAATAAATGCAGAATCATAATGAAAGCACGATGAATATGTTATGATGAAAGTTTTTAAAGGAAATCATTCAGTATTGATCTTATGGGTAAATGTGATTTACTTGGATGAGACATGGTTTGATACCCACAATGAAAAATGTTTGGGGAGACACTTGTGGATGTGCTCTCATGGTTCCATCTTCTAGAGGCAAAAGAATATGGTGCTACATACAGACAGTTGCAAGATATGAATACTAAATTTCTTTTATTTATCTACAAAATATATGGAAGACTGCAAAATATATAATCATGATGATGATGTCACTCGTGCTCAACATTGGTTCCAAATTTTTATTTTCAAAATCTCAAGTTCAACAGCTTACGAAGCAATCTACATATTATTAGGAATAAACAAAATGGTTATTCAAAGAAACAGGTACTAATTATACAATTACAGGGCAATCTACCTCATCTCACTCTGACAGCAAGAAATGTGCATGTTATTAGTTGTTGGGTACATAACCTGGAACAAACTTTAGATACCTGAATTTAAACATTTCTTACAAAAATACAACTGCAACATTGATCCACCGAGTCTACTCTCCAGAAAAATTAGTTGTATACTTGTTATGTTGACATATTAGAAAATATCAAGGCTGACATATGCAAATCACCTTATGGATTTCTGCTAATGAGATGACAAAATCCTGCAGGCTGTTTCATTGCGAATCTAATTGTGTACAAGTTGGACTTTAAAGCTGCATCAGAACCCTATTTAATTTATTGTAAATCTTTAGAGACAACAAATAGTTCAACTATCACTAGATTTATAAATGATGGGCTTAAGATACTATGGCTACATGTGTAAAAGAAGACAGGATACTACTATTGTACGCAGATGCAGCTCCATACATGTTGAAAGCGGGAAATCGCCTACTGTATTTTATTCAAATTTAGTGCATGTTACATGTGTGGCTCATGAATTGCAACAAGTGGTAGAAACAATCAGAGGTAAATTCCCAGAAGTAAATACATGTCAGCAATGAAGAAGGTTTTACTGAAATGTCCTTATCCTGCACAACGCTACAAGCAGCAGCTACCTGACATACCTCTCCCTCCGGAGCACATAACAAAGTGTGCAAAATGGATTGAAGCTGTGATTATCTACAGTAGGCGCTTTGAGGCTGTGAAGTCAGTTGTGGAGAACTTTTCTTCTGATCAATCAGTATCTGTGAGTGAATCCTTGTCAGCATTCAACAGTTCTAAAGTGCTCAGTTCAGTTTCATATATTGCAAGTGTCTTTCTCACAAGAAACTGGAGAAACTTCAAGAAACTGGAAACTTCAGGTATGCCTCTTCAAGAAGCTAAGGAAATAATGGATAATACAGTTCAGAAAGTGTCTGTTGTGCCAGGTGAAGTGGGTGGTGTAGTTTCCACTAAACTGCAATCTGTGCTGAATAAGAACCCTGGATACTCAAATCTTTTTTTCTGTCTTGCTTATTTAATGGTGAAAATGTAGAATGCCCTAACAATATTATTCCTAGAACAATCTCTCTGTATAATGGGAAAAGATGCAAAGCGAGCTGGTAGCCATAAAAATGGTTACAGGTAAAAATGAAAATACAGGGAACCTGTTTTGGATAGCTAAAGAGAAATGAATAAGAAAAGTAAAGAGTGGAAAAGAAAATATGCTAGGACAAGGGGAAACGGCAAAATAGAGTAGAGGATAGAAGGCTGACTATGCTACTCAGAAAGCCTAAAAGGCCTGGGAGTGAGACAGGCTGAGCTAGCAAACTTAAAAAGGAAACCCACACCAAAATTTATACAACTAAAATAAGAAACATGTATATATTGTAGATAAAAATATTGTAAATATCAAGTTGTATAAATAAATTCAATTCAATCCCTCTGTATAAATATGTACCATTGACTTCTTACGAAGTTGAGTGATCTTTCTCAATTTATAAAAATATATTGTCGGACAGAAGAATGTGCATAACAATAGAACAATTTGGAAAAGTATATTATTAATTGGGCATACCATTCTAATATGACAAATGCTTAGAATGGGAAAACTTGTACTCAGCAGTAAAAGTGAATCTCAGAATTTTTTTTATGTCTTTCTTTCTTATTCCCTACTCCCCTATCCATGTCAGTTCAGTTGGGCTTTGGTTAAGGGGGCTTTACTGCATATGAGTAAATTTCAAGAATTGTGTTTCTAGAAAACAAAGATGTGCAACTTACATGTTCTCCGAAATTTTAGCTACTCCTAATTGCTGCTGTTCTGCTTGTGGTAGTAGTGATGGTGGAGATGGTGGTGGCGGCGGTGGTGGTGGTGGTTGTTGCTTTTGGGCCGGTATTGGTGATACTTGTTTTTGGTCTTGTGGATTTGCATTTGTATCCACAAGAGTTACAGTTTCCTGTTACAGAATTATATCAGTTAGCAACTGTTTCAAAGCATAACTTCCAATAATGTTAGTGGTACAGAGTGAGCTGTGTTAGTAACTGTGATCATTCTGTGCTCTTAAATAACATCAATAGTCCCATATTCAATAAGCAAGATGGCTCAAACAACTGCTTCAATGGCTGCAATTTAAAAGGGTCCAATTCAAGTACTGTATACCTTGTAATCTAATTACAGCTTTTTCGTGGTTCCTCCTGTCATCGAGAACATCCTAAAACAGATATTTCAATGCAAAGATCTTATATTCTAACAAAAACTTACAACAAACAAAACAGATGACACAAGTAATAGTTTATTTTCTTTAGGTCGTCAATCAAAATTTACTTACATAAAGCAGATGAATTAAGCATACATATTAAATTTAAAGGGAGTCGATTAATGACACTAAATTACACTCACTTTTAAATTTTCCCGGAACTTGTTTCAAAGACTATTTGCCTTCACTGTCAACCGGACATCGGCTCGGAACATCATCCCGAATGTTCCAGATGTCAAGGGAAGGGGAAAGAGACGGTACAGTGCCTAGTGACACTTTCCTAACCATCCCCTATGTTAGCGCTACAAGATAAATGGACGGGTGTGGCCTGAATGCCACCTGTCCCCTACCCAGCTCCAGTTGGTCGTGCCTTCCAATAATTGGGTGACACTGCTCCCTCCTCAAAGCTGGTCGTCTTGAACAGCACCATCGTAGCGGGCCAGGCGGTCCAGGTGTACCACCAACATCTTTCCTCGGGGCACCTTCTGGATGCGTTAGACCACGTCGTTAATCCTCTTCACCACCCGGTATGGTCCTTGCCATGGCTGCAGGAGCTTCGGGCAGTGTCCCTTGGTCCAGGTAGGGCGGTACAACCAGACCAGATCAGTGCTGGAACCCTTGGCTGTTGGCTTGGCTGTCGTATTGGGTCTTCATGTGGCCGCTTGCCTTCTGGATGTTCTGGAGAGCCATCTCGTGCATGTCGTGGATGTGCTCCATCAGGTTCTCCACATACTTGGTCGCTGGCTGTTTCGCTTTGGAAGGCTTCAAAAAGCCAGGTCACAAAGAAGGCGTAACTCTCGGCCGAACATTAAGCTGGCTGGCATCATCCCCATGGTGTCGTGTGTTCACGAGCGGTAGGTCAGCAAGAACAGTGGCACCTTGAAGTCCCAGTCTCGCTGATGGCTGGCCACGACCTTCCTCAGGTGTTCCTCTAAGGTCTAGATGTATCTTTCGACCATGCCATCCGACTGGGGATGTAGAGGCGTCGTGCTGGTCTTGTTAACCCCAAGTCTTTCTAGTGCCTCCTTCATCAGGTTGGACTCAAAATTGGTGCCCTGGTCACTGTGCAGCTCTAACGGCACCCCAAATCGGCATAACACTTGCTCCACGAGGCAGTCTGTGATTGTCCTTGTCTCTTAGTTCGGGATGCCATACACCTCCGGCCACTTGGTGAAGTAGTCCACGACCACCATTAGGTACTTGTTGCCTCGGTCGGACACTGGGAATGGTCCAGCTATGTCAACGACGATCCTTTCAAATGGCGCTCCGAACGTTGTACAGCTGCATGCGACCCCGGCTCCTAGTCTGGGGGCCGAGACTCGCTGCGCACACGTGTCACTGACAGCACCATCTCTCAGCGTCTGCTCAGAGCCTCAGCCAGTAGTAGCGCTGCCGTAGTTTGTCAATCGTTCGGTTCGCTCTCAGGTGTCCTCCTAAAGTACCGGCGTGCACTTCCTTCAAGACTTCCAGGACCTTACTCCGGGGAAGTACCAACTGCTCTCTCTGCGTCTTCCCATCGGGTGATTCCCATACCCAGAACAGCACACCCTCTCTGGTCTTCAACGAGTCCCATTGGGCCCCGTACGACTTGTAGATGGTGCTCCTCGGTGCAATGTCCTCCCAGGTTGGTCTTGTCCCTGCCTCCACTTCCCTCAAGAGTGGCCCAAGTCTGCGTCCACCAGTTGCTCTCTCCTCAGGACTGCGCTATCCCAGCCATCCGCAGGCACTGCCGTGACTACTCGGACTGCTGCGGCACGCTCCTTCTCTTCCACACTTATGCACTGGCCGCACTCTTCTGGACAGGGTCTTCGGGACATAGCGCCTGCGTTACCGTGGCTCTTAAATCTGCAATGTTCCTGGTACTCCTGCAGCCTCTGGACCCAACGTGCTGTCTGGCCTTCCAGATTCTTAAAGCTCAATAGCCAGGTTATGGCAGAATGGTCAGTCCTCAGGTGGAATGGCTGACCATACAGGTACTTGTGGAAATGCTCCAAGGTCTTTACTACCGCCAGTAACTCTCATCGGGTGACACAGTAGTTCTTCTCTGCCTTGTATAGAGTCTTGCTGTAGTAGGCTATCACCCACTTATGGTCGTTCTGGATCGCGATAGGTCGCCTCCAATGAAATGTTCGCTGGCGTCGGTGTCTACAATGAAGGCGCCGCCTGGTTCTGGAAATCCCAGCATAGAAGCACTGCACAGTGTCTTCTTTAGGCGCTGGAAAGCGTCTTCGGCATCCTCCATCCAAACATAAGGTCAATGTTCTTCTGTCAGGCGGGTGAGGGGCTTGGCGATGTTGGAGAACCCCTTTATGAAGCGTCGGTAATAACTGCACAGCCCTAGGAAACTGTGCAACTCTTTCTTATCCTTCGGGGAGGCCAATCTCTCACAGCCTGTGTCTTCTCCGGGTCTGTGGCCACTCCGGTTGCTGAGACTATGTGGCCCAAGTAGTTCACTTCCTTGCGGAAGAGCTGGCACTTCTTCGCGTTCAGCTTCAAGTTGGTCGCCTGCAATCTCTGTAGCACCTTACTCAGATTACTTTCTTGGAAGTGTTGAAAACAGTGTTGTTATGATAAATTAACTTTAAAGAGAGTCGATTAAAGACACTAAACAACACTTACTTTTAAATTTTTCCGGAACTAGTTTCAGAGGCTTTGCCTCTATCATCGGCCGGCTCTCGACTGATTCTCGTTGGTGTAGCTGACGATACCTTGTCACAGGTCTCCTCTGGTGGCGGCTCAAGGAACTTGCTGAATAAATCCTTCTGGGGGATGTCGAAATTGAATACTTTGTTCCTATTTTTTGAAATGAAGATTTGTTCCCATGTGGATAGTTCTTGTTTTCCTGATGTATGTTTCAGTAGTTTTGGTTCTGGATTTATGTTGTGGTTTTTTTCCCAAAAATGTGTGGCAACTGCTGATTTTTCTAATTGTTTATATTTTATGTTTCTAAAGTGTTCCTTTGCTCTTGTTTCTAAATTTCTTTTTGTTTTTCCAATATAAATTTGACTACAGTCATTGCATTCAATTTGATATATACCAGATTTTTTGTTTGATGGAATGGCATCTTTGATGTTTGAGCAAATTAGGTCAACCATTTCTCCTTAAAAAACCTAATTTGCTCAAACATCAAAGATGCCATTCCATCAAACAAAAAATCTGGTATATATCAAATTGAATGCAATGACTGTAGTCAAATTTATATTGGAAAAACAAAAAGAAATTTAGAAACAAGAGCAAGAGCAAGTTCCTTGAGCCGCCACCAGAGGAGACCTGTGACAAGGTATCGTCAGCTACACCAACGAGAATCAGTCGAGAGCCGGCCGATGATAGAGGCAAAGCCTCTAAAACTAGTTCCGGAAAAATTTAAAAGTAAGTGTTGTTTAGTGTCTTTAATCGACTCTCTTTAAAGTTAATTTAACCTTACTCAGATTCTCGAGATGGTCTTCAGAAGTCTTACCGACGATGATGTTGTCCAGGTATAGCAGGCAGGCGCCATGAGTCAGTCCTCTCATCACTTGCCTCCATGAGGCGTTGGAAGGTGGCTGGTGCATTGCAGAGGCCAAAGGGCATAACTGAACTGCCAAAGCCCTTGGCCTGTTGAGAATGCGGCCTTCTCCTTGTCTCTCAGGTCTATAGCTAACTGCCAGTAGCCCGACTTCAGGTCCAGGGTCGAGAACCACTGTGCACCAGCTAGCATGTCCAGGGTGTCGTCAATCCTGGGTAAGGGGAAACAGTCCTTCCAGGTGACAGCGTTCAGCTTCCTGTAGTCCACGCAAAAGAGTAGCTTGCCGTTCTTCGTCACCAAAACTACAGGGGAACACCAAGGGCTGTTAGACTCTTCAATCACTCCCCTGGATCTCATGTCCTCCAGCATGTCTCGTACCGCCCCTTTTTCGCCAGTGGAACGCGTCTAGGTGGTTGCCGAATAGGCCGGGCGTCCCCAGTGTTGATGTGGTTAAGCACTTTGTCCGTGTGGCTGTAGTCACTGTCACCTTGGCTAAAGACGCGCTGGTATCGTCTCAGCAGTTGTCAAACTTTCTCCAGCTGTTTTGCGGTCAGGTGTTCGGCCGCCCTTTCCAGTAAGCCTTCTGGTCGGGGCCCCAGGTGTTGCGTCGGCACCGGCTCCTGTGTCTTGTCGATTGCTGTTACGCTCACCACGGGCTCGCACATTCCCAAATCCGTCCCGGCCTGGATGTCGTGATCGGTGTCCGTTGGATTTAGCAGTCACACTCCGTTGGATTTAGCAGTCACACTGGCACCTCCTCTCGGCACGGCAACAATGCCCTGGCTACACATAGTCCGTGTACAGGCGTCTTCTGGTCCAGCAACATGTTCCTAGTTCTCTGGCCTTTCAGTCCCGCCGTCACCACCACCTGGCTCCTCGCGGGGACAACCACGTCTTCGTTCAAGACGAACCTGCAAATTCCAAAGCGCTCTTCGGGTTGACGGAGTATAACCTCTTCTCCGTTGAGCCGCAGGACCTTCCTGCCGACGTCGACCGTCACCTCTTGGCTCCTGAGGGCATCCAGTCCTAAGATCACCTCCTCAGCCATCTTTGCGACAAACACCTACAAACGCATGGCACTCCGTCCCAAGGTCAGCTTCAGCAGAGCCTCCTCACTATTCGCCGCTTCTGTTTTCGCAGCGAGGTTGTCATTCGCAGTCTTTATATTTCTTTCAGTTCCGCTGCCAGGTTGTTGTTTGCCATCTCCGTCTTCGTTGTTAATTCGTTCATATTCGCAGTCAAGTTGTTATTTGCCGTCTCCAACTTTTCTAAAATCTGTGTCAATGCAGCCTCCATCGCTGTAATATCCCACTCCTGACACCAAGAGTGACTTTGTAGGTTCGTGAAATTAAAAGTCCAGTTGCACAAACTCAAAATGTTCTTTATTTCCACCGATTACAGTAGGTACACTTGCCGATTACATAGAATTACGTAGCACACACAATTACAATCCGCCAGTTCGTCTGTCACAGGTCCACTCCACACTCGCAATTACGTACAACTGCTCTGATACACGTACGCAGTCTTCCAGTCCGTTCGGTAGCACTGCGCACTTCACGGCTGCTCACCAAGAACTGCTCGAGTCGTCTACTGCAGCCCTTATATAGGAAGATCACTGATTCTGGAAGCTTCGCAGCTCGGAACATCATCCCGAATATTCCAAACGTCAGGGGAAGGGGAAAGAGACGGTACAGTGCCTAGTGACTCTTTCCTAACCATCCCCTATGTTACCGCTACAAGATAAATGGATGGGCGTGGCCTGAATGCCTCCTGTTGCCTACCCAGCTCCAGTTGGTCATGCCTTCCGATAATTGGGTGACAGTAATATTTCTAAATGGTTCAGCAATAATAATTTAACCATAAACTTGGATAAGACACATGTTATTTTTTTTCAGTTTTCTCAGAATAAATCTTCCCTACAATCACAATTAAGTATGTAAATACTACTAAATGTCTTGGTCTTTGGCTACGGAGTAACCTAAAATGGGAGATTCATGTTAATCAACTAATTAAAAAATTCATTACAATTTGTTATAATTTCAGACAACTGGTACACATAGTTAACATAAAACCTCTCAGAAGCATGTATTTTGTGTGTGCTCACTCCATTTTAAAATAAGGTATAACATTATGAGGTAACTCACCACATTGTAAATCATTATTCATAGTGCAAAAACAGATTCTAAGAATACTTGGAGGACTTGGACCAACATCTACACGCAGACCATTATTTAAAAAATTTAAAATCTTACCTCTCCCATGTATTTTCATTTTTGAAATTTTAAATTTACAAAGACGAATTTAATGAAAGGAAACGGCCACTATACCTTTAATGATACAGTTCATAACCATAATACTAGACAGAGAATGGATATTCATGTGAATAGAAGTAACACAAGAGCTCATCAAAACTGTAATAAACCTAGGAATAACTTTTTAATAATTAATTGTGAAACCTGTGAAAAAAGCTACATAGGAAAAACTAAGAGAAACATGTTAACCAGGCAAAAAGAACACCAGAGGAACATTAAGTTGAAACAAACAGAAAAATCTGCAGTTTCACACCATTTTTGGACAGAAAACCACAACATTGGCCACAACATTAAACTGTTAAAATCGTTAAGTACACCCATAGAATTGGATATTTGGGAAAAAATATTCATAAACAAAAACCGTGATAAAGTTATAAATTTTGAAATCCCGGCATTAAATGAAGTATTAAAACTTAGTGCCCCTAACACCAGATGGCAGAGTGATCGGAACTCCGTAGTAGTGGAAGAAGAGGGAGGTTCATTTAGTCACCAAACAGCTGATGATGAGATCGAATGATCTTGAAAACGTTTCAATTATACAACAACAAGTAAGTGAAGACTGAGTGTAAACATAGTGACTCATAAATTCAAACTTAAATATACAAACCTTCATAATTTTCTTAACATATTAGAGTAACTATTTGCTAAATACAATATGAACCTCAAATTACATATTTTATAGGCCTGTGAGTTTACTAGATATATGTAAAATGACGTTAATAACATTTTCCAACAAAAATAGATCTTCTTTACTCAATAACACTTATTTTGCACAATTGCAATATAAGTTACCACTTTGTGTCATGAGGAAATTTTACCATTTCAGTGTCAAGAATATTGTTAGTGGTATTAATGCAAACATAAATTTTCCAAGCACTTATGCAAAGCAACATTGACTCACCATGAAAAAGACACAAGGGCCAGAATTTTATTTTAAGGTTGCATGCATTGTTGCAATTTTTTTTTTTTTTTTTTTTTTTTTTTTTTTTTTTTTTTTTTTTTTTTTTTTTTTTTTTTTAACAGAAATAATATCTGGCTGGCCCTATGTCAGTAGATATAAAAGCTACCATTTTGTTAAGTTTTGTTCTGAAGTACATCAATGTTTTCTCCTAATCAAAAACAAACAATTACTATTCACTTCTTCTTCTTCTTCTTCTTCTTCTTCTTCTTCTTCTTCTTCTTCTTGGTCTCAATTTTCGTCTTTCTTCTGCCTCACAGTACTATCTTTCAAGAAAGTAAATGTACACTTTCCGTGGGTCAGTATCACTCAGGCTTTCCATGACTAATCTCTGTTTCATATAACCTTGCCCCGCTGAAATGTATCACTCCGCGTTCAACTACCTTCCCCCTCGCCCTAATTGGCTAATGCTTTCGCGCCATAGGCCATAGGCGGTGCCTTCCCATCACATTTAAACCTGCAGTAAACGTTGTAATAATTGCCAGGAAGATAGATAAAATCATACAAATAAGGAAATGAAGGCATGCAAAAATACAAGTTTATATTGAACTGAGCAAATTGAAACAGAATGAGCAATGAAACTGAAAGAGTTTATAATGAAAGGCCTTTGGCCTTTTCCACTGGGATTTTTTAAACCAGCACACATACGTTTCAAAAATGCTTGTCTTTCAACCTTAAAAGTTGTGTCACACTATACCTTACTTTTCGTGTGTTCTTCGTGTATATTTTGCAATTTGTATCTCGGTGCAGTCTGGTTGTCCTTAAATAACGTCTTCGCCACACAGCAATATCGCCTCTGTCTTTTAGCACATTTTTCTTGCCTCTTTTTTCATTCACAAATCCCAGCTGTGTAAGCAATCTGCTGAAATTTGGTAAATATGCATCCTCATTTACAGCAGACGAAATGTTACTTATGTTAGGCAGTTCGTTTCTAAAGAAAAACTACACACATGACGACGCATAACACTTTTCACGTAATTTCTCTGAGCACGCACTTTTGTTTATTCCTGCTTTTGCCTGGAGTGGTAAGTTTTCCTGTTTTTTCAGTTTCATGTTGCGATGTTCCTACGGATCTAACAGTCACACCTGTAACTTCAGAGCACAGCTGTTCGACTTCTCTCACTGACAAAGACGGATTCTTCTCTGTGAGTGCATTAAACACATGCAACACAATTCTTTTTTCGCCTGTTTGTAAATAATTTTCCTTGCGATACTTCAGCGAAAAGCTGGCGGTAGACTCTGCCATTATACATTAAATAAGTACATGCGCAATAAACGATCAATAAAATAATTTAGCTCTCGCACTCTTGAATGGCGATATATGACTAATCCAGTTCAAAACAAGGTCAGTGATAAAAGTCATATAAACAAATGTCACCACTACTGCTAAATCACGTGCTATCATGCCATGTGCTTGAGAGCAAAGGAACCTCCTCTTTACTTCGTTTAAGAATTAACATGCTGCATTTCAGATAAATCAACTGTTGCATAATATATTTAATTCAAACAGTTACGAAAAAATAAATTTGACAATTCTCTTCCAATATATGATATATCAGCCAATGAGATGTGATTAGGTCACGTGACCGTTAAGAGATACTAGGCAAGCTTACGTGAAACAAGGTATAGGTGGTATGAAAACTGAATCGGCTCGTAGATGTATAGTGTCGTGGTCGCCATTTTAACCTGTTACTCACTTTGAAGATTTCTAAGGCTATATTAACCCAGTATAACTAAATATTGAGTATTTATCACAAAGTAGTAATAATTATCTTGCAGCTGAGGCATTAACTACATGGTGTTGGAAAATGTGCAAGAAAACGGAAAAAACGTGGAATTATGATTTTAACAGAACAAATATATATGTGCTATATAAGGCAAGCTATCTTAACTGCTCTTGTAGCTCAGGAGCAAAATGTGGGCTGAGATAAGAGAGACCATGCTTCAAGGTTCGAACCCTAACACGTGTGCATAATTTTTAACTCCAAATTTCTTATGGAAAGATAAGAGTCAGACTGAAAAATTCAATGCCATAGCCGGGATCCGAACCACGGATTTTCTGGTTGCCATCCAGCTGGTCTAACCCTTGAGCTAAGGGTTAGAGCAGCTGGACGGCAAGCAGAAGATCCGTGGTTCAGATCCCGGCTATGGCATTGAATTTTTCAGTCTGACTCTATCTTTCCATACTTTAGCCTACACACAGCCAGTGTGAAAGAACAATTAACGTCCATTAATTGATCCAAATTTCTTAGTTTGTTGGACGCAGTAACAAACTAATTTACAACTGTTCTCTTGTAGCTAAGCTGTTACTAAATGGCATTGCAGAATACCGAAGAAATTGGAAAACACGTGGAATGGCGATTTTAATAGAACCTACAGGTATATATTATACATAACCAGCGCTATCACATCTGTTGGCGTAGCTCAGTGGTAAAACACGCTGCGTCAAATAAACTGAAGATTTGTGGTTCGAACCCTCGACATGTAATACTTTTTTTTCCACCTTGTATTTCTTGCGCATGTGCAAAATATTGCTGGAAGTAATGCATTGCATTTGTATCTTTCACTAAGACTTAATCATAGTAAAATAGCATGCCACGTCCACGAGGTTGTGTGAAGCTGACTGCAGCTCAAAAGGGTGAAATTATAGGCCATGCTTTCATGGTGAAAACGCTTCCCAAATCACCAGAGAACTGATTTGCAACCGAAGAACAGTGAAGCAGTGGCTGGACGTATCATGAGGGAGAAGTTGAATGGGCCAAATCACACAGGTGTTCAGGTAGGCCTCATGCAACAACACTTGCTCAAGATGAAGCCTTGGTAGCAGATGCGAGGAACCAGCCTTTAAAACACAGGTCCATCTTTCTAGATAAAGCAGTTGAGTATGGTTGCTCATATGAAACCATACGCCAACGATTAAAGGATGCCGGTATTGCATCACATCGACCTGCCACTAAGCTCTCTCTTACAGAGGCATACAAAGCAAGACGATTACAATAGGCACAGTGCAATTGCGACCTTCCTCAGGCTTATTGGGACCTGGTAATCTGGAGTGACAAGAAGGTATTTCGATCCGAACAGCAAGGGACCCTATGTCTGTATAGACCACGAGTAATTAGATACGAACCTCAACATGTCATTCGAGCAGCATACTCGGGAAGAATTTCAGCACAGTTTTGGGCTTACATGACAGCATCAGGTCCAGGGGAGTTAATTCACGTGCCAGAGAGAATGACGAGTGCAGTCTATGTAGACATTCTCGAAAACACTTTGCTACCATCCCTTCGTACTAGGTTTCTAGAACAAGAAGAGTATATATTTATGCATGACAGTGGTGTGCATATTGCAAATATCACCCAGGACTGGCTAACGAGGCATCCAGAAATAATCTGCATGGACTGGCCACCAAAGTCTCCCAATCTAAACCCCATTGAACATATATGGGCCTTCATGGTGAAAGAATGGGAAGAACCATCCGATATGACTTAATGTTGGAGGATGTAAATAAAAAAAAAAAATAGAAGAACGTCGACCAGACAGGGTTCAAGAAAATTTGGTTGCTCAGGTGATGGAGCTATGGCAACATTATCAGCAGAATCCAAACCGGTGTTCTGTATTGGTTGCAAACATGCACGGAAGATTAAATGATGTAATCATAGCTGGGGGCAATTACACCAGGTTCTAAATCACAAGATTTCATTTCTTTTTTTCATTCTTTGTTTCCAAAAATCATTGTTTATTCTAGCAAAAATAAGTTTTCTATAAATCTCAAATGTTTCATAATTTAATTCATTTATTAATGTATGAAGTTGGCTTCATGAAGAATGACAGCTTTTTACTTTGTTTCCTAAGCAACATTATCTTTGGATATCGTCTTCTTTATGTAATTCCTAATAATGGCTATTTGTAACTACGGTTATATAGAATATCTTTTCAGTTTTATGTCTTAAACTCCACTGAATTATACAGTTATATTGCAGCTCTAAGTATATTTTTCTCAAGATGAGAATTATTCAATTTCTTATTATTTTATATATTAGTTTATTGTTAGAACAGATGGAAGGTATACAGCGTTTAGGAGTTGGCTCCATTAAAATTATCATTTAACCTTCTGGAAACTTCTGGCAATCTTTTCGAAAACATATTAACTTAGTCGCAAGAGAGAAAGTATAATTTCATTCGTTACAGTGTCTTACAAAGTAAAAACGTTGGAATAAAAATTATGACTACATACTAGGTTTCGAACCATGAATCTGCGGCTTAGTGACAGCATGTATTTTGCCACTGAGCTACGATAACATGTGTCAGTAGTAGGTTATATACAACTAGATGTTGGCTCTATTAAGCCGCCATTCTTCCTGGCATTTGTCTTCTTGCTAATTCTCCAATGCCATTAGTAACAGCTTACACCAAGAAAACAGTTGTAAATTGGTCTGTTACTTAATTTAACAAATTAAAAGTCTGGAATAAAAAACATATCCCTCGTAATATTTATTACAGCGCTTGCTCTCTCTGTCATTGAGCTACGTGAGCACTTAAGGAAAGTGGCTTTATATACAATATAGATATTGGTTCTGTTAAAATCATTATTCCATGTGTTTTCCGTTTTCTAGCACATTTTCCAATGCCATGTAGTTAATAGTTAGCTGCAAGAGAATTATTACTTACTTTATGATATATACTCAATCTTTTGTTATACTGGGTTAATATAGCCTTAGAAATCTTCCAAGTGAGTAACAGGTTAAAATGGTGACCATGACACTATACATCTACGAACATGGCCGATTTAATTTTCATACCATCTAGTCATGGAACGCCTGAGTGATACTGACCCGTGGAAAGTGTACATTTACTTTCTTGAAAGATAGTACCATTAGAGTTAATCACTTAGCAAATCTTCAAATTTTAGCAATGTGAATCAACTAACATAATGCAATCCATTTTAGTTAATTGATGGAAATTAATAATTTCCTCATACTAGCCGTATACAGGTTAAGGTTTTTGATAGATTGAGTCAACATGAAAAGTTCAATGACATGGCCGGGATTTGAACCACAGATCTCCTGGTTTCCACCCAGTGGCTCTAACCCATTGAGCTACCATGGCCAACGTGCCGTCCTGACACTAAATTCTCCATTTGACTCGTATATTTCCCTGGTAAACCACTAATCCTTGTTTCACGTAAGCTTGCCCAGTATCTCTTACCAGTCACATGACCTAATCACCTCTCATTGGCTGCGTTGTGGAAAAGACTGTCGTGCGGTAAAAATTAGTTCGTTATTTAACATGGTGATATATCTGTATATAACTATATGTGTTGGAAGAAAATTGTCAAATTTATATTTTCATAACTGTTTTAAATTAAATTATTAAATTAAATTAAATATATTACGCAACACAGTTGATTTATCTGAAATGCATGTTAATTCTTAAACGAAGTAAAGAGGAGATTCCTTTGCTCTCAAGCATATGACACGATAGCACGTGCTTCAGCGGTACATATTTGTTTATATGACTTTTATCAATGACCTTGTTTTGAACTGGATTAGTCATATATCGGCATTCGAAGGTTGTTATGCCTAGTGCGAAAGCTAAATTATTTTATTGATCGTTTATTGCGCGTGTCCTTATATGAATAATGGCAGAGTCTACCGCCAGTTTTTCGCTGAAGTATCGCAAGGGTAAATATTTACAAACAGGCGAAAAAAGAATTGCGATGCATGTGTTTAATGCACTCACAGAGGAAGAATCCATCTTTGTTTGTGAGAGAAGTCGAACAGCTGTGCTCTGAAGTTCATTTCGTCTGCTGTAAATGAGGATGCAGATTCACCAAATTTCAGCAGATTGCTTATACAGCTGGGGTTTGTGAATGAAAAAAGAGGCAAGAAAAATGTGCTAAAAGACAAGAGGCGATATTGCGAAGACGTTATTTAAGGACAGTCAGACTGTACCGAGACACAAGTCGCAAAATATACTACCTTGACCAGACTTGGGAGAATGAAGAACACACGAAAAGTAAGGTATGGCGTGACACGGCTTTTAAGACTGAAAGACAAGCAGTTTTGCAAGGTATGTGTGCGGGTTTTAAAAAATCCCAGTGGAAAAGGCCGAAAACCTTTCATTATAAACTTGTTTCAGTTACATTGCTCAGTCATTTAGTTTCAACTTGCTCATTTCATTATAAACTTGTATTTTTGCATGCCTTCATATCCTTATTTGTATGATTTTATTTATCATCCCGGCAGTTATTATGACGTTTACTGCAGGTTTAAATGTGACGGGAAGGCACCGCCTATGGCCTATGGCGCGAAAGCATTAGCCAATTAGGACGAGGGGGAAGGTAATTGAACGTGGAGTGATACATGTCAGCAGGGCAAGGTTATATGAAACAGAGTATAGGGGCTGTTTGTGGCGACTTAAGTACTTTAACTCTTTAGTTAATTGATGGAAATTGATAATTTCCTCATACTAGCCGTATATAGGCTAAGGTTTTTGATAAATTGAGTCAACATGAAAAATTCAATGCCATGACCGGGATTTGAACCACAGATCTCCTGGTTTCCGTAAAGAGTTAAATGATGAAGCCTGGGACTCAAGTACTGTAACCAGATTTTCTATTTGTTGCAGATAGGATGCACGTTGACTGTTTCGAAGACCCAAATCAGGAAGCCAGATGTAACAGGTTTACTTCCTTGTAGTTTGAATTGTTTCTTGATGATTGTGTTTGATTAAATAAGAGTCATGAGATCTCTCGTTTTCAGGTGTGGTTTCGAGTGAGATAAATAAAATTTTGGGTAAATCCAATTTCGTAATATATATAATTTCATTGTATAATCTGGATTACATTTACTCGAACTTTTTTTCCTAGTCAATCATTGCAGGTAACCTCCAGCATATTGATAAATCCTTACTTCCTTAATAATTCCATTAATTACATAAAATTACTCATTCCTGCACGTCCACTCATCACTATTAAAACTTTTTATCTTGCCCACATCATCTTTCCACCATCAAGATTACAGAAAATATCTCTTTTTGAAGATTATTGATTTTCTATTACTATGCAAAATTTTTATATTCACTGTGACATTTTTCAATCATCATGAAACAAGATTATTGATTTTCTTCCCCTAGCAACCGTTCATCATTTTTTTATATTGTCATTACATGCCCAACTAATAGTCAGATCAGAAAACAAAATTCATTTTCAAATTCAAATAAAAACTACTGTTACAGTAAGTCGCCACAAACGGTGCATCTCAAATGCGAGAGACCCTAGTGGTTTACCGAGGAAATATACGAGTCAAATGGAGAATTTAGTGTCAGGACGGCATGTTGGCCATGGTAGCTCAATGGGTTAGAGCAACTGGATGCAAACCAGGAGATCTGTGGATCAAATTCCGGCCATGGCATTGAATTTTTCATGCTGACTATCTATAATGCAATACATTTACGTCACTTCTTTTTCCAAGGCACGGGGATGCATCAATCACATATTTTGTTCAAGAATCATATGCCATACTATTAATAATAAAGATACATCCTGGAATTTTTAACATACTAGTTTAATTACCTCTGCTGGCTCTGTGATATCTATTTTTTCTTCCTGAACATCTATTGGGATAGGTGTTTCAGCTTGTGGTGTTCCAGCCTGATCCACTGGTCCTTCAGAAATAGTGTTTTCCAAGGTTGCCAATGATAAATGACCATCGCAAGTTAATCTTATCTGTAAAAAAAGAAAAGAAGCCTGATCAAAACCTTCTATTCCAATTAAATTAATGGCGACCACACAACATATATAGTGGTGAAATGTAGCTTTATTTAACATACAGCATTTATCCTCTTAAATTTAAACATGTCAATTACATCCACAAATGCAATCAAGCAAAAAATGGAATCACTTAAAACCTTTTTAATATTTTTGTAAGAACACAGATAAATTTGCTTTAAATGCAGATTTATGGAATAGAATCTTTATTGTCACATAACGATTACACTGTCAGCCTATGCAGGTAAACTGGGACTTGTCAAGTAGGACTCATTAGGCAGATTTATACTGAATAACTGTCTAGTTTTTTATACATATTATACTTATATACAATACATTATAGATTTGTTAAAAGAGCATGTTTGATTTAAAAAAGATACTGTTTTGTTTGCTGAACACAACATGAGAGACAACTTAAACATACATTTGAAGATGTAAGATGCAATTATTAAAAATCAGAAGATAAATATTACTATTCACTAGATACAAAATGAAGTAAACAGAAAGATTATTAATACAACCAAATTTAGCTGAAACCTCCTTTTGTGTCCTTACTGCTCCAGTTAACTAACATGAGATTGTAACCTGATCTACAAAAACATTTTCTATATAATTTTTGGTAAGTGAAGTAGAGCTTTATTTAATATTATTTTAATTATATTGGATAGAAGACGAAGTTTAGGATAACAAGTGGAAGTGCAAAAGTAATTTGATAGAGAAAAGGAAAATTAAACATTAATTAAATTTTGATAATGACAAAATTCATTTAAATTAAGAGGAAATATTACTGTGAATGTTAAAATATTTTAAAAAGTGATTTAAAAGAAAAATTTTAAAAGTATTATTGAATCTAACACCGAACATAATTATAATTGGCTGTGACATGGACCAATGGTAAAATGTTGACCATAGCAACAGAAGAACCAGTAAACTGAGATTTTTTTAAGCTTCTTTCTTCTGTGTTTAGCTGTCAAGAGTATGGACGTGTGTGTTAGTATCTGTAAGTATGCAGAAAGGACGCAGTGCATAAAATATTGCCAAAGCAACATAATTGTTTTTAAAACTATGTAATATTGTCATTAACAAAAGTGATTATTTGTTCAGTGTTTTAAAAGAGTGGCTTTAAATGTTTTAAACAAAATCAAAATTAAATTAGGATTTGAAAAGGAAAGAACAGAAGAATTATTTTATCTACAAACAACACCATTATCTCTCATCTGCGACCACACCCTGAAAGAGAATCTCATAATAATACAAGAGTAGCCGAGGTTAAGTTCCAGAACCCAACTTTGAGTAAATCTACGAGAACATCAATTCCATCATCTGCAACATCTACCCATATGTGTAATCCTGTTGCATATGGCTTCCTAAATTGGGACTTCGAAATGATCAACATGAAACATCGCAGCAGCTCAAACATATTATAATCTCGTTTCATGTTTCCATTTAAGAGATACAACTTTGGTCATGGTTTTCCAGAATGTCATTCAAAATAAATTCCTTACTGAGTGTTTCTATGAACCAAATAAAACATCCTGCCACGATTTGCAAAGCCCAACTGAAATTCAATTTCAAGAATGCATATACAAAAATACTAGAGAAAATTTGGACTTTCTGCTTTGTATGATTTATTTATAGGGCTCTTGCATTCTTTAATTACTTCAGTGATGACCATTTAAACTATGCAAGGGCTGGGAAAGGATACTGTGACTTTGTGGGTTCGTAGAATTAAAAGGCCGAGTTGCAGAAATTAAAAATATCCTTTATTTCCATAGAAATACTCTTATAGATTACAGCAGCATTACGTTACATACACCATCAGTCTACCAAAGTCGATCACAATAACAAACAGTGACAGCAGATTACATCCTTAGCTCTCGTTACAACACAGCTGGCTATCTCTCATTTCACAACACTGTTTCATAAAAACTGTCCTCCTGGCGTGTCACAATCGCTTATATATCACAATCATGACATCCAGACTGTTCTGTCAATCACTAGATGTTTCTGGAAAACATGGCATCTAATGACGTAATCCGAATATTCTATCACCTTCGAGAAACATAACTTAATCTATGCCGGTGAATCCTTTACGTCAATTATCGCTGCCCGCCGGCGCTTGTTTATTCTAAACGCGCTATCGTTAACTACTTAGCAAGGCTCATTATTACCATGAAACTTTATCTGCCGACTGTTCTCTTATTTGTGCCGAAACTTTTATGACTGTTGCCGTGACACTGCTCCCTCCTCAAGGCTGGCCGTCCCGAACAGCTCCATCATAGCGGGCCAAACAATCCAAGTGTACCACCAGCATCTTCCCTCGGGGCACCTTCTGGATGCGGTACACAACGTCAATAATCCTCTTCACCACCCTGTACGGTCCTTGCCATGGTTGCTGGAGTTTCGGACATCGTCCCTTGGTCCGGGTAGGACGGTACAACCAGACTAGGTCACCCTGCTGGAACCCTTGGCTGTTGGCTTGCCTGTCGTATCGGGTCTTCATGCGGTCGCTCGCCTTCTGGATGTTCTGACGAGCCATCTCATGCATGTTGTGGAGATGGTCCACCAGGTTCTCCATGTACTCGGTTGCTGGCTGTTTTGCGTCCAGGGGGCTTGCAAAAGCCAGATCACAAGGGAGGCAGGTACTTGTTTCCTCGGTCGGACACTGGGAATGATCCAGCTATGTCGACGGCTATCCTTTCGAATGGCACTCCAACGTTGTACTGCTGCATGCGACGCCGGCTCCCAGTCTGGGGGCCGCCAATCGCCGCACACACATGACATTGACGGCACCATCTCACAGCGTCTGCTCAGAGCCTCAGCCAGTAGTAGCCCTCACGTAGTTTGTCAATCGTTCGGTTTCCTCCCAGGTGTCCTCCTGAAGTACAGGCATGCACTTCCTCCAAGACTTCCGGGACCTATTTCGGGGAAGTACCAACTGCTCCCTCTGCGTCTTTCCATCAGGTGATTCCCATATCCAGAACAGCACGCCAGCTCTTTCTTCAATGAATCCCATTGGGCCCAGTACTTGTAGGTGGCGCTCCTCGGTGCGATGTCCTCCCAGGTTGGTCTCGTCCCTGCCTCCACTTCTCTCAAGAGTGGCCCCAAGTCTGCGTCCGCCAGCTGCTCCCGCCTCAGGCCTGCGCTATCCCAGCCATCTGCAGGCATTGGCCGCACTCCTCCGGGCAGGGTCTTCGAGACATGGTGTCTGCGTTACCGTAGCTCTTCCCTCTACAATGTTCAGAGGTTAAGTCATACTCCTGCAGCCTCTGGACCCAACGTGCTGTCTGGCCATCCAGGTTCTTAAAGCTCAATAGCCAGGTTAGGGCAGAATGGTCAGTCCTCAGGTGGAATGGCCGACCGTACAGGTACTTGTGGAAGTGTTCCAAGGTCTTTACTACTGCCAGTAATTCTCGCCAGGTGACGCAGTAGTTCTTCTCTGCCTTGAATAGCGTCTTGCTGTAGTAGGCTATCACCCGCTCGTGGCCGTCCTGAACTTCCAATAGGACGCCTCCAATGCAGTGGTCGCTGGCATCGGTGTCCACAATGAAAGTGCTGCCTGGTTGTGGAAATCCCAAAATAGGAGCACTGCAGTGTCTTCTTCAGGTGCTGGAAAGCCTGTTCAGCATCCTCCGTCCACACATAGGGTCGTTGTTCCTCTGTCAGGTGGGTAAGGGGTTTGGCGATGTTGGAGAACCCCTTTATGAAACAGCGGTAATAACTGCACAGCCCCAGGAAACTGCGCAACTCTCGCTTATCCTTTGGCTGAGGCCAATCTCTCCCAGCCTGGGTTTTCTCCGGATCTGTGGCCACTCCGGTTGGTGAGAATATGTGGCCCAAGTAGTTCACTTCCTTGCATAAGAGCTGGCACTTCTTTGCGTTCAGCTTCAAGTTGGTAGCCTGCAGTCTCTGTAACACCTTGCTTAGATTGTCGAAATGGTCTTCAAACGTCTTGCCGACGATGATGTCGTCCAAGTATAGCAGGCATGCGTAATATGTCAATCCTCTCATTACTGACTCCATGAGGCGTTGGAACGTAGCTGGCGCGTTGCAGGGGCCCAAGGGCATAACTGTGAACTGCCAAACCCTTGGCCTGTTGAGAATGCAGTCTTTTCCTTGTCTCTCACCTGTCAGTAACCCGACTTCAGGTCCAGGGTCGAGAACCACTGTGCACCAGCTAGTGTGTCTAGGGTATCGTCAATCCGGGGTAAGGGGAAGCAATCCTTCCGGGAGACAGCGTTCAGCTTCCTGTACTCCACACAGAAGCGTAGCTCGCCGTTCTTCGTCACCAGAACTACAGGAGAACACCAAGGGCTGTTAAGACTCTTCAATCACTCCCCTGGATTTCATGTCATCTACCATATCCCGTACTGCCGCTTGTTTCGCCAACGGAACGCGTCTAGGTGGTTGCCGAATAGGCCGGGCGTCTCTGGTGTCGATGCGGTGAAGCACTTTATCCATGCGGCTGTAGTCACTGTCGCCTTGGCTGAGACGCGCTGTTATCGCCTCAGTAGTTGTCGAACTTTCTCCAGCTGTTCTGCGGTCAGGTTGTCGGCCGCCCTATCCAATAAGCCTTCCAGCCGGGGCCCCAGGTGTTGCGTCGGCACCGGCTCCTGTGTCTTGTCGACAGCTGTCACGCTGACCACGGGTTCGCACCAAGTACTGCTCTTTTCTTTCTATCAAATAGTGTGCAACCTGCAATACTCCTTAGGAATCCCATTTCTGTAGCTTCTATTTGTCTTTCTTTGCTTTTATGAAGTATCCAACATTATGAACCATATAAGAGCATCGGCCCTGCCATTACTTTGTAAAATTTTAGTTTTCTTTTCTAGTGGTCTTGGGACATCTTTTTATGATACCACAAATGTTTTTAATTAAATATTGTTAATAATTAAATTACTCACTTTTAAATTTTCCCGGAACTGGTTTCTGAGGCCTTCCCTCTATCTTCAGCCGGACAATGTAATTTATACAACAACACTGTTTTCAACACTTCCATGAAAGGATTGTTATTAATGTTGCTATTAATCTTATTTATACCTTCATTTTTAAAATATGAAATGTTGTAGCCTAAATAGTTAAGATTGCTGACCTGTTCTATCATCTTATCTTCCAATACTATTTTTGCTCTGATTGCATTCCACGAAAAGCTAACATTTTTGTTTTTGCTATGGGTATTTATTGCATACTCTTTGCATAAATTATTTAATAGGTATATGTAGATATATAATATTTTGTAGATTGTTTCCCTAGCTACATATTGTGACTTTGTGGGTAAGTCCAAGTTGCAGAAATTCCAAATGCTCTTTATTTCTTTATTACAACCCTTACTATAATTACATAACGTACACCAATACAGTCGATAAGGTCATTAACCACAAACAAAGAGTTCACTTTCAAAACACAGCAGTAATCTAATTCAATTACCACCCTCTCATTACGACTGACTCTAACTGGCAATCGCGACTCCTTTTTATAGCTCACTCGTATTTCTAGACGTTTGTAGAATGTTCTCTATTCACAGTTCCAGAAATTACCAGATGAAACATGAACCTTTCAGTCATCTAACTTTATCTGTTTCGGCAAGCCTTTTATCTCCACGCTGCACTATCTGTCCCTTTGTACACTTAGCCGCAATAATGCTCACGACAATATTAGAACCAGGTCATCTGTATATAAAATAGTATCTAACATCATACTTGTTATTTTAAAATGGTTTTCTAAACTTGCCTACCATTTTGAGATGACATCATCCATATATCATCCATATATATATAAAGCAGTTGCAAAAGAGGGCAAACTTATGACTCCATTTTTAATTGCTGCTGTTAATTTCTCATCGCTCTTTCCTGTTTCTATCATAATTTTATTGTCTACATAAAAACTCCTCATTATTGCTATTAAGTGTTGAGGTATACCTTTTTATGCCATAGTTTGTTTCATTTTACTCTGTTAAAGGCATTTTCAAACTCAACAAAGGCTACATATGTTGGTGTGTTGTACTCGCTTATTTGACTGACTAAATATACAATCTATGCAAGATCTACCTTTGTGAAATCCATTTTGAGCTTCTGGTATTATATTCTCTAATATTATATTCAGTCAGTTCTTTATTATTGCTGCATATATTTTGTAATATGAATTTAAAATGCTTATTCTTCTATAATTACTACAATTATAGTAATGCAGCAAATAAATTAGCTTCCATAGGTAGTAAATGTGCTTTTGAAATTACTTCAGAAAATGTGAGGACTTTTTGTTGTTCGACAGTAATTTGGATATTGATGGCAAGTTTTCAAATTTTAAAGGGGATGTTGAGGATATAGCAGTGAGGAAGAAAATGACCTGCTTTTTCATGTGTTTGTGAAGAATCAACATTGTGAAGAAGTCAAAAATAACCCAAATGCAAATAGACATATTTTCACATGCACAGCCTTTGATGTACAACCACAGATTCAGCTGACTTCTGACAGCCAACTAATTAGCCTTTTCACAAATACTTTTACTATGACGTAGCACCTCATATTATTGTGGAAACAAATGTATAGGTATATGTGAGTAGGATGAAGAAAGACCTGACCTCTAACAACAATTTAGGGCTTAGGAGTACAATTTATTTGATACTTGGTACAATTATGCTCACAGGTGTTATTTATAAACCTATGTTAGACATGTACTAGTCTACGATGAGGATGTTAGCTACTCCAATTTTTGGGAAATGCATGTCAAATAGCAGGTTTACTTTCATTTTCCTGTTCCTTCATTTCATCTGCACAGAAAATGTAAATGATAAACTACACAAAATTAGGTCATTTTTTATCATAATATTTCAAAATTTAAAGAAAATTATGTGCCTAGTGAAAAGGTCACTGTTGATGAAATGTTGATGCTTTAGAAGAGCCACATGGGTTGGAAGCAATACATCAAAACAAAGAAGGCCAGATTGGCATAAAATTGATCTGTAAGAAAGTAAAATGGAATACCTTTACAATAGGTGCATATACACTGGCCATGGGATTGATAATACTGGAGACAAAAATTTGCAGTTATATGAAAGTGTAGAGCCAGACTGAAAAATTCAATGCCATAGCCGGGATCTGAACCACGGATCTTCTGGTTTCCGTCCAGCCGCTCTAACCGTTTGAGCTACTATGGCCAACGTGCCAACATAACATTAAATTCTCCAACTGGCTTGTGTTTCTCCCGGTAAACCACTAGGAGTTCTCATAAACACACCATGGTTCAAATCCCGGCTATGGCATTAAATTTTTCAGTCTGGCTCTACACTTTCATAGTGCGTCCTACACACGGCTAGTGTGAAATAACAATTAATTTCCATTAATTGTACCTAATAGTGGTCCAAACTATAAAGTCTGGGCCTTAAAATACTTACAGCATAGTAAGTCGCCATTAAGGTAGTTGTCTCATGTGTTTATGAGAACTCCTAGTGGTTTACCGGGAGAAACATGAGTCTGTTGAAGAATTTAATGTCATGTTGGCACGTTGGCCATAGTAGCTCAAACGGTTAGAGTAGCTGGACGGAAACCAGAAGATCCGTGGTCCAAATCTCGGCTATGGCATTGAATTTTTCAGTCTGGCTCTACACTTTCATAGTGCATCCTACACACAGCTAGTGTGAAAGAACAATTAATTTCCAGTTATATGGCTCCACTGTAATGCCCTGATAGAACCTGTACTTGGATCAGGGTAGAACTGTATATTTAAATAATTGGCACGGCTACCCTAAATTATTCATGGCTTTACTAAGAAAAAAATGCAATTGGAACAGTATGTCAAATTGCATTTTTTTGCCAAAAGGTGTGAATACAAAGGTTCTAAGGAGAGAAATGCAGGTGCATCAGCTCTCAGTTTTGACCTATGTTGCTCAGCAAGGCAGGAGGATAATTATGGCATTATCCAATTACAGCTTAAGATTTTAATGTTTGACAATGAAAAAAATAGATTTCATAACAAAATGTCAATTTCGAAGCCCTAAATTTTATTAGCCCAAGAAAGGTATGTAAATTTTTAAAATTATGATTATCTTTTATTTTTTAAGGGTAAACCATCTACATATTTTTGATACTTAAACTTATCAATATTTTTATGTATAAAATATGTTAATGTCATGTCTGGTATTAATGAGACAGCTTTAATAAAACATGTTAATCATCCCATAGAGCTTTCCGATGGGACAAAATCTTCATTAATAAAACTCATCATAGAATCATGAATTTCGAAATTCCACCATAGGATATCTTTGACAAATACATCATGCCATCTACCGACGACACGGAGAAGGAGAAAAACATTACAATTTGCAATAGTCAAGACTCAGCTGATGATGGGAGCAACAGCTCTTGAAACCTGTGAAAAACAGTGTCAGTGAAGCAATGTGTCAATATCTTCTCGATTCACTTTTAAAGAGCACACGTGGAAAAAAAAGGAAAAAAAAAACTGGATACCATATTTTCTGTTAATACAACTATATTTTGAGAAAGATCTTTTTGTACTGGTGTAATATGAGTGTCCATACACATTTAAAAATACTTAAGAATAATTTTGGTGCAATGTTTTAGCTCACACAGAATTTCCATCGTATTACAGTTTTCTTAGGTCAGGGTTTCTTTGACTGACGACTAAAAGCAATTTGTCCTTTTAAGAATTGCTATAATTTTTTAGTTACTGAAAGAAACATCTTTGTGAATCAGAACTTTTTAATGCACTACATGGATCAAAACAAGTACCAGTAGTTATGACTACTTTTCTTGCCAAGTCCATAATGACTTCTCTCAGGATGCTCTCAAACAAGCATGAAAATACAAAAAAGGAGATATGAAATTGTTGTGTTCTTGCAATGTTAACTGAGGTGTGGTTGCAATGTGAATCAGTAACCACATTCAGTGGATAATCTTAGTGGTATTTAAGCAATGGATGCAAACAGCTAGCTGAATTAGAAAAGCAGCTTCTATTTATGAATATCGTCATCCTTTGTTGAGAACACTAGAGAAACGGACAGGATATGGAAGGAGTTAACCAGTCCTAATTGCGGTGAAATTTTGGAAGAAGTTTCCCAGTAGTGCTAACTAAAACTTGCTTTGGAGTTATTACTGTAAGACACATGTCTAAAAACAATATTAAGCATGTAGATTTATAAAAATTCAAACTGATAATTGAAATAAGTATTTGAACAGTTTAGTTGTATTTTTTATTTGTTGAACTTCTAACTATATAATATAAATTGATGAATTAAACTGTGTAGGTGTTCATGGCTGGTGATGGGATTAAATAAAAAGCTTATTCATGAAATAGCTTAAAGTTCAAAAATGAGTTTAGAACCTGGTTGTACTAATTTTATAATCAATAAGTTGTAGTAAAAGATTTAAGCTCAGTTAAATAATTTAATTACAGTATTGTGTGTCAGTTTATTGATCCTACATCACTTTTTATAAAATTGGGATATGTTCTGAGAGCTCAATTGCTTCCATCATCAGTTGCCGACTGTCAAAACATGGTGTACGGTTGCTAAATATTGCTATGCTATTAACCTCCACTGGTGGTTTCTCAAGGAATTTCCTGCTGAGATTGTCACTAAAAACAAATTCAATTTTTGTTTTTCAAAATGAATGTGCTCTCCCAATTAGTTGTATGGCAATTGACATGTTTTATCAAAAGTACTGTTCCTGATCTATTTTGCTGTTTTCTTGCCAAAACTGAGCTGCAGATGTTTTTTCTTGTTTATACTTCAAGTTCCTGAGATGTTCCTTTTCTCTTGGTTTTAGATTCCTTTTTGTTTTCCCAATGTAGATTTTATTGCAGTCTCTGCAGGTTCTTTTCTTTTTTTTATTATTATTATTATTTTTTTTATGTCCTCCAATATTAAGTCATATCGGACGATGAATGAAATGGATGAAGTGATGCTCAAATGAGTCCAGGGTCAATGGAGATTAGAGTTACCCGACATTTGTCTATCAGGATAAGGAAAAAACCCGGAAAAAACCTTATCCAGGTAACTCACCCTGACCAAGTTTCAAACTCGGGACCTCTTGAATGTGAGGCAGACATGCTACCACGGCAGGTGATATGTACACCTGAGTTTTGTGTTATTGATATGGATCTTTTAGTTTTATGACTGTAGTAGGAGTTGGATGGAGTATAGCTTGCCAATATGCGTAACATTTTCTTTTGAATATTTTGAATAATTTTTTAGTATGATTTATGAGTCACTCTGTTTACACTCAAACTTCACTTACTTGCTGTTGTATAAATGAAATGTTTTCAAGATCATTCGATCTCATCCTCAGCTGTTTGGTGACTAAATGAACATTCTTCTTCCTCCACTACTACGGTGCTCCGATCGCTCTGCCATTTGGTGTTAGGGGCACTAAGTTTTAATACTTCATTTATGCCGGGATTTCAAAATTTATAACTTTATCACGGTTTTTAGTTATGTATATTTTTTCCCAAATATCCAATTCTATGGGTGTACTTAAAGATTTTAACAGTTTTATGTTATGGCCAATGTTGTGGTTTTCTGTTCAAAAATGGTGTGACACTGCAGATTTTTCTGTTTGTTTCAACTTTATGTTCCTCTGATGTTCTTTTTGCCTGGTTAACAAGTTTCTCTTAGTTTTTCCTATGTAGCTTTTATCACAGGTTTCACAGTGGAGGAAGAAGAATGTTCATTTAGTCACCAAACAGCTGAGGATGAGATAGAATGATCTTGAAAACGTTTCAATTATATGACAAGTAAGTGAAGTTTGAGTGTAAACATAGTGACTCATAAATCATACTCAAAAATTAAGAATACTTCACTGTTAATAATGCTTCTGCTTTTAATATTTATTTTGAATAATGTTCCAAATTGAAGCTTTTCACTTTTAATGAAAGTGCAATTTCTTTGAAAAATCAAACGTACATTTTTAAATACAATTTTACCCCTAAACATGTATATTGTAAAAACAGAAACAAGGAAAAAAACAATTGTTTTGAGCACACACATAAAATTGCTTTCACAAATATACTTTCTATTTCAATGAATTTTAATGCAATGGAAATGATTGGTATCTTCATCATTGTGGAGTATGCCATTCAAATTGCACCCTTTTGACATGTGCTACGTATGGAAATTAATTGTTCTTTCACACTGGCTGTGTGTAGGCTAAAGTATGAAAAGATAGAGTCAGACTGAAAAATTGAATTCCATAGCCGGGATTTGAACCACAGATCTTCTGGTTGCCGTCCAGCAGCTCTAACCATTGAGCTACAATGGCCAATGTGCCAACATGATATTAAATTCTCCAAATGACTCGTGTTTTTCCCGGTAAACCACTTAGGAGTTCTCATAAACACATGAGACAACTACCTTAATGCGACTTACAACGTGTAAGTACTTTAAGGCCTGGGCTTTATAGTTAACCACTATTAGGTCAATTAATGGAAATTAATTGTTTCACACTGTTCATGTGTAGACTAAAGTATGGAAAGATAGAGTCAGACTGAAAAATTCAAGTCAGTTGGAGAATTTAATGTCATGTTGGCACGTTGGCCATAGTAGCTCAATGGTTAGAGCGGCTGGACGGCAACCAGAAGATCTGTGGTTCAAATCCCGGCTATGACATTGAATTTTTCAGTCTGACTATCGTTCCATGTGCTACATAATTTGTAGATTTCATTTGGTTTTAAATATGCAACAAATTGTGGAATCAAAATAAGATAAAATAAAATCTTTACATTTAATAGCAAATAAGAGCACCTTTTGTATACAATACTCCTACAATTTACAGATTCTAAAACAGCTAAAAACTTGCTATGAAAAGCTTTGTATGTATTTCAATATAAATGACAATACAACTTTTATTAAAAATAGATAAAATATTCCTGTATGTGCAGATTAGATGACTGGTGCCTCCTTTAACAACATTTGAATCATGACTTGGATCACCAAAAAGTGAGCTGACCCATAAGTATGACGCGTTCTGGAGGAGTTATACAATTAAATAAGTGAAGTTTCAGTTTACCCAGTTATATTACTTTGCACCAATCTCCCCAACCTTACTGTCACCATCTATCCAAATCTTAGCTTACTACATGGCCAGTGTAGAAGAACAAATATCAATACCAATAGAACTTAATAGCTGGGAGAAGATTTTCTTGAAAAACTATGAGACAACACTAATGAATTTGAAATTACTGTCAAAGACAACCTACTCCACAGGTTCCATCAAAAGTCCAGAATGAGAGCCCCAAGAGTCCTGAGGAAACACTTCAAATCATTCCAGCTGTCAAAAATTGGTGACAATGCAGACATCTGTGACATTATACCTATAGCCAATTTTATTGATCTATGGTTATCACTCTCTACTAATGCAAGACATAACTGGCCAATATTGGTAACTCGTGGTGAGAACAAGTGCAGTTGCATGTGGAGTAGCAGTTATTTATGGTCATTCAGCCATACCAAATTATATTAAAAAGCACAATACTATTACCTTAGGCAATGATGATAGAATTATCACTTATCTCTTTCATCAACATATCCCACATACCAAAGCAGCTTTACGCAAAAAAAAAAAAAAAAAAAAAAAAAAAATGATAATATCTGAAAAATAACAAATAAGACTTACAGCAAATAAGACTGATGCATACCTTTCTTGGCATCACTTACCTGCTCAAGTAAATCGCCCACAGAGAACGGTCCCTGTGAAATATCAAAACTATATACACGCTGCTCTCCATTTGGTAACAATATCACTATCTGTGTAGTAGGTTGTGTAGTTGGAATTACAGCTGTTTGCTGTGGTGGTGGTGGTGGTGGTGGTGGTTGCTGCTGCTGTGGTTGTGGTTGTGATGGTGGTGGTGGTGGTGGTGGTGGTGGTGGTGGTGGTGGTGGTGGTTGCTGTGGTGGTGGTTGCTGTGGTTGTGGCGGTGGTGCTTGTTGTTGGTGCTGCTGTGATTGCTGTTGTTGATGAAGTTGTTGCTGCAATTGCTGTTGCAACTGCTGCTGCTGCTGCTGCTGCTGCTGCAATTGTTGCTGATGTTTCACTCCATCTCCCACAGCAATTATATTCCTGAAATAATATATTTGAAATAATGTGTCACTATGTATTTACCTGGAGTTGCTTGCAAACCACAAAGGAAGATGAACATGTTTCACTTGCTTACATTGCAAAGGACATGGTTACTAATATGCAAACTTAATAAATTATTAATATTTTCAATGCAGAAAAACTCAATTGCCAGGGACAAGGACAACAGGAATGGGAACTAGCAATTCTCATAATTCTGAAGTTAGTAACTGGAGAAATCAAAATGAATCATAATAATGAATCAGTTCAGCAAGATGCTAGAAACTTAAACAAATGAGCAGCATGGAAAATAAAATTCAAAAGAAAATGTTTGGCAAACTGGAAGAGATGAAATCAATAATAGGTCATTTTGAAAGAGAAATAAAGCAAGGGATTACTGAGTGGAACCCCTAGTTTATAGGTCATTTTGAAAGAGAAATAAAGCAAGGGATTACTGAGTGGAACCCCTAGTTTATACTTTTGTCGGGAATGCTTAAAATGTTGTAAAATCGTGGAAGGTGTAAAATCAAGGAAAAGTATTGTGATTGCATGCAGAAATTTCCAAGATGAATACAACAACTAAAATGATGAATATTACTTTTAATAACCAGTTATTTCCATTAATGAACATGTATTAATGTCCTGAAATTTCAATTGACACATTTATGAAAAAACTCTTATACAAACCCATTTTCAGTTTAAAACAATGTCTATAAGTTAAAAGCTATGTTTTATGAACGTATATAGTGTTATGTGCTACAAACATTCCCAGTACATGCAGGGAGAAAAAGAAAAAAAGACTGAGAAGAACACAGCAATAATGTAATAGCTATTGAACAGTACTTTTTAATAATCAGTTTTATTCAGAGAAGCCTTTGGCACAAACTTATTTAAAAAGATATAAAATTATATCATGAATTCTGATCTTATGCTATAGTCCAAGTGCATAAATTAAATGTGCAATAATCTTTTACATGTTCACTATGTTCATCCTCATTTTTGCTATCCCAACAAAGATGTATTCTCATCCATTTAGTCTTCACAGTTAATTTTCCATTGTTTGGCACCAATAAGCATTTCACCACTAACACTAAACTGTTGGAAATATGCTCTTATTTTGCAAACCTTGTAGACCATCTATGAATTTAATCTTCTGTGCATTTACTTCATAGTACATATCTTGATCTATTTCATTGTTCTATTTAACAACTATTTCTATTTACAGAAGTTCAGCATCTAAATGTACTGTCATTCTCCCTCTCAAGGGATGTGTATGTGGCAATTTAAGAATTCATATTATTGGAAAATATGGGAATGGAGAGCTGAAGTATTAACTCTGCAATTACGATTAAAGCACATTATTTATTCCGCTTACTTAAGTTTGCATAGTTGTTTTCAACACAAAAGTTTCTAAGGAGGCTACAACCAACTAAAACTCTCCTGGGGAAAGCAAAGCCAAAATGACTTCCAGTAGGGTTTAATTGCACATGCTTCCATTTAAATTCTTCTGCAAAAACCATGTTTTGATCATCAACCTTAGTTTATCTGGATGAATTTCAAACAAACAAACAAACAAAACAAAAAAAGTTCCTTCTCTGTTAGAAATAAAAGGTTTTCAGAACTAAGTTTCCTGCACTGTTATACTTTTGTAATTTGTAATTTATTTCTCATCTTTCCTTTTACATTAAATGGAAATACAAAATCAAGATTACAATTATAAAACCCATATTGGAAAATGCTGTATATTCCTAAATCCTGAAAATCCTACCATGCTGCCCGCCATTGAATAATAATTCGGTCCCCATACACCTAACCCTATGTTTTTGTGTATTGGAGGCCCTCTACTCCTTTTTACACCTTTGCCATTTCACCTATCTTAATCTACTTTTTTCTCTTAATTGTTCTTAGCCATCTCTCTTTAACTTTCCTTAAATAATTCCCTATATTTCTCTTGTTTTTTTTCTCCTTTTACTGACAACATTTTTCTAATTACTACTTCACCCCCCAAACTGTCCCATTTACGTAGCCAAGCCTGCTCTCTCCATATCTCTACATATCTTTGTTTGACTACAATTTAATATACAATGGAAATCTGCATTCTCTTCTCCACACAATGGACATTTATCTAGCTCCCTCTCTTGACCTATACCTTTCAAGTTTCTCACTCCTGTTCTCACCCAAGCAAAACCTTCTTGCCCTAACTTACTACATATGTCTATATATCCTTCCCTCCCACAGGTTGTTTTTATTTCTCTATATAATCTCAGTGAGCTTTTGTCACTTGTATTGGCGAAAATGTCTTGTCTGTCACCATCTTCTAACCTTAGCTTAACTTCTTTCCAGAAGCCTCTATACCCATACTCTGCATTTATCCAAGAATGACCCATAGATATCTGCTTCAACACATTGTTCATTTTATGTGCCCAAGACTCACCCCAGTTACTTCTCTTTTGAATATGAAAACATTCTTTACACCGTTATAAATATGCTTAACAATTGACCTATTGAATCATTTTATTAAAACTTCATTCATGTCAACTATTAAAAAAAAGGGAACATTTTCTAGACTGTCCCAGTCTCATCCCATAAGTTTTAATAAAATATGACTAAGTCTTTTAATAAGAAATTAGCTTCACTTGTAACAATGCTGTTAACCATAACAATTTAAATGCTCAACAATAATGCCTTTCCACCTCCATTCATCCTTAATCAATACCCTTATTGTTCAAAATTCTAAACCACACTTAAAAAGCATCAGTCTGGATTGGTTTTGAACTCCAAATCTTTGGATCAGTAGGCCAAATTCTAACCAACTGAGCCAGCCACCCAAACCAACCTTCTTTTCCTACATACTGCTTACTAACAAAGATTTATTCTTTCATTTTAACTCCATGTGCTACAGCTGAGCACCTATTAACATCACTTTATCTGTTTCTTAAGCTGAATATACCTTAACTGAGACTTAAAACTCAATCAAGCTTATTAAGCCCTAATTCAATCAGCTCATTACTCACTGCCAGAAAACTGTGGACTTGCCATATGCTTCGTTACAATCTCCAAGAAATGAATAACATCCATGTTACAACAATATTATAATTTGTGACAAACATCACTTATCTGATAGTCAACATGAAAACTTCAATGCCATGGCCAGGATTTGAACCATGGATCTCTTGGTTTCCGTCCAGTCACTCTTACCCATTGAGCTACCATTACCACCATAACGTCCTGACATTAAATTCTCCAACTGACTCATATTGATTAATTTTCATGAATTAACTTATATAATAAGAGTTTAATGATGGAGTCTGGAATTCAAGTACTTACGATAGTAAGTCGCCACAAATGGCGTATCTCGAATATGAGAGCCCCTAGTGGTTAACCGGGAAAATATATGAGTCAATTGGAGAATTAAATGTCAGGACGACATGTTGGCCATGGTAGCTCAATGGGTAAGAGCAACTGGACGGAAACCAGGAGATCCGTGGTTCAAATTCCAGCCATGGCATTGAATTTTTCATGTTGACTCTTATCTATCCAAAACCTTGGCCTATATATGGCTAGTGTGAAGAAATAATTTCCATCAATTAACTTATATAATCACTTATCTGTTTGAAAAATTACAAATCCTTCAGGACAAGTTTTGCAATGTCTTCACTACATCTTCAGCTGACTGAATGTTTTTCTTTGGTCACTTCCACTAAGTGAAGGATTGTTCACTATTGTCCTGCCATCTACTGGATTTGTAATTTTTCAAACAGATAAGTAAAGTTTGTCTCAAATTATATTACTGTAATATTTGTATAGCTTCATTGTCAGAAGCTTCAGTTTTTACAAAATACACATCCCTATTTCTCATATTTCAGTTAGTGTTGAAGAATAGCCTTAGTAATGGTAGTACAGTTGTAACTTTATGTGAACCCATAATTTTCATGGATTCTTATAGCCTTTTAATTATTCTGTACTTAATAAAATGAGAAACTTACTCCTGTTGCAGCAGTGTTTGGTGCTTCTCCATAGTAGGTGATGCAATTGCCTGGACAGTGTTGTTTGTAACAAGAGAATTCTGCATCCTTACACGACTCTTAGGTGTGCATTGTCTTCGTTGAGCAACTAATTCTGGGCGGGGACTTTGTATATTCCTGTAAATATATGTTAACCATTAACACCTATTAAGAAAGAATAATTACCTACATCACTCAGAATGTTACCTCATTTTATTTTTTCCAATATATGCAGATAGAAATTTACTTCAAATTAAGCTTTGTCTTTGAAGGACTATACATCGAGCTTACAATCACAACTGTTTAAAGCATTAAATTTAAAGTTTAACTTTTCTGTGCTTAAAGACCACCTTTCAGTATCTATGGTGCTAGAAGTGCAACAAAATATTCATTAGGATGTGATTTGTAAATTTTCTCCAATCCTCTAATTTTTTTTTAATAAATGCATGTTGACTAATTTTCTAAATCAAAAGAAATTTAAGAAATTCATTAATTTTATAATAAATTTTCAGTATAATATGCTAAATAAGAACTCCAAATTCATGGTCTTCTTCACTTCATGACATAGGTAATAAAGTGCCTGCTCTGCCTTTAAAGTCCTCTAGTCATCGTTTCCTGGGTCTGCCCACTCATTTCCTTCCTTTTCTCACTGGTGTCTTCCAGTAAATCTATTCTGGCTCATTTCTTTGAAGGTTTTGAATAAGGAAATTTCCCCATTATGGGTTACTGGCCCATAGATGGGTACAAATTCATAGTTATAGCTATAATAGTTCCTGAGATAATCGATCATGTTTCTGAAAAGTGCTGTTTTTGAGCTATTAAAAATTAAAGTAAAAATCACAATAACAAAAGATAAACACAGCTTCATAGTTTTAATGTTTTTAATAATGAAACATCTTGCATCACCCTTCCACTAGACTGCTATGCTACATGGTTTGTGATTTAATTACCTAAAAATAATTGTTACTTGAAAACACATTTTGGTTTCATAATTTTTTATTAATATAAAAGGATAGAGAAACATAGTTTGACTAAATGATTTTAATATGGATTTTACTGATCAATAGATTGAAAAATTTAAATATCAAAGGACTGTGAGAGATGTTTTCGTTTTAACATCTTTTAATGTAGATCATATTGGACTATGAATGAAATGCATGAAATGATGCTCAAATGAGCCCAGAGTTCATAGAGCTTAGAGCTTCCCAATATACATCTTTCTGGATAAGGGAAAACCCTGGAAAAAACCTTATTCAGATAAATCACCCTGACTGAGATTTGAACTCTGGGCGTCATGAATGTGAGATACACAAGCTACAGAGAAAGGCATGTAAAAGAACTTTCTATTCTTAAATAAATGATTATACTTTTAAAAAATGTACTTATAATCCTTGGACTAATTAAAAATTTATAACACATTTTAAAGAAAATTGTATATTAATTGTTCAAAATAAGTACTACTTAAATAAGTTTTTCTAAAAAAGATAAAATTTCAAACAATAAAATGTTTGGCATTTACCAATTAAGCTGTTTAGACTCATTACCCATTTGCATTGGAAAGACCAACCTCATTTGAAAATCAAATTAAATGAACATTTTAAAAATATTAAATTTAAACAGAATTGATAAATTAATTGTGGAAAAAATCAATTCATCGAATTAATGGTATGGGATAAAATTGTGGGTGGCTTGGTTGGTGCATGCACACTTGTGTTTTGGGAGAAGAGGGTTGTCAAAGTTTATTTATTGTCCTTTAACTTGGTAGGTTATATCACTAAATGAATGGAATGGCTAATCTGATGTTCATATGGGCCCATGAACCCTGGAGCTTAAACTTACATTCATCTTCTCAGAATAAGGGAAAATCAAGATAAAAACCTTATTCAGATAATAGAGATTTGAACTTAGGAATTCTTGAATGTAAGGCAGACATGATACCCATATGCTGCAAAGATGGGCTAACCAGTTTTATTTTGCTTCTGATTGAATAACATGTTTATGAATGAAACAGAAAAGAGCATAAATGAGATGTGTCAACCTCTGAAACCTATAAATATAGTCAATACAAGTTTTAAGAATCTAATAAAATAATGACTATGCACACATGATGTTAATGGACACTACCTTTGTTGTTGGACCACAGGAGAATTCACTGCCTGCATTGCTGCACTTGCATTTTGTCGTGTTACTGTAATCACTCCAGTATTTCTGTCACTTCGTTTTGCAGCTTCTGCAGCAGCTTCTATTTGTTGTTGATGTAACTGCAGTTGCTGCCATTCTTCCAGCGTTATCTAGAGCAGATATAATACAGCACCATTAATACAACTGCACCATCATTAAGAAATGTGCATATCTGTACTTCAACAAAATCAATAAATATTACAGGGAAACAGAATAGCCTAAAATGAAAAATAGGAAAACAAATTTAAACAATGTGCCACACATGCTGTCAAGTGATAGAACAATGAAAGTTCTTAATTTCAGATTGATTATTCTGCATTGGAAAAGGCAGAGATTTGATAGAATGAAATCTATTTATGAAATTATTCTTTATTTTCACAACAATCAATCAACTTCTTTGATACTCAAACATAATGTTGTAACATTAGGCATATGTGTCAATTAAAGCAAAAATAGATTAAAATTGTCAAGGAATTACATTAGTCCTATTTTGAATAAATCTTCAAATTATTTACTGATGATACTTCAAATAATATGGTCATCATACTGTTTATTAATCATAAATTGATTAACTTTTATTATCCTTCATCACAACAAATGATCTTTTGAGTTTATTTCAATTACATGCAAAGCACAAAGCAATAGCTTTCTCTTTATATCGAGATTTAACTGGTGGTGGAACTAACTCTCTCTGGTGGTGGAACTATGAGCAGACAATAACAGATGCCAGTTGGAAAGAGATTGAAAATGGAGGTGAATGTCTTTGAAACTAGTCTCTCATAAATATAAATAAGTGACGAGTATTAACAAACCAACTACAAATAGTTACTGAAATTAATTTTGACGTCACTGTCACTAAATTCCTCCAAACATATATTGCTAATCCCATGTTAAATTAACTATATATATAATAATTCACTTTTGTGCTAATAATAACTAGTTTACTTCACTGTCAGCAGCTTCAGTTTTTTACATAACCTATAAGCAAAGTTTATGAAAATTGTATCAACAAGAGGCAAATGCAGGACTAAAATGACCTTTATACCATGGAATGAGTCAATGTGTGGGGTTTAAGGGCCTGTCAACCTCTAGATCGTTTGGGCCCACTATCAAACTTAAAAGCTGAAAAGGTATAAAATTTAATGTTAAAAAGTTAAAACAAGAACTCAAAGTGAGAAATCAAGACCAAAACTAAAATTATAAAAATTACACAAGAAATCTTAAAAATCTAGAACACTTCTAAAACAAAAATATAAGTCAGACTTGTGTATTAAAACCAACAGAGATTAACAAACAGTCCTTACTCTACGTTTCCACAAACAGTCCTTATCTTGCTTTTCAGCTTGGCTGACCACATGGACAACCCTAAAATCGCCTGTCAAGACTCCTCTGATATTCAGAAGTCCAAAAACCAACTGTGACTCATGGACTTCATAAAGTCAACTGCACAAACTATTTATTAATTTTTAGATGAGTCGTATTTATTACACATCTGCTTCACTTTCGTACCTATTTTGAGGACATGTTTCGCAAATCATCGTTTGCATCTTCGGCTCTTATGCGACTAAAGCTTGATCCAGTGGTGTGGGTAATTCTGGAGTTGTTGCTGCCATCTGTTGATTTAGTGATGAACTTAAATGTGCGATTCTCTTCTGGCGGGATTTCAAAGTTCATTAGTTGGTTTTTATGTTTTTCTATGTATATTCTCTCCCATATGACGAGTTCACTATGTTTTTGTACGTATTTTAGTAATTCTGTGCTATCTTCAATTTCATGATTTTCAGACCAGAAATAAGCTGCTATTGCGGACTTATCAATATTTTTGTATCTTAAGTGCCTGAAGTGTTCTTTCTTTCTAGTGCCTATGTTTCTCTTTGTCCTCCCTATGTAAATTTTTTCACAGTCTTTACACTTAATCTTGTAAATGCCTGACTTTTCCTCTGGTTTTATCTTATCAGCATTATTACTGTGAAGTAGGTTTTTAATATAAAAATTATTTGCGGTTGGTTTATTGACACTCGTCACTTACTTTTTCATATATTTATGAGAGACTAGTTTCAAAGGCCCTGGCCTCCATTTTCAATCTCTTCCCAACTGGCAACTGTTGTTATCTGCTCTCTCTGGTGGTGGAACTATGAACTTTTTTGTCAAATTATCTGCTGGCGGGATTTCAAAGTTCATTACGCGATCCTTATTTTTCCAGATGAATATGTTCTCCCATGTTGTCAATCTATTTTGGTTTATCACTCCTTTTAATAATTTTGGATTTGGATCAATGTCATGGTTTTCATTCCAAAAATGAAATGCTACTGCTGACTTGTCTTCTTGTTTCAATCTGATGTTTCTAAAGTGTTCTTTGACTCTGGTTTTTAAATTTCTTTTTGTTTGACCTATGTAGCATTTTTCACAATTCTTGCAATTTATTTGGTATATTCCAGATTTGTTACCTGAAGGAATTTCATCTTTTGTTTTTGAATTTAGTAATTTTAAAATTGAGTATCTATTAGTAGGTGTCAGGATGATATTTTGTTCCTTGAATATCTTTTTAAATTTATTAAATGTTTTTGGATGATATGTGAATGAACTGAATATGCTGTTGCTTTCTTTTTCTTTAATAAATGTGGTTGTTTCCTTAATGGTTTTCTTTAGTTTAGATTTTCTAATTTACTTCAACACCAAACTTTTGTTGTATCCGTTTTCTTCTGCTATGTGTATTATTGCTTTTTGTTCCTTGAAATATTCTTCTTTTTCCATGGGTATGTTGACTAGTCTGTGTGTAAGGCTGTTTATTATTGCATGTTTATGTGTAATTGGGTTGTGGCTATTATTTTTTATATAATTTTCTGAATGTGTTGGCTTCCTGTAAATTCCAAATTTTATTTTTGTATCATTCCTGATGATATTTAGATCCAAGAAAGGTAGTTGTCCATTGATTTCCTTTTCTATTGTGAATTTGATAGTCCTTTCTTGCAGATTGAGTAATTTTAATGCATCATCTAAATGTTTACTTGGTACAATTGCAAAGATGTCGTCAACATATCTATACCAAACCTTGAAGATCAATGGGAAGGACTTTTTAATTTGTGTTTCAAATGCACTCATAAATAAGTTAGCCAAAAAAGGTGAAAGTGGATTGCCCATTGATAGTCCTGATTTCTGCTTGTAGTGTTTTCCATTAAAGCTAAAGAAGTTTGCAATAATAAACAGCCTTACACACAGACTAGTCAACATACCCATGGAAAAAGAAGAATATTTCAAGGAACAAAAAGCAATAATACACATAGCAGAAGAAAACGGATACAACAAAAGTTTGGTGTTGAAGTAAATTAGAAAATCTAAACTAAAGAAAACCATTAAGGAAACAACCACATTTATTAAAGAAAAAGAAAGCAACAGCATATTCAGTTCATTCACATATCATCCAAAAACATTTAATAAATTAAAAAAGATATTCAAGGAACAAAATATCATCCTGACACCTACTAATAGATACTCAATTTTAAAATTACTAAATTCAAAAACAAAAGATGAAATTCCTTCAGGTAACAAATCTGGAATATACCAAATAAATTGCAAGAATTGTGAAAAATGCTACATAGATCAAACAAAAAGAAATTTAAAAACCAGAGTCAAAGAACACTTTAGAAACATCAGATTGAAACAAGAAGACAAGTCAGCAGTAGCATTTCATTTTTGGAATGAAAACCATGACATTGATCCAAATCCAAAATTATTAAAAGGAGTGATAAACCAAAATAGATTGACAACATGGGAGAACATATTCATCTGGAAAAATAAGGATCGCGTAATGAACTTTGAAATCCCGCCAGCAGATAATTTGACAAAAAAGTTCATAGTTCCACCACCAGAGAGAGCAGATAACAACAGTTGCCAGTTGGGAAGAGATTGAAAATGGAGGCCAGGGCCTTTGAAACTAGTCTCTCATAAATATATGAAAAAGTAAGTGACGAGTGTCAATAAACCAACCACAAATAATTTTTATATTAATTTTGACGTCACTGTTACTAAATTCCTCCAAACACACATTAGGTTTTTAATGTTGTAATTGTTTTTTGGTGCCAATGTTATATTGTATTTCTTGAATATTTTTTGGAACTTTTTTGTGGCCCAAGGGTGGTAAGTAAATTTAGCAAATCTAATTTCTTGTTTTATTGCTGTGAGAGCTGTGATCTGTTTTAATCTCTTTTGAAGTTTGAATGATTTTAGTTTTTTATCTACAAGGTTTTTTCCATATCCATTTTTAATTGCAGTTTTTAAGATTTGATGGTATTCGTTTTGATATTCTTGCTGGCTGAGGGGTAGATTTACTAATCTGTGTGTAAGACTGTTGATGGTGGCATGTTTGTGTGGAATTGGGTTGAAACTATTTGCTTTGATGTAATTATCTGTGTGTGTTGCTTTTCTATGGATACCAAATTCTAGTTTTTCATTGCTTTTTGTGATTTTAAGTTCCAAAAAAGGTAGAGTACAGTCCTCTTCAGTTTCCACTGTGAATTGTATGCTGGGTTCTTGCAGGTTGAGTAGTTTCAAAGCATCATCTATTTGTTTGTAGGGCACTATTGCAAAGATGTCGTCTACGTATTTGTACCATGTTTTAAAAATATGAGGGAAGGCTTTAGTTATATGTGTTTCGAAAAAGCTCATGTATAGATTGGCCAAAAATGGTGATAGCGGGCTTCCATGGACAAAACCATGGACATGGAAACCATGGACAATAATAGAATTAGGAAAACATCATCTCCTATATTGGAAAACTTAATAAATAAAAAACCAGGAAAACATTTGAAACAAATTAAGATAATTAAATCTCTAAGGAAAAAGGATGTAATCTTCTCAAGGGCTGATAAAGGGAACAAAATAGTAATTTTAGACACAGCTACATACAAGGAAAAAATGTTAGAGTTATTACAACAAAAAGATTTCCAAGAAATAGATTCTAATCCGCTCAACCGATGCATAAAAGATGTACAAAAAACCATCATTAATAGTAAAATTTTAACAACTGCAGAAAAAAGAAAAACTATCAAGCCGGACAACCCTACCCTTGCAAGACTATATGGTTTGCCTAAAATACACAAACCCAACATACCCATGAGACCCATTGTAAATAATATAAACACTCCTACTTACCTTCTGGCAAAATGGCTGTCCAAAAAATTTCAGTCCTTTCCACAATTCCATACTCTGAGCATAAAAAACTCTTTAGACCTGGTAGAAAAAATTCAAAATATTAAACTAAAACCTCATGACACTTTAGTATCCTTCGATGTCCGCTCCCTCTTCCCTAGCATTCCATTAGACAAACTTTTGATTCAACTGAAAAAATGGCTAAATTCTATAAACCTAGATGCCAATGCAATAGAAGAATATTTGGCAATGACTGAAATATGTATACATCAAAATTATTTTGTTTTCGATGGAAAATATTATAAACAAATTTCAGGACTAGCTATGGGAAGCCCGCTATCACCATTTTTGGCCAATCTATACATGAGCTTTTTCGAAACACATATTACTAAAGCCTTCCCTCATATGTTTAAAACATGGTACAGATACGTAGACGACATCTTTGCAATAGTGCCCTACAAACAAATAGATGATGCTTTGAAACTACTCAACCTGCAAGAACCCAGCATACAATTCACAGTGGAAACTGAAGAGGACTGTACTCTACCTTTTTTGGAACTTAAAATCACAAAAAGCAATGAAAAACTAGAATTTGGTATCCATAGAAAAGCAACACACACAGATAATTACATCAAAGCAAATAGTTTCAACCCAATTCCACACAAACATGCCACCATCAACAGTCTCACACACAGATTAGTAAATCTACCCCTCAGCCAGCAAGAATATCAAAACGAATACCATCAAATCTTAAAAACTGCAATTAAAAATGGATATGGAAAAACCCTTGTAGATAAAAAACTAAAATCATTCAAACTTCAAAAGAGATTAAAACAGATCACAGCTCTCACACCAATAAAACAAGAAATTAGATTTGCTAAATTTACTTACCACCCCTGGGCCACAAAAAAGTTCCAAAAAATATTCAAGAAATACAATAAACATTGGATTAAAAAACAATTACAACATTAAAAACCTACTTCACAGTAATAATACTGATAAGATAAAACCAGAGGAAAAGTCAGGCATTTACAAGATTAAGTGTAAAGACTGTGAAAAAATTTACATAGGGAGGCCAAAAAGAAACATAGGCACTAGAAAGAAAGAACACTTCAGGCACTTAAGATACAAAAATATTGATAAGTCCGCAATAGCAGCTCATTTCTGGTCTGAAAATCATGAAATTGAAGATAGCACAGAATTACTAAAATACGTACAAAAACATAGTGAACTCGTCATATGGGAGAGAATATACATAGAAAAACATAAAAACCAACTAATAAACTTTGAAATCCCGCCAGAAGAGAATCCCACATTTAAGTTCATCACTAAATCAACAGATGGCAGCAACAACTCCAGAATTACCCACACCACTGGATCAAGCTTTAGTCGCATAAGAGCCGAAGATGCAAACGATGATTTGCGAAACATGTCCTCAAAATAGGTACGAAAGTGAAGCAGATGTGTAATAAATACGACTCATCTAAAAATTAATAATTTTTCGCTTCACTGTGGTGTTCCAATACAGTTAAATCTCGATGCACAAACTATGTTTATGCCTGGAACAATTTCTTAAGGGCAACACTGGTTTTGATACTGCTTGTTGCTGGCTTGGGCTGAAGTTGCAGTTTGACTGTTGTAAACGATTGCAACCCAAAACATCACAACTTATTTTAGTCTTACTTTCTTGGAAGTGTTGAAAACAGTGTTGTTATGATAAATTAACTTTAAAGAGAGTCGATTAAAGACACTAGACAACACTTACTTTTAAATTTTTCCGGAACTAGTTTCAGAGGAAACCACAACTCTCTCATCTACAGAAACTAATATGATTTTCAAAAAATTCACTTACCATCCATGGGCCTATGATAAATTCAAAAAAGTCTTCAAAAAACAAAATATTCAACTAGCACCAGTCAACCATTTCTCCTTAAAAAACCTAATTTGCTCAAACATCAAAGATGCCATTCCATCAAACAAAAAATCTGGTATATATCAAATTGAATGCAATGACTGTAGTCAAATTTATATTGGAAAAACAAAAAGAAATTTAGAAACAAGAGCAAAGGAACACTTTAGAAACATAAAATATAAACAATTAGAAAAATCAGCAGTTGCCACACATTTTTGGGAAAAAAACCACAACATAAATCCAGAACCAAAACTACTGAAACATACATCAGGAAAACAAGAACTATCCACATGGGAACAAATCTTCATTTCAAAAAATAGGAACAAAGTATTCAATTTCGACATCCCCCAGAAGGATTTGTTCAGTAAGTTCCTTGAGCCGCCACCAGAGGAAACCTGTGACAAGGTATCGTCAGCTACACCAACGAGAATCAGTCGAGAGCCGGCCGATGATAGAGGCAAAGCCTCTGAAACTAGTTCCGGAAAAATTTAAAAGTAAGTGTTGTCTAGTGTCTTTAATCGACTCTCTTTAAAGTTAATTTATTTTAGTCTAATATGCTGCTCAACAAGTTGGCTGCCAGATTGCTCTTGCAGGGTACTGTCAAACATACATATATGACAATCACTTTAGGGCACAATTAAGCAAGATTCGTATGAAAACAAACATTTTGCCACTCAACACACCAGTGACGGCATTCTCATACCCACTGCAGTTATACATACCTGTGGTTTTTGGACAATAGAAACAAACAAAATGGTATGAGCACAACTAGTCCTACCTACAGCAGACAGGTTCACGCCATTGTAGTTAGGATTGAGCCAACATTGGATGAACCTGAGTGATCCATTATGACCATAGAGATAACATGCTGGTTACCCTGAGCTGTGGTCATATGCAAGATCTAGTATCTGCTTGACACTTTAAAACCCTCTTCTTACTCACTGCTTCTATATATGCAACACTGTCAAAGCAGTATGCTCTGTATGAGCAGGTCTGACTAACCTGCTTCTTGGAGACTGGTCATTCTGCCCTATTCTAAAAACACACCCACACACCCCTGCACCCACCCCCACCCGCCCCCACCCCCCCCCCCCCCCACACACACCCCTATTTTCACATTTCTACTTTGACAGCTCTTCGCTTACTAAACTACCTGTTACAATGACCTATAAAACAGAACTGCAAGATCTAAACATATCCTGTCTCTTTGTAATTCTAATCACTTACTCTGGCACATTGTTCTATACATCTACCAAGTTTGGGTTCACTTGTTGCAATTTTTACAAATGCTGGTGTAAATATGTGTACTATATTCCAAAATATTATATCAATGTGTTCTTGTGTGAAAGATCTTGTTCACAAGAGAACTTAATGAGATGTATCCTGAATCTGCTTCTGGTAGTAACGTTCAATAACAAAAATGATAACAATAACAATATTAATATTATTAATTTATAGATGAGTCGTATTTATTACACATCGGCTTCACTTACGTACCTATTTTGAGGACATGTTTCGCTAATAATTATGACAATAATAATAATATGCAGTACAACTTTGCTTAGCCAAATTAACCACGCCAGTCATTTCAGATAGTGCATTTTTCAATAATCCATGGAGCATAAAAATGAAAATAATTGCATTCAAAATTGCATTTAATAATGCTTAATAAAAACCAGGTATGTACAGTATTCAAATATGAATCACAATGTATAAAGTCTATCAGATAAAATTATTAATATTTTTTTAAATACAAAAAGCTGTATCATGGTACTGTTTAAAACCACTACATAGGTTGGTCTTGATCCACTGCTTTGTTCCACAACAGGTAAGACAACCTTAATACAAAAAGTTTTAATGCTTTTGACTTCTATTCAATGCTTATTACAACATGCTTTCTCCTCCCCCTCAACAGCCATCGAAACAAATCTGACCAACACAAACAAGAAAAATAAGTGTGCCTCCACAATGAACACAATATGCAACTAGTTAATATTTCATAAATAGTACCGCATTTCTTGGAATTAGGGTAAGGGTACAAATTAATTGCTAAGTATTTGTATTAGATTTCAAAGTTGAGGCAACAGAATATTGCAAACTGTTGCAACAACATCATCAGCATGAAACTGACACTCATACTTTTTTATTGTTTCTTCCTCCGCCTTCCTTCATTAGAGATGAGCCAGGTTACAGTTAACCGCAGTTCCATTAAACAAATTTTACGGTAGGACAATATTTTGTTTTATAATGTAAAAATCTTTGTACACTATGGCTATTCATATCCATGACCTGAGGTAAGCTGTATTATAATCTTTGCAAAAGTTAGACATATGGAGGCAGCCCGTACTGCAGACTCAGCCAATCCTAAGCTTGCCCTGCCTAGCAGCGCTGCCGAATGGTACACGCATCTTGCGCGCCTGAACTGAGAACATTATTTTAATTCATTATGCTCGGATAAATGTTTGAAAAATGACAGATCTTATAAGAAAGAATTATATTTTCTGATCATGACCATACAAAAATCCTGTCTCTAGGATACTTAGAACAAGAGCGATGCACATTTTATCTTTCACATGATTATAGTTAAATGTTACGGATAAATATTTGAATATTACAGATGCCAATTGTATAATAAAAAGAATGTTATTTTCTGATCATGACAGTATAAAAATCCTGTCTCTACAATACTCAGAGCATGAGCGATGCATATTTTATCTTTGAAATGGTTATGGTTAAATGTTACGGATAAATATGTGAAACTTACAGATATCAATCTTATAACAAGAAAGAATTTTACCTTCTGATCATGACCGTATAAAAATCCTGTCTCTACGATACTTAGAGCATGAGCAATACATATTTTATCTTTCAAATGGTTATGGTTAAATGTTACGGATAAATATGTGAAAATTACAGATATCAATCTTATAACAAGAAAGAATTTTACTTTCTGATCATGACCGTACAAAAATCCTGTCTCTACGATACTTATAACGCGAGCGAAGCACTTTTTATCTTCACATGGTTATGGTTACACCCAACATCCATCCATTCAACAGACGCCCGCCTCAGTAGCATAGATGGTACTATGTCTGCCTCATGTTCAAGAGGTTCCGAGTTCGAATTTCAGTCAGGGTGAGTTACCTGGATAAGGTTTTTTCCAGGGTTTTCCCTTATCTTGAAAGACAAATGTCGGGTAACTCCATGGACCCCAGATACATCTAAGCATCATTTCACCCATTTCATTCATCGTCCGATATGACTTAACGTTGGAGGATGTAAAATTAAAAAATCAATAGATAATCCTGAAAAACACCACCATTCTTTCCTCATAATATTTATCTCAAGCACAAATAAATAATGAACCTACTATAAAACAGAAGTCACACAGTTCGAAACAGAGTTAATTTTGAGTTTGTTTTCAGAGTAGAGGTGTTGTGTTGTTAAAGTGGATGGCATCGTTAAGTCGTGTGAACTCGAGCTGAAATACTGTTAATATTACATTCAATTATTATTATACACATATCTTTTTTCCAGTGTTTGTGATCCAAGTGTGTAAACATGTCCCTCAAAGCTGGGACAAGTGATTTTTAGATCAACAAACGTAAAGTGATTCATTCTCAGGGAAGAAAAATTATATTTAATAAGAACAAGTTTTTACGAGAGCTCTCTAATCCAGGATATAGGGCAACTGCACATTTTTCAAAATCCCAGCAATTAACTCTAACCTTGTGGTGTAGGTAGTGTGCACACAGTGTCACGAATTTGTAGTGAAGCAGCTGCACCCTTAAAAAAAGGGAGCATACCTGTGTTTCAATCTCCGGGAAAGATTCATGAAGTCGGAAAGTGAGTTACTGGATTGGAAACCGTGGTTGCTGTTCCACTGCTGTGACGTGTGTCAAGGTAAGATCTTAATATTTTAGGAATATTTAATGTGCTGTTTAATTACGGGAAGAATAGCCAAAACCTTTGGTGGCAGGTAAAACTGCTCTTAAGTACATACAACTCTGCAGGTGCACGTACTACGCTTGGCAACAGCGCTCCGCTTGAGCATTGGCCAGCATTCATATGCCTTTAACTTTTGCAAGTGGTGTAAAGACATACACAGAAGTTATCGTCAATATATATAAATAGATTTACTATTTCCATATATGAGGGTAATCCATGATAATGTGACTTTGTGGGTTCGTAAAATTAAGAGTCAAGTTTGCAGAAATTCAAAATGCTCTTTATTTCAGTAGAAACATGTTGTACAGCCCTGCCAATAGCAGAATTATGTAACATAAACCAACACAATCTCTCATCCCTTCTGCACACATAAACAAATGAGTTGACTTTCAAATCACAGCTGCACACTCATAACTATCGAGTCCAATTACAACTGTCCAAACTAGCGAGTCGCGGCTTCTTTTTTATACCTCCACTCATTGATTTAGAAATTAGTGATATTTTCTGTAACAATCAAGAAAGCAAACCTTCCAGTCATCTACTTTTATCTGTTTTGGTAAGTTTTTTATCTCTGCACTGCACTATCTGTCCCTTTGTGCACGCAGGCCGCGCCAGTCGCAACAATGGCTCGCAACACTGCTCCCTCCTCAAGGCTGGTCGTCCCGAACAGCACCATCGTAGCGGACCAGACGATCCAGGTATACAACGAACATTTTTACTCGGGAAACCTTCTGGATGTGGTAGACCACGTCGTTAATCCTCTTTACCACACAGTGCGGTCCTTGCCATGGCTGTTGAAGTTCCGGGCAGCGTCCCTTGGTCCTGGTAGGGCGGTACAACCAGACCAGGTCACCTTCCTGTAATCCTTGGCTGTTGGCTTGCATGTCGTACCGGGTCTTCATGCGGTCGCTCGCCATCTGGATATTCTGATAAGCCATCTCGTGCATGTTGTGGATATGATCCACGAGGCTCTCCACATACTCCGTAGCTGACTGTTTTGCTTCAGGGTACTCCCAAAAGCGAGGTCACAAGGGAGGCGTAACTCTCGGCCAAACATTAAATGTGTAGTGTTTAACGCCCGCTTTTACTACATACGGCACCACAGGCGGTCGGCCGACCGGCCTAACATTAAGCTGGCTGGCGTCATCCCAATGGTGTCGTGTGTTGATGAGTGGTAGGCCAGCAGGAACAGCAGCACCTTAACGTCCCAGTCTCGCTGATGGCTGGCCACGACCTTCCTCAAATGTTCTTCTAGTGTCTTGATGTACCTCTCGACCATCCCGTCCAACTGCGGATGTAAATGTGTTGTGCGGGTCTTGTTCACCAAGTCTTTCCAGTGCCTCCTTCATCAGGTTAAACTTAGAATTGGTGCCCTGGTCGCTGTGGAGCTCTAACGGCACCCCAAAACGGCACAACAGTTGCTCCACCAGGCAGTCTGTGATTGTCTTCGCCTCCTGGTTCAGGATGGCATACACCTTCGGCCACTTGGTAAAGAGTCCACGGCCACCATCAAGTACTTGTTACCTCGTTCGGACATTGGGAATGGTCCAGCTATGTCGACAGTGATGTGTTTGAATGGCACTCCGACGTTGTACCAATGTATGCGACCCCAGCTCCTAGTTTGGGGCCCGCAACTCGCTGCGCACACGTGGCATTGATGGCACCATCTCTCAGTATCTGCTCGGAGCATCAGCCAGTAATAGCGCTGACAGAGTTTGTTGATTGTTCGGTTTGCTCCCAGGTGTCCTCCTGAAGGACCGTAGCAGTTCCTGAAGAGGATTAACGGCATGGTCTACCGCATCCAGAAGGTGCCCCGTGGAAAGATGGTGTTATACCTGGATCGTCTGGCCCATGACGATGGTGCTGTTCAGGACAACCAGCCTTGAGGAGGAAGCAGTGTCGCGAACCCATTATTTACAATAATGCACCGTAAAGAGATATGTACAGATGGTGCCGGTCGAAGATAAACAGCTTGCCTAAGCAGATAAACACAGCACAGAGATAAAGGTCTGCGGAAATGGTCCATGGAGCTTAGTGTTACCTGACATTCGTCTTTCAGGATAAGGAAAAGGCCCGGAAAAAACCTTATCCAGGTTACTCACCCTGACCAAGTTTCAAACTCGGGACCTCTTGAACATGAGGCAGACACGCTACCATCTACGATACCAAGGCAGGCACTCTTTGTTGTGGTCAATGACCTTGGCAGATTGTATTTGTGTATGTGATGTATTATGCTACTGTAAGAATTGAACAGAGTGTATTTCTATGGAAATAAAGAACATTTAGAATTTCTGCAAATTGGACTTTTAATTCTACGAACCCACAAAGTTACAGTATGGAAACTTGTACACTACAGTATTAGTGAAAGCAAGAGTTTAAAATGTGGATAAGGTAAAGAATGAATTATGTGGAATGTACAGGAAAAACCAATGATGGAATTGTTTAAACAGAATGAATGAAAGAAAGGAAATTCTGATAGAACAAACAGATGGGCTACTACATAAGAAGAAACTGCCAACAGAAGCACTGTAACACTGGTAAACAAGAAAAAGATAGCAAATGATATAGTGTATTAAAATTAATTCTTCACATTCTCAGGTAGAAAAGAAGGAAGAATAGAGGAAGCTAGATTTTCAGTCGAGGATCTGTCCTTGGAAAGAAAACTGTGACTAAAAGTTTAGAAAGCTCAATATTATACAACCAACTTGTAGCAAATGGATACTCAATAGTCCTGTAAGGCATGTAAATTTTCAATATTTTATACCAACCTTTCTGCCATCTTGCAATGTAACTGCATTATTTATTGTTCGTAGAACCTGATTTACCATTTGAGTAGGTGATTGCTGTTGTATTATTTGTTGTGCTGGCACTGGTGTATTTACATATTTCACTCTTGATTGATAGTGTGGCTGTTCTACAACATTTTCAATCACTGAAACAGAAAAGGTTAAGTTAAACACATTTCAAAATTTCACATGCACCACTAAATATAAAGGAGCAAATGGTTGAAAGACTTAAAATTAAGTCATACCTTTTAAAACTTGAAACTTCACCCACATCCATTTAGCTGCTAATCAGCTGAGGATGGGGCTGCAATAGTTCCAAAAATGCTCCTGATTTTTTAAATAGACGTGAGCAAAGTTTCAAGTTTTAAAAGGTCTTTCAACATGAAATTAGCTTCACTTTTCACAATGCTTTTATTTATAACTATTTAAGAAGAGCAAATGGCTATTACACAAATATAAATATTTGTTACAAAGGCTTCACTTATCTTAAGAAATTGGTGTTAATAATTCTTTCTAATGGAGATCGCTTTCAAAAACAGAGTTGACTGATGATGAAAAACAATATGTTTTTGAAATCGATCTCCATTAGAAAGAAGTATTAACACCAATTTCTTAAGATAAGTGAAGCCTTTGTAGCAAATATTTATATTTGTGTAATATTTATTGCTTCACTGTGGCTAGCTTAATTTTCTACTTAATGAGCAAATGGTTATATAGAATAAAAAGAAGTATTTCAGAAAATGGAGTGCCATTGTTACTAAAATTAGGCAAATGAGTCAACCTTGTATATACTTTTCTCCACTTACAAGTTTTTTGATGAAGACTAGTTTCTGGAAACTTTTTCCCTATTGTCAGTTGTACGTGGAGAAAAGTATATACAAGGTTGACTCATTTGACTAATTTTAGAGCAAATGGTTATTTAGCAATTTCCAAAGTTGCCTAATTATTTATACTGAAAGCATTTTATGTGCAAATGTTTCTTCTTTTGAAGAAATTTGGCAATTGCACATTCTTCCTTGTAGGTGAAAATGTGACAAATTAGTTTGGGGGTAAGATAGTTGCTCAACAATAGAATGCACCCTGAGTTTCAAAAGTATGGTGTTAATGTTAATCATGAGAGAGTGTAGGCTTTCACAGCTGAAGTCAATATAACTTCCAGTTATATTAATGATAATCCATTACATGAACTATATTAACTTGCACTAGTAGTACAGCAAAATCCAACAAATATGCTCATAATGATATTGCAAAGCTGTTCATTACCTTCTATTTGTAAAGTCTCTAAATGCTCCATCAAGCTCTGTATGGTCACAGGGTGAGGGGGAGTCGGTTAAGGAGGGTAGACTGGTGACGTGTGGCAATGATTGCATAAACAGAAATTATCACGGAAAGACAATAAAAAAGTGTTACCAAATATAAATATTTGCTACTAAATCTCCACTTATCTTAAGAAATTGATGTTAATACTTCTTTCTTCTTTCTATTGGAAATCAATTTCGAAGGCAAATCGCATTCGTCCTCAGTCCATCAAACGCAAACTCCGTTGTCAAGGAAATCTCGGTTACCATGTTTTTACTTTTGTTATGTTAAGTTTTCAGCATTACCAACATTTGAAGACAAAACAAAACTAAAAACAGAATCAACTGCCAGTATGTCAAAATTCATTACACCATGTTTATTTTTTAAAATAAATAACTTTTCCCAAACTATTAAATCTATGGGAACATTTGTTTTAATAACTGTTTTAAATGGTCCCATAGATTTAATAGTTTGGGAAAAGATATTTATTTTAAAAAATAAACATGGTGTAATGAATTTTGACATACCAGTAGTTGATTCCGTTTTTAGATTTATTTCGTCTTTAGCTGTTGGTAATGCTAAAAACATAATGTAACAAAAGAAAAAACATGGTAACCGAGATTTCCTTGACAACAGAATTTGTGTTTGATGGACTGAGGACGAATGCAATTTGTCTTCGAAATCGATTTCCATTAGAAAGAAGTATTAACATCAATTTCTTAAGATAAGTGGAGATTTAGTAGCAAATATTTATATTTGTGTAATATTTATTGCTTCACTGTAACTAGCTTCATTTTCTATGTAATCAAAAAGTGTTTGTGGATGTATTTGGTAAGTGTGTTATCCAGAATGCTGTTCAGGAATTCCACAAAATACAAAAAGTAGTTCCGAACAGCAAAGAAATTCCTGCTGACTGTTAAGCAGAGGATACATTTTCCTTGGAGCAAAAATCTTCAATAAGGATTTTGAAAAATATTGGCTTTAAGTGGAGAAAATGTGGAAGCATATGAAAGATTTTTGTTGAGAAACCTGAAATTGTACTGTGGCATCATGAGCACTTTATACATATCAATCGTTTGCGGGAATCTGTCCGAAACCTCACTTTTTTAAATGAAACTTGGTTGGACAGTAACATAACCGTGAAGAGGTGCTAGCAGTCTGAAGAGCTTGTGAAGTGGCCGAAAGTTACAATGCAGGAAATCGGCTCATTCTTATACATGCTAGAAGCAAGAAGAGGTTTGTGAATGGAGAGAAACTTTATAAGGCAGGAAGCACCAATGAAAATAAAAGATGCTATTCTCAAACTTAATGTCATGGCAGATTTTGTTGAAGCACATTAGCCTTATGGATAGTAAGGGCCAAATTTAGACACTACATTTAAAGGAATTTCCTGGATTTTCAATTAATAACTGTCACCCTCAATTATATAAGGAAGTTCTATTAGTCAGTTCTGCAAATATTTTAGTTCATAAATAAAATGAACTTTAGTAACTGATCTGGCATCTAATACAGAAGCTTATAAAGGATTAGCTTTTTAGAAAAAATATATAATAGTTGGTAATATGTATGCACTTTTTAATGTTCTTTTTCAGAAAGGAAAGAATAAAAAGAACTTTAAAGAAAACCTGAGAAGTTTTTATTAGAGGGAAAAGAGAAACTGTCAGCCAAGTGAAGTAAATCAAAACATAAGCCAAAAAAAAAAGAAATACTTTGCCAAGAATAAGGGATCTACACTGTAACAATTGCCAAGATACTGAAGCACATTTAAGTCCATCAAAAGATAGTAGGAAATAACTTATTTTGTACCAATGAGGTGAAGAAATTTAACATTTAAATCATGAGAACATTAGTAAAACTACAGCACTTAATGTATTATATTCAATTAACCATTCATTGATTCATTCAATTAAACTTTGAAACAGACAAAATTGAATCGAGAAGATATTGACACATTGCTTCACTCACACTGTTTATTCACAGGACATGTTCCAAGAGCTCTTGCTCCTATCCTCAGCTGATACTCGATTAGTGTAAGTTGTAGTGGTTTCTTCTTTCTCCGTATTGTCAATAGATGGCGTGATGTACTTGTCAAAGATGTCCGGTGGTGGAGTTTCAAAATTCATGACTCTATGACGATTTTTGTTAATGAAGATTTTTTCCCATACGGAAAGGTCTATGGGGTGATTAACGTATTTTATTAGAGATGTTTCCAAGTTGATGTCAGAGAAGATTATCAAGAAGAATACCTACACATAAAAAAAGTAGCTATATCCAACGGTTTCAGCCCAAATTTAGTAGACAAAAGAGTTAACAGACTCAACAAAGCTAAGAAAATAAAAGAAACCACCTCCCTAGAACCTACAGGAGAAAAAGAGAAAAAACTTTTTAAAAAATTCACCTTCCACCCATCAGCCTATAACAAATTCCAAAAAATCTTCTCAAAACACAGCATAACTCTTGCACCTCAAAATAGGTTTAATATCAGAAATTTGTTAAAAGGCCCTCCCAAAAATTCAATCACTATCAAAGAAAAACCAGGAATCTATGAGATCAAATGTGAAACTTGCCCTAAAATTTATATAGGAAAAACAAAAAGAAATATTAACATCAGAACTAAAGAACATATAAGAAACATTAAAAATGGTGAAACAGAAAAATCAGCAGTGGCTTTTCATTTTTTGAATACTAGACATGACATCAACTTGGAAACATCTCTAATAAAATACGTTAATCACCCCATAGACCTTTCCGTATGGGAAAAAATCTTCATTAACAAAAATCGTCATAGAGTCATGAATTTTGAAACTCCACCACCGGACATCTTTGACAAGTACATCACACCATCTATTGACAATACGGAGAAAGAAGAAACCACTACAACTTATACTAATCGAGTATCAGCTGAGGATAGGAGCAAGAGCTCTTGAAACATGTCCTGTGAATAAACAGTGTGAGTGAAGCAATGTGTCAATATCTTCTCGATTCAATATTGTACTAATTTGTGCTTCACTGTCCCTACGCTTCTTTCAAGTTTATACTTTGAAACAGACCTTCTTAGTGTAAGAGGTAAATTCCAAAACTAAGGACCGTTTGATCTAATAAAAACATTGCTCACTGACAAGGATTTTATTGACAGTAATATGTAACTACATATGATTCACTTTTCCACACAATCGCCATCCACATAATACTTTTTCCGTAATGCTGTACCAGTTTCTTTATCCCCTCGGCATAGAAGTCTGCCACCTGGGACCTGAACAAGTTGCCAAGCTCATTTTGAGTTTCTTGTCAGTTTGAAATCGTTGTCCACCAAGCCATCATTTCAAATGCAGAGAGAGGAAATAGCTGCTTGGTGCAAGATCAGGATTGTACAGAGGGTGATCAAGAAGTTCCCAATGAAACTCTTGAATCTTCTCTTTGGTTTTCGCAGCGGTATGTGGGCAGGTACTGTTGTGACGGAGGATGACACCAGATGATAATTTCCTGCGGCATTGACTTTGAATCGCACATCCCACTTTGGTGAGCGTTGCACAGTACACATTAGCTGTAATGATTGCACCATGATTAATGAAACTGATCAAAAGGACGCTCCTTTGTCCCAAAACACTGTAGCTATCATATTGCAATTTGTGTACGGCGACTGCTTACACATTTTTGGTTTGGGTGAACCAGAATGGCACTACTGAATTGACTGTTGTTTTGATTCTGCATTGGTGTACGCCTTCCAAGTATCACCTCCTGTAACAATGTCAGAAAACAACCCATCTCCATCTTGTCTATAGTGCTTCAAAATTTGTCATGCGCTATGCATTTATTGCTTTTTGTGCTGACTGAAAAGCTGTTTTGGCACCCAGTTCACACAAAGGTTCCAATATCCAAGGTATTCAGTGACAATGCTGTAAAGTAAATTATTAAATTAAATTATAGATGAGTCGTATTTATTAAAGTAAAGTTCAAGCAACATTTGAGAATTCCATAGCCAGACCATTCATCGTCAAATGCCATCACTTTTAAGTTTTTGGTTCACTTGATCAATATTTCGTTGGTCTGAATACTGGGCCTACCACTCAGCTGTTCATCGTGCACATTTGTGCGGCCATTTCAAAATTCTCTACATCAGTGCTGAAGCTGTTTGTCATTCTTTATGTTCAGTCCATACACTAGGCAAAACTCTCAATGGATGGGCGCAGCTGACAATCCTTTTGTCAGCTAAAAATTTAATCATAGTGCATACTTTACAACTGGCAGAAGCTAAGATTGTCGTGGTCATTTTGATCTGCTCTCGACAGGCAAGCAGCTACTGCAGCACAATAACATTATTGCATGTTCCCCATGAGATGGTAGACAGCACTGCAGGCATGAAACATCATTCAAGCCTATCAATTGTGACATATTGTTCACCGGACCTTAGTTTTGGAATATGCCTTGTAACATGAACCACTACATTTATCTGACAAGATACCATATAAAATAAAGCAAACATACAAGAGGTTTGGCACACACCTGAGACCTGCATACTTTGTCTTGCAGTTAACTGTCCAGAATCCAATACTGTCAAGTTATTTTCTTGTGATGACTGGGAATGCTGTAGAGATACGTTATTGTAATAAGTCTGAGGCTGCTGCTGTGACTGTTGTGATGACTGTTGTTGCTGTTGCTGTTGCTGTTGTTGCCTTTGCTGTAGATGAGCTTGTGGCTGAATTCTCCTCTGCTGTGGTTGCTGTTGTGGGGTTTGCTGTTGTTGAATTTGGAAATGTGTACGAACGTGCTGTACCTGCTGATGCTGAGTCAGCTGCTGAACCTGTGTAATTTGTTGAACTTGTGCCACCGATTCAACCTGCTGGATTTGCTGTACCCTTTGCTGAACATGCTGCACTCTCTGTAATTGTTGCTGCTGCTGCAATGCTTCCGCAGTCACTACAGCCGCTTGAGCAGTATTCTGCTCTACTGTTTCTAGAACATACACTCCCCTGAAAATAAACATGGTGCAAAATTTCCATTTATAATAATAACTGATTGTTCTAATACTTCCAAACCATTATTTAAGCACAGTTGTGTTCTATAGCAGTACACACTCATACATATCAAAGATGCTTAAATTTAAAATACGTGACATCTAAAAAAAATTCAAGTAATTAATCATTCTGAACAGAAACTAGGTATGGTTGGCTTAATACAGTACACTAAGCTCAAAAATTACTTATAAATACCATATTAACATTCAACATCTTGTAAGGATGTCATTACAACTTTAAAGGGAATCTTCCCTCCTCAAACTATCATTTAAATTAAAAATGTTTTAATATATAACAAAATCTAACAAATTACAGTCACATGACTTCCTCTGCTCTTGTTCAAAATGCTCTTATAAAAGCTTATTCCTCTCACAAATATCAAAGATAAATAAAGTTTGAAATTTATTCAAATTGTTAATTATATTTGCTTCTCTGTCAATTACATGAGCTTTAGTTTTTTTAATTTTACTCACTTATTCCTCTACTTTATTTTATTAAAATTTTACACCTGCAGAAATTATCTTACTGCTAATTTTCTTGAGATGCAAGGGGATTGTGGGAATACAATAAGCTTTAAGTGATCCTCAAACTGTTTAAGAGCTTTAAAATGTGATAGTTTTGAAATTTTGTTCTCTTTACAGGGCCAAGAGATAAAAATAATGAATGACTTCCCATTTGAGGAAAATATATTGGAAAATTTAGACCAATAACAAGGAATCTCTCCAAAATTATGTAAAAGTCATCCACCATAAAGAGGACTTAGAAACAACTGGCAGAAAATGTAAGATATGCATTTCATTTGTTATAATAGCATCTAAAATATATGGTACTTTAGACAAAATCATTAAGATAAATTTTTGAGAAAATCAATATTCTTAAAAAATGTTCTGTGTAAAGAGGAGTCGGCAGTGGGGAGATTTTCTTGAAAAACTTTTGTGTTGCATCTTTGGTAAATGCTGAACTTAAATATCAAGTTTGATAGCCAACACTTTTGCTTTGCAAATGGGCACTTTTTTATAAAAAAAAATAATAATAATAATAAATAAAAAAAACAATTTTGTTTAGATATAGGTGGTCCAGAGGCAGGTATTTCCAGTGAAATCTTTATATAAAAGTTTTGGGTAGAAAGCAATATTTCATCTACATTAGAGAAAATAAATAAAAAAAACTGTTTCAAAAAGGGTCTGTGACAGTGACTGAAAAAGTGTGTGTGTGTGTGTGTGTGTGTGTGTGTGTGTGAGTGAGAGAGAGAGAGAGAGAGAGAGAGAGAGAGAGAGAGAGAGAGAGCACCGGTGGAATGAAATGGCTGGGCAAACTGGAGATCCCGGAGAAAACCTGTTCCAGCGCTGTGTTGTACATCACAAATCTCACTTTGCAGTCTGGGATCGAACCCGGGTCGCCTTGGTGAGAGCCAACCGGTCTAACCGCTCGGGCATGGCGCGGCCTGTGTATGTGAGAGAGAGTGTGTGTTTGAGAGAGAAAGTGAGAGAGAGCGAGAGAAAACACCATAACTCAAAACTGCGAAGTTGCATAAATAGCAAGGTTGTACTTAGGTTCAGTATGCAAAGATGCGACGAAGTTTATTAGTAAAATCCCCCACTGAAATATGTAAATACCGTACATTTCGGCAGATATGACGACCTTCAGAGAATACCTACACAGCACAGAGGACGTTGAAGGGGGTCCTCCTTCGCGAAGGAGGATCCTTCGACTATTGCCATTCCGGGATTGGATCCCTTACTGGCATAGAGATGGGGTTTCAATTAATGGATGGTGGTCGGATGGTGGTGTAGTTGTTTGGGAATGTTTGTGTAGTTCGGTGAACGTGTTCTTTGTGTTTTGGTATGGTTAATTTCGTGGTTATGGCGGTCCTAGCACAAGTCTGGGTCTTTTATACGTTTCTCCGTGGTCGAGATCATATTCCCCGAGGCCGCAGATTAGATGGTGAAAATACCTACTTTCGTCAAAGATACATAGTTTTGCCGGAAGTCCGTCAAACAAGACGAGCCCCCAAACTATCAGTTTTAAAACAATGGTCATATGGATAAATTACGCGCACTGATTCGGTTAACGATCTTTACAAAAGGGTCGCATTGGCTATTCAATTTTGTGGACATACCCGCTATTAAACAATTGGTACAGCTGCACACGTCATAAAGCAAAAGCCCCTTCAGCATTGTTACGGTTATGCCTGTAGAAGCACGTGTCGAATAAGGAACTCATGTACCACTAACATGTATCGTATTCCATCGTGTGTTCAAACACTTAAGATATGACAAAGATGGTATAGATTTGTTTGAGAATTTACTTGTATTTTATTCATACGAAATTAAATCACAAGCAAGTTGAATCTAAATAATAAAAAAAAGTGTTCGCAACTGAACTAACAAAATGCAAAAGACAACATTAAATAAGCGTCTATTAGAGCATTGGGAAAGTGTTTATGCAAGTCAAAGTATATGGCTTATGCTGCAACAAACTCCCTAGACAAAAGAAACACTAAAAACGTCTATTACAGCACTGGGAAAGAGTGTTTATGCAAGTCAAGTATATCTCACGTGCTGCCACAATGTTAAGCAAACGGCAAAAGAAGGCTCTTAAAAATGCCAATGAAAAAGTTCTCCAATGAGAAGAGGAATAGCTTACTAGCCCGATTTTAGCGTTGCACAATAGGTACAAGAACAGAGGCAGAATTGTAGTGTTGCTACAAGATATTAACGGGTTATGCATTGAAGTGGGCACAAGCCATTCCAGAACACGGAAAATTAAAGCAACACTAGGTTGGTCCAATCGTTTCACTAACAGAACAAATCTGGTAATATGGCAGAAAACAAAAATTTCGCGCACATAAATTACCAAAAGTTTATGACCACAAAATGACAAATTTTTACAAGTTTGTTATCCGTATGAGACAAAATTACACCTTTTCACTATTTCATGTTGGAAATATGGATGAAACACCAATAAAATCGATATGATACAACAGGACAGTGAAATCAAGGCGTAAAATCTGCTGAAATCGGAAGTACAGGCCTCTCGAAAATACCAATTTTACAGCAATATGAGGGCTGTTCAATAAAATGAGCACAGTGTTTTTTACAGTTAAAGTTTCTCGCACTACAATTTAATCTTCCTGATATACTGTTAATTTAATTTGTAACAAATACACCTTAGTATTTCATTGTTAGTGCTCCTGGTTCCCGGTTGTGAAAAGCGGGCGAACAATGCGGCTTTGAAACTCTGCTTTCATCTAAACAAATTCTCCGAAAGCCTATATAATAAGCCCCATTCACATAGAAACATTGGGCCGTATTCATAGTTATCACTTTGGTCTAGACTATCTTCCGACTAACTTGGTCCGGACCAAAGGCTGTCTAACTTTTTGGTATTCATAGACGATAAAAAGCCTCGGACCAGTACGGAGCAAATGTTACACGACGTAGAAAGGTTCTGCGCATGTGCGAGTCCCATAGAGCGCTAAACAAACCACAATGTATCTACAAGTTTATATATCTCTGTGGTAGTTTCACAGTTGTTTCTTAATCATTCTTACGGTCGCTGCTGCTGTTTGAGGTTAGGTAACAAAGCTTGTGTGCTGGGTGCGCTGTGAATATGGATAATACGAAGAAGCGTGTTACTGAGTTCGAGTATACTGCTACGGCAGTTGGCGAATTATCTACATAAGGATGTTCTGAAACTCGCTTATTATGGACTCATTAATGCTCATCTTGAATACGGTATAGGAAATTATACTGTTCGCCAATATAGAACGTGATTGACATTTCGTACAGAGAGAGAGGCGACGTTGCCGCTTATTGCTGCCACGTGGAGAGTGCGATAAAATTACGCGTGCAAAGTTGATTCAGTTGCGACTGCAATAGGTATTTTATTATTGTTATTGTTATTATTATTAATTATTATTATTATTTATAATACTACACACAAAGACAATAGTACAGTCATGGATCTACATGCAAAAGCTAGAACATGCAAGAACATATCAATATCAAGATCATCATAACAAAAGAGGCATATCTGTGACATCTTGATGCTTATTGAAGTGGGAAAATGCCATTTACATAATGTTTCCCGAGAGTTTCTAACTTATACCCCAATGTAACTTTCTTCTTTAAAATACTTTTCTTTCCCAATCTTAACCTTAATGCCCTTACTGATACGTACGCACGTGAAGTCCTATCAAGCACCTTAGAGAATGGCATACTAGACTCCCCTTTCAATTTCTCCTCATCGAAGTATTCTCTCAAAGAGCATATTATTTCCCGTGTATGTCCTTTAATTGGAATACCTTTACCAAATACAGTTTTATTTGGTTCCCGAGCACGTTCAGGTTTTCGCTTGTCACTATATTTTGACATAATTAAACATTCATTAAACACAATTGCAAATGACCACAACACACGCACAGATACACGAACTCACACACACGTAAACCAAGGCAAATTGCCACAAATAAAATGCAAAGTAACTTGCCAGTACAGGATCTCTAACTGTAGCATATGTGAGCGCATTCTGTTTATGCAGCGTTATCAGCAAGAGAAACAAACACCAAGCTATTATGATTACTGCAGCGTTTGCATAACTCGCTTGTCCGCAGTTCATGCTAAGCACGTGTTAGAATATCGGCAACCAAGGTTTAGCGTCTAACGTCATGGAAACGTCTCGACTCTAATTGGTCATTTTAATCGTTACTATGACAACCGTTATGACATACTCATCCCCTGCCATTTATTTGAATCGTTATTCCATGTGGTTACTGTCAATCACATTCTAGTTTGGTGACCAGTATAGGGGATACTAGTTTCAAAAACATGAATAGGATATTTATTTTGCAAAAAGTGGTTTAAGATTCATATATCACTTGGACAAGATACAACCCTGTAAAGAAACTTTTATTAGACAGCAAATCCTTATCATTTACTCTTTATATATGTATAACGCAATTCTATTCACTGAAGAAAAAACTCATTAATATCATTAAACAAGAATAGGTGCATTTACGAGACTAGGGGTGGGGGCAAATAACTATTTTAGGTACTCTGTCAATAAATCAATGACAGCCAAAGACCCATATAACCGTAGAAGAGTATTTTATAATAAATTGCCAAATATATAAAATTTCCTAATAATCGAGCCTTTCCCAAATTATTAAGACACTATTTAGTCAAGAAAGAATTGAGGAAAGGTAAATGTGTAGCCTAAATTGCTAGTATTATGTCACAGGATGATGGGAATTTATGTAATTGATACATGTGTATTCTGTTAAATTAATTAGGTTAGGTGCCACAATGTTGCATACAAATTTGTTACTAATTTAACATTGTTACTAACTAGCTTTCACTAATATGTATACTAATGCTTCCTTTATAATTTAGATGTAAATTTGTGAAACTGTAATCTAGCTTCATTGACAATGTTGGAAACTGTACAAAGTTCATAGATAATAAACATCATTATTATTATTAATTTTTCACTTCACTGTGGTGTTCCAATACAGTTAAATCATCATCATCATCATCATCATCATCATCATCATCATCATCATCATCATCATCATCATCATCGTCATCGTCATCGTCATCATCATCATCAACTGGTCAGAGAAAGAGAAGTTCTTGTTTTCTCTAGTCCAAAAATAATGATTATAAAAAATAAATCCGTGACGACGAATACAAATATGACAAATGAGAGAAATTTATAACGAGTTTGCTGATAATGCGGCTTACTGATGCCTGACTAATATCCTGCAGGTTTGCAGTGTTGTCTTGATATCCTCTTACATAATACCAAAGTGCTGTTAGGATTTGAGTATCAATTGAGATACTCAGGCCTCGGCTATTGTCCCTTAAGTACAGGTTAGAATGAATCATTTCTATCAGCTTTCGGCGTTCGCTTTACTGAACCTGTATTTGCTTTTGAAGTTTAGGTCATCATACTTCGCAATAATTTCTACTTTTGGTAGATAAGTTTTCCTCCGTCGTCTTATTTCACGAATTTTGAGCCGGACCAGCGTGTTTGGTCCCCGAACTATCACTAATCCTGGTTTATGAATAAGAAAATCGATGACCCACCGTTAGTCCACCGGAAGTAGCAAGTAGGTCCGGACCAAGTCTGACTATGAATACGGCCCATTCATGTTAACGTGACGTATGTCTTTCGCTTTGCCATTCACAATGAAATAAAACGTAAACATCAAAATAAAATAACCATTTATCAATCGTATAGATCAATCTTATCAATTATAAATCTTATAAAACATTTTTAAAATATTGGCAGAGGAAAGTTTATGAATTAAATTTGCACTACATATCATTACAAGAAACTACTCTTTTTCGAAATCTTCAGAATAATTTAGCACTTAAAATATTCATACAGAACAGTCTTTACCACCAATGACAATTGATGCAAATAATTAATAATATTAATAATAATAAAATAATAATAAAATAATAATAAAATAATAATAAAATAATAATAATAAAATAATAAAAATAATAATAAAAATAATAATAAAAATAATAATAAAAATAATAATAACAAAATAATAATAATAATAATAATAATAATAATAATAATAATAATAATAATAACAAAATAATAATAACAAAATTAATAATAATATAATAAAATAATAATAATAACAAAATTAATAATAATATAATAAAATAATAATAATAATAATAATAATAATAATAATAATAATAATAATAATAATAATAATAATAATAATAATAATAATAATAATAATAATAATAATAATAATAATAAAAAAATAATAAAATAATAACAATAATAACAAAATAATAATAAAATAATAACAATAATAATAACAATAACAGTAACAGTAACAGTAACAGTAACAGTAACAGTAACAGCAACAGCAACAGAACACCAACACCAACACCAACACCAACACCAACACCAACAACAATAACAATAACAATAACAATAACAATAACAATAACAATAACAATAATAATAATAATAATAATAATAATAATAATAATAATAATAATAATAATAATAATAATAATAATAATAATAATAATAATAATATTAATAATAATAATGTGACTTTGTGGGTTCGTGAAATAATAAAACGAGGTTACGAAACACAAAAACTACACTTTATTTTCCTAGCAAATACATTCGTCACCATTACAGTTTGCTAGCTAACCTTAAACTGTTTATTTTCTCTAACTCTACCTTCAACTGTCTCTCATTTCCGGTAACGATCGGCCATCATTTTTTTATCGGCTTCGCGAGTCTACCACCAGGGTGACACTGCTCCCTCCTCAAGGCTGGTCGTCCCGAACAGCGCCTTCGTAGCGGGCCAGGCGATCCAGGTGTACCACCAACATCTTTCCTCGGGGCACCCACGTCTTCGCTCAAGACGACCCTGCCAATTCCAAGGCGGTCTTCTAGTTGACGGAGTATAACCTCTTCTCCGTTGAGCCTCAGGACCTTCCTGCCGACGTCGACCGTCGCCTCGTGGCTCCTGAGGGCATCCAGTCCCAGAATCACCTCCTCAGCCACCTTCGCGACGAACACCCACAGACGCACGGCACTCCGTCCCAAGTTCAGCTCCAGTAGGGCCTCCTTCTCCACAGGCATGGTGTCGCCCGATGCTGTCACAAGCTCGTATGGTCGGCTCGGCTTCCTCGTCGGCAAACCCTTCGCCACGTCAGGTCTGATGATGGTCACGGCCGCCCCGGTGTCCAACAGCACGCGGCACGGCTTTCCTCTTACCCAGCCGTCCGCAATGAGGTTGTCATCCATCCGCCGGCTGACGGCGCGGATTGTCACTCGAGGGGATAGTGGTAATGGCGCCGACGTGCCCCTCTCCACGACGGCCCTCACTCGTTTTCCGGCTGCTCTTCCTGGTGTGGGCAGTCTCTCCGCAGGTGTCCGGGCTGTCCACACCCCCATCCCGTAGGGGAGGGGATCCGTCCCCTTCAGCTGCCAAAGTGCGGGCGCTGCGGACCCTTAGCACTCGTGGTACCTCTGACGTTACTAGAGGAACTCCGGGCCGAACAGCCGAGCCCCTCCTTCGGGAGTTGTTCGGATGGGTAGGTCTCGGAGGGGCAGTGTGTTCCCGATACCCGTGGGAGATTGGGTACGTCTTCGGACGGGGTTGAGGGAAGCCAAAAGTTTCCGGGTACTAGCCTGCTCAGCTAGTAGAAGGTGTGCTAGATCACCAGGCGGCCCCACCGAGGTTTTCGGTAGTCTTCCCTTCGGGGTTGGCGCGCGTAAGTGGCGTATCCACTTCCATCCCGTCTTGAGTACAAGCGGGGGGGGGGGCTTTTTAAGAAATCAGGTATTGCCCTATGGAAAGACCCCCGGAGTATATATGCTCCCGGGTAGAAGGAGGCCCGGGTCCTTGGTCCTACGGGTCCAGGACTAATGGGAGTAGATCCTCTGCACTAACTGTCCACACCCCCAACACACGCCACTAGGTGTTGGCCGGCGTCCCTCAGCTGGTCTTCTGTCTCCGGCGTAGCGGACACTCCTCGTTCTCGACGTCGGGATAGATGCTACCTTGGCCGCCTCCATCCTTAATGCCGCTGTCAGCGCCTCGTGGATGGTTTTATATTCGCCGAGCATTAGGCGCTGACGAATCTCCGTGTCCCGTACCCCGTCGACAAAATTGTAGGCGGCTTCCCGGGATACGAACTCCAGTGGCAGGTCAACCAAGGCCTTGCTAGCCAGCTGCTCGATCGCTATGGCGAACTCCTGCAGCGTCTCCCCCGGCTGCTGCGACCTTGCCTTTAGCTGGCTGCGGTATGCTGCGGCTAAGCGGTGGTTCCCGAAGCGATTCTCCAGGGCCTCCCAGATGTCCTTGGGCGCCGCCGTCGTCTGCACCGCGTTTAGGATTTCCGCGGCCCGTCCCTGGAGGCTGGCTATTAACTGTGTGGCCTCCTCCTCCGGTGACCATCTGTTGTGCTTGGCCACTGTGTCGAACTGGCGGCGGAAGACCTCGAATGTTGACGCGCCGTCATATTTCGGAGGTTTGACGCGCGCCGATGTTGTGAGGCGTCCCGGTGCGTCAGCCTTCAAATCCTTCAGTCTCCTGCCGACGACGTCCTCCACCATGGCGTTCAGGGACTTGACGCTGCTGTCGGCCTTTCCCTCCAGGTTGTTTACGTGGTTCGCGAGGTCTTCGACGTCTTCAACCATGGCGTTATTGTCGGCCTTTTCCTCTAGGTCATTGAAGCGGTTCGCCAGGTCCTCGACGCGCTCGTCCACTTGGCCCATCCGCTTGCCCAGCTCCGTCACGTCATCCCTTACGCCGGCCAACTGTTCCTCAAATTTGGCGGCGAGGACCTCGTTCGCCTCCTTCATTTCCGTGGCCAGACTGTCGTTCGCTGCCCTCATTTCTGTGGTCAATTCGGTCTTTATTTCTTTCAACTCTGCGGCCAGGTTGTTATTTGCCGCTTCTGTTTTTGTTGTTAACTCGTTCATCTTCGCGGCCAAGTTGTTATTTGCCGCTTCCGAGTTCGCTGTTAATTCGTTCATCTTCTGCAAAAGCATTTCCAATGCCGATTCCATGGCCATAATGTTCGGTGATGTAGTTATCCCGCTTCCTGACACCAAATGTGACTTTGTGGGTTCGTGAAATAATAAAACGAGGTTACGAAACACAAAAACTACACTTTATTTTCCTAGCAAATACATTCGTCACCATTACAGTTTGCTAGCTAACCTTAAACTGTTTATTTTCTCTAACTCTACCTTCAACTGTCTCTCATTTCCGGTAACGATCGGCCATCATTTTTTATCGGATTCGCGAGTCTACCACCAGGGTGACAATAATAATAATAATAATAATAATAATAATAATAATAATAATAATAATAATAATAATAATAATAATAATAATAATAATAATAATAATAATAATAAATTATATTATGATTTTTCCATATTAAGAAAGCAAAATATTTTATAGCCTTAACTTAAGTTGCTCATAAAGTCGACAGATACTATAATAAATAATATAAACAACTCATGCCTAGCTTCAAATTTCAGTTCATTCGCAATCTGCTTCCAAATATCTTCTTTCAGTAAATTATTTTTGTAGGATTAATGATTTTTATCATAAAAGTAACGATGGTTTTGAAATAAAATAATCAATTACTCATCAAATGACTCCGCTTTTCTTCTTTTCTGTTCTTGTGCAGTGCGATAGTGGTTTTATCTTTCTCTTTTGTTTAATCGACAAATGCGAACATGAAAGCTTCTAGTAGTTTGATATTCTATTACTTGGACTTTGCAAGGTTTGGCATCAGTGTCTGCCGATAATGTTCATGTCAACGAAAATCATTATGAATGGCCTTGTTTATTAACCCGGCAACAAGCTTGTAGACAGACCAGACACTCCAGGAGGAGGCGTGGCCATCCTCGCGAGACCAGAACTAAATCCGAGCTCATACAGATCCCACACACCTACGCAGAAGAAGCCATCATCATCACGATCCGGATCAAGAAGAAAAGGTACCACGTGGCAACTATATACACAAACGACGGACTACAGTGTGACCTAATAAAATACATGCAAAGGACGTTCTCTAACTTAATGGTCGCTGGAGATCTAAATGCAAACCATGTTGACTTACTCGACGAAATATCAAATAACAATGGAAGATTACTGAAGACCCTCCTACTAGAAACAACACTAAAACTGCTGTATCTCCCAGGATCCACCCGTATAGGATGGAGGGACAACGAACAACCAACGTCGCCAGACAAAATTTTGGTCTCCCCAGAACTATACAGTAAAATTATCAACATAGAAACTGAATCAGCAACCACGTCCGACCACCTACCAGTCATCACGACTATTTCAACAGCCGCATGGCATACAGAGACAACGAACTCAGTCAAGGTCTTCGACTACACAAATGCAAACTGGACAGAATTCACCACACACATCAGACAGCACATGAGGCCGTACGAACCACAGCAGCTGACGAACATGAAACAACTGGACGACCTAACGACCGTAATAACTACAGAAATCACGCAAGCCCGGAACGCCACCATCCCCCAGAAAACCAAGAACTTCAGTAGCCACAGCAAACCACTGCCAAAGGACATCATCCAACTGATTAAGAGGAAACGCCACGCCCACAGACAATACATGAAGAGCCACCATGAATACGACAAACGCATATTAAACCATCTACGCAACCAAATACAAGAAATAAACGCGCACAACACCATGTGGAGAAACACCATCCAGGACATCAGCAAAGCCAGAACTGCAGAACTAAGAAAATTCTGGCAATTCATCAAAGCAACAAGAAAGAAAAACAATTCACATAGCCCATCCGGATAAATAACCAAAACCTTAATACAATTTTGAGTTGAACTAATACTCAATGCTCCATTTATTGCTAGTATTTACCTAGAACGCGTTTCGTTAGGATCTTCCTAACATCATCAGCTGTTGTCGACTAATGGATGCCGGTTCAGTGAACTCCTAACGAAACGCGTTCTAGGTAAATACTAGCAATAAATGGAGCATTGAGTATTAGTTCGACTCAAAATTGTATTAATTTTGTGCTTCATTGTATCATAGTCCTTAAACAACAGAAAACCAAAACCTTACTTCAACAGAGGAAAAACTAAGAGTTTTCCACACACACTACTCCAAAGTCTTCAAAACTGCAGACGCTCCCAACTTCCACAAGACACACTACAACACCGTCAATAAGCACATCAAAAACAACGCAACCCTCTACCAACCGCAGATTCGAACACAGGAACTGAATGCAGATGATGAAACCGAAAGGCCCATCACAAGGGCAGAATTCATAGAAACGGTGCGACACTTAGGAAACTCCACCCACAGTGCAGACACCATTATGTACCAAATGATAAAACACATCCCCATCCAGATGATGGACAAAATTACAGCTTTATACAATCTAATTCTAAAACATGGAGACCACCTGCAGACCTGGAGGGAGGCTCACATGATCCTACTTGAAAAACCAGGAAAGCCCAACACTAGCCATGAAAATTACCAGCCCATCTCATTAACTGCAACGATGTCCAAGGTATTAGAAAAAATATTGGTGAAGCGCCTACAAAGCTACTTTGAACATCACCAACTGATTCCGAACACCCCAGCCGTCTTCAGGAGAACCATAACAATCGAAGACCAGCAACTACGAATTATGTCAACGATTCAGAACAACATCAATAAAGGCTTCACAACCATCGGTGTCTTTCTCGACATACAAGCAGCATTCAACAGATGTTGGACAAATGGACTATTATATAAAATGACAACGATGGGCATCCCAAAGCGCATCATAAGATGGACGGCAAGCTTCTTACACAACAGGACAGCTCGCATAAAAATCAACAACACTCTCTCAGCACCCATTACACTAGAAGCAGGCACACCACAAGGAAGCGCTATCTCCGGACTACAGTCCGGCCACTCTATCTCCGGCTCTGACGTTTGGTGACTACAGGAGGTGGAGGAGGAAGGTTAATAGTACCAACATATAGTAATGAGTAATTGAAAACATATTGTCAGAATTATCTTTATAATGAGAGTATAGCACTATATTAGCTTCAAAACATTGAAATCCAATTTGTAATTTCATTATCATTCAAGATATTCTTTACAATATCACTATTCGAATATTTCGTTCACACCTTTCACGCATACTAACTGCTTCTGTTGGTGGTACTGGGAGTCTATACATCCGCTGTCGTGGTAAGGAAGTTAAAACTGTCTGCTAGCGCCAATCAGCATTGTCGCTGCTAGGCATGGCTTGCAAATCCAGCACTGTGTTGCCGCTGCAATTTTGTGTGGACCACGTGGCTTTTAATTGCTTTTGGTACCCGCGATGAGATTTGTTTAATTTTTTGTGCGTGCATGAATTCTGATTTGTAGTGTCTGTAAGTCTTATTATTATCGCTATTATAGTAATATGGCTACTGGTTCGTCAGAATTCAATAAAAAAATCGGCTCTTATAAGAGCCAAAGACATGAAGTTATATTCAGGCTATGCAACATGGGGGGGGGGGGGGGCGATGGTGGACCTCTACCACCTGTTATCAAGGTGCTGGACAGGGTTTGTGATGCCTTGAAGGTGGGAAAAACCACTGTGAAGGGTCTGACCAAGGAAAAGTGCCCAGCTGATTTAAGTTTGCCATCTGCAGTTCTGCGTACACCGGGAAAGCAAAGGCAACGAGGCAGCCTTAAGGCTTAACTTGATAATTTTCAAAAGGATGCTATAAGGCGACATATATATCAATATTATATGAGAAAGGAATTTCCCACTGGTGCAAAGTTGCTGTGTTCTTTAAAGGGAGCTGTTTTATTCGACGGCGGGAAAACCAGCCTAAGTACTGAAATAAATAGGTTTTCTGTTTAAAACTTTTTCTGGTAGGAAAGCTGTAATGGAAAGAAGTGACATTGTTGCATGGAGAGGCAGATGTTTGCAGGATATTCTAAAAAGCAATCCCGAAAAGGTGGTATGGCTTGATGAAACGTGGGTAAGTGCAGACAAAGGCATGGACAGATGACACTATTGTAGGGACAATGAAAGTGCCAGTTGGAAAAGGAAGCAGACTGATTTTGCTCCATGCTGGTGTGTACGTGGTTTTATTCCAGGAGCAATGCTCTTATTCAGATCAAAGATCACCCGTGATTATCACGAAGCATTGAATGGCAATACATTCAAGAACTGGTTCCAAGAATCTCTTCTGCCGAAGATCAGTGCCAATTCAATTATTGTTATGGACATTGCGCCATACCACTCAGTGCAATTAAACAAAGCACCGACAATGAGCAACAGGAAAAGCGTCACTTTGTAGTGGTTTGAGAACAACATACCTGGAGTGTCCACAGAAATGACGAAAGCAACACTGCACATTGTAAAACTTTAAAAGACACGTTTCTGCATTCATGAAATAGACACTATTGCTGCTGCTCACGGTCACACTGTAATCAGGCCCTCTCCCTATCACTGTCATTTCAATGCCATTAATAATAATAATAATAATAATAAGAAGAAGAAGAAGAAGAAGAAGAAGAAGAAGAAGAAGAATTTTATTGTCGTTGAGCTTTACAGCAATGGACAACGTCAGAAGATACAATACAAATTACAACAATATCATACAGAGTAAGTACAAAGTCAAGCTTAACAGCAATTGATGTCAAAAGATAACATAAATATTACAATACAATACAAATCTTTCTATTCTGTTTTACAGAATATGAGAATAATACAAATTAGAAAATAATGTTCAGTGAATAAGTGACACTACTTACAATTCAGATGCATTTTCAAAAAATTCCTGTAAGGAGTAGAATGGGTTGATTAATAATCTGTCATAAAGCCTATGTTCAAAGCTGCTATTTGGCAGTCGAATTACATAATCTGGAAGTGCATTATACATTCTTATACCTAATAAACTATCATGTGATTTTGCAAGCCTATGATAAGGTGTATCAATTTGGTTTGTATACCTAGTATTATATTTATGGATATCCTGTCTATAGTTGTAATCAGATAAATTCTTTTTTATATAAATTAGGACGGTATAGATGTATAAGTTTACTACTGTCATTATTCTTAATTTAATAAATAATGGCTTACAATGTGTGAATTTGTCTGTATCAGATATAATACGGATAATCTTCTTCTGTAATAATAGGATATTACTAACGTGGCTACTATTACCCCAAAGTAAGATACCATATAATATAATGCTATGAAAAAAAGCAAAGTAAGTAGATCTAATGTATGTATTCGGTACACAGCTTTTTAAGTTTTTGATGAGATATATGACTCTTGAGAGCCTCGCAGTGATGTACTTAATATGTGGTTCCCAGGAGAGTTTATTGTCAACTATTACACCCAAAAATTTGACTTCTTTAGTATCATTTGAACTTGTCAGGTCCCTTAAGCTAAATACAAGTTGTTGTGTTTTCTTTTCATTAAGCAAGAAGCCATTTGCCCTAAACCATATGTCTGCCTGCCTCAGGGTGTCCTCGGCAATTGTTTTAAGTTCTCTAACGTCTGAGCTGGTATTAAAGAAAGTAGTGTCATCTGCATATAATATTGTATGGGTATTTACAAAGGAGGGCAAGTCATTGATCATTAGTACAAAAAGTAGAGGTCCCAGAACAGAACCTTGTGGCACCCCCACTTTATTTCTGTCATTTTCGATCTCTCACTACCGACACATACGACTTGATAGCGATTACTTAAGTACGACTGAAAAAGTTTCAAGGCTGTATCACATATACCATAAAATTTAAGTTTATTTATAAGGTGTGTATGATTCACACAATCAAATGCCTTACTCAAATCGCAAAAGGTGGCCTCAGCTATATTTTTGGATTCAAAAGCAGTGAGTATCTTTTTTACTAACATACTATGGCATCTATTGTCGATTTGCCTTTTCTGAAACCAAACTGAAATCCACTTATAATGTTGGCTTCTTCTAAATAGGTACAAAGTTGAGCATACATAATCATTTCGATCACTTTTGAGATTATTGGAGTTAACATTATTGGACGGTGGTTTGTTGGGCTGTTTTTATCTCCTTTTTTAAATATTGGGACAACTCTTGAGAATTTTAATTTATTGGGAAAATTTCCTTCTATAAGACATTTGTTAATACAGTACGTTAGTGGATACAGTACGCATTCTATTACTTGTTTAAGAAGATTATTAGATATATCATAGATGTCCACAGCATTAGATGTCTTTAGTTGTTTAACAGCATTTTATACAGTATCAGGGGTCACTTCCCAAAATTCAAAGTAACCTTGTCTGTACCTCTGCTCGCAATTTTCCATTAGTTCTTGTACTGATTCCTTGGGTTTTTTTATGTTTTGTGCGATATCTTCCACCGATTTTGTAAAAAAATCATTCAGTTCATTAGGAGTTAACTCTATGTCATTCCCATTGCCTCTTTTTGCTATTGAATTAATCAAAGTCCAAGCCTTCTTGCATTTATTACTAGAGGATTCAATGCTTTGAAGATTAAACTGTTTCTTAGCTTCATTTATGGCTTGTTTGTATTCCTTTCTAATCTCGAGATAGGATGACTTACACCTTTCAGATTTATTCCTCCTGTATAAACCTAAATACATTATTACTCTTGATTTCATGCTTGTAAGTTGAGGTGTATACCAATTATTTCTATCCTTATTAACAGCTTTTTGTCTATTAGCAATATTTTTGACTTTACATTTTCTTTGGGGAATACACATTTCAAAGATATTTAGAAACATGGTAAAAAATCTTTCAAATGCATCATTTGCAGTTAATAGGTTACAAAGATATGAGTTACACAACATATCATACCATTCGATTTCACTTAGCATTTTCATAAAGTATGAGATTTTGTCACTGTTTATAGGCCTAGTAACAACAATTTTAGATTTTATTTGCTTATTGTTAATTGTTTTTACATTTCTTATTTCAAGCCAGACAGAGTCATGGTCTGAAAAAGGAAAGATATTAGTATCATAAGTTACCAAATCCTGATTAATGTTAGTAAATATATTGTCCAAGCATGCTGTCAATCTGGTGGGCTTGTAGTTCATACAGGTAAAATTAAACTGCCGGAGGGTATTTTGAAAGTCAATTACAGTCTGTTTCTTTTCTCTAATATCAAAATGAGAGTTTATGTCCCCTCCAATTACAATTCTGTAGAGTTTCCATTTAGACCCAGCAAAGAAATTCAATAAGTCCTCAAGCTTTTCAAGAAAGACCCTTGGGTCTCCTTTTGGAGATCTGTATAATGAGACAACTACTACTTTAAATTCCTGCATAATTATTCCAACAACTTCAAAATCAAGTTCAGCGCACCAAATATTAAGATCAATCTGCTTACAGTATTTTGCCAGATTTTCCCTTACGTATAATGCAACCCCACCATGCGTATGTACTTCTCTGCTAAAACTGCTTACCAACTGATAATCTTCTAAGTTCTTATATATTAATTCATTGGCTTGACACCAATGCTCACTTATGCCTATAACATCATAGTTATTCTCTACTGCAAATTCCTTAATAAGTAATAGTTTGTTACCTATGCCTTGAGTGTTAACATAACCTATTTTGAGATCACTTGTATTATTACCCAAACTAATCTTTCCTGACCTAAGTGAAATACTTTCCAGTTCATCTTGATTTAGATTTAGTTCTTCTGTTCTAAAAAAAGACCACTCTCTAGGCTATTAACTGTTCTTTTCACTGTTGAACCATCCTCAGCCGCAGCTGCTTCTGTCACATATTCACTAGTTACTTCACTACATCCAAAGGGCAGAGGGATACTCTGCAGTGTCGTCTTCTTCTTCTTTATTGCTTCTACTAGTTTGTTCACAAGCTGTCCCTTACCCTTTCTGTTGAGATGAAGTCCATGTTGTGTATGTAAGTCACGTCTGAAGTCACTAACCTCTACTATACTAACATATTTAAATTTGTTCACCACCTTCCTCATCATTTCGTTACTTTGCTTCACTGCCTTATTAACACACGAGTTAGGATCCAGGTCATACCTATTTGGCACATTTACCAATATCACATTTGTGTGGTTTAGGGGTGGTAGCACTCTTAAAAGGTTCTTTTTCAAATTCACCGCATTGTTACGGGCTACATCGTTGGCTCCACCCATAATTATCACATGGTCATTTGAGGTTAGGTCGGACGCGTATGCTTCAAGATTGTTCACGACTTCACTGATTGGGGCACCCGGTTTCACTAACCCTTCAACCCGTAGTTCTGATTGTGATTCTGCTAAAAGTCTACTAATGTCTCTGCCATGACTATCAGCAAACATTTTAACTTGAGCACTAATCTTCTCGTTGGCGTCCTTGTTTATGTGTCCTATTAAGCTAGAGTGTTCATTTTGTTTTGCCGCTATCACGTCATCACTACTGTGATCAGCTAAGCACGAAAATCTGTTGTTAAGCATTATTTTGTTACTTTTGAGCTCCATTGCAACTGCTTTTGTCCATTTACGAGGTTTTTGCCAACATCCAACTTCATTGTTCTTCTCGGACTCGGTTTTCTCTATCTTTCCTTTTATTTTCTTGTTTTCTTCAGATAGGCGTTTGATTTCTTCCCTGGCTTCCTTTAGTTCTTTTGTCACTATCTCAATTATGAGCTGCAGCGACATGATTTTCTCTTTTTCATTCGACGCAGTCATGTTTCCAGTTGCCGATTCTTCCGATGACGTTATTAACGTGTTCTCATTTCCAATCATGCTACCTTTATTTTCACTGGTGGCTTTCTTGCTGTAGTAACTATTAATATCAGTGTTCTTTACATTAGATGCCTCTTTAGCACTTCTTTTTCCAAAATTACGTAGCTTGGTTCTGTATTGACACTGACCATCCGCCATCTTGATAAACAAGGATGAACTAATTTGGGCACAAGTGAAAGGTTATGTTGCAGAACATAACACAACATTTCGCATTTCTCATGTTGAACTATTAGTGCAGCATGGTGTTAAACAAGTGACCCAGGATAAGTGGAAAAGTGCCGGGGATCATACTTGGAAACTTTTCAGACAAGCCAAGGAAGACGATGGCATAGCGGAAACACATGTGGAGGAGCTGATAATTTCATTCAGCCAAAATGATGTCAGCAGCGACTCCAGTGATGAAGCCGTGATGATGAATGAAGATGATGATGAAGATATGGATATTAACGAGGATTGCGGCATCTTCCCACTGTACTGAATGTAAGTTGTTTAATAGCCAATTTCAGTAAATGTTGCTTTTTTTTATTTCTTTTCCAGTAAATGGTATATTGTCTCCATATGCAACTATTCTGGGATCATGTATATACGCATTGTCCACGAACATTTATGAAGTTACGATCTGCAAATGCATGAAATACTTAAAATACACATGTTCCTCTGCTTGAAATTCCCGCTAAAGAACTGGCAACAGCGCGCTTCCCCCTCTCGAGAACTGTCAGAGCCGGAGATAGAGCGGCCGAACTGTACTATAGATAATTTACACATCAGACACTCCACAGCCAATTCACCCAGCAATAGAACTAGCTCAATACGCCGACGACACTGCAGCGCTCCGAAGCTGATGAATGCCAAACTAAGGATAGAGAAACAGCTAAAAGCCTTTGACAGATGGGCATCCAAATGGTGCCTTACAGTAAACGCGAGCAAAACTCAAGCCATCATTTTCTGCAGGAAAACAAAGCGTAACTACAAAGAATCGACGATAGACTACCAAGGACACAAAATACCTAAACTGACCACCGTAAAATACCTGGGAATAAGGCTTCACAAAAAACTAAGCACAAAACCACATTTCCAGCAAAAGATGAAAGAAGCAAAAACAGCAATCTCCACCCTACACTACTTATCAAAAATAGGCAAAATAGGACTCTCAGCACCGATCCTCAACCAACTCTATAAGACAGTAGTAAGGCCATACTTCACCTACGCTGCCATTGTCACCTTCCCGATAACGACAACATATATCAAAACCAGGCTTCAACAGATGGAAAGAAAGTGCTTAAGAATAGCCAACAAACTCGTACCCTAGCATAAAAACGAAGAGGTGTATGACATCTATAAGGCAACCCCACTTGAACAACACATACAAAACCGAATGTACAGGTACATCGCGAACGCGTCCGAGAGACCGTACAGGTGGCAGCTGATTGAAGCAACAGTAAAGTATAAGAAGACGGAGACCACAACGCCACCAATCGTCACCCTAATACAACACCACGCCAGGATCAAGGAAGCCGAGGACAACGAGATCCAAGAACATCTCCGAATACTTCTAGCTTAAAAACTGACAATTGTGAATCAACACATGCCATAGCTGTACACATATCACAAGATTGTAAAAAAAATAAAAAAAAATAAAAAATACTACTAAAAACAAAACTATATATAACAATATATAAAAAAATAAAAAAATAAAATAATAATAATAATAATAATAATAATAATAATAATAATAATAATAATAATAATAATAATAATAATAATAATAATAATAATAATAATAATAATGAATTAAAAAAATAAAAATATGACAAATAATAACATTACTATAACTAAGCGTTATTTCCGGGCTGTTATGCCGTGGTCTGCTGGAGTTGGATTTTCCAGATGTTTCGTCCACTACTATGGTGGACATCTTCAGTGGCGTGGTCGTGGTCTTAGTCTCCTCGGAGAAGTTCGAGTAGCATAGCCATCTACATCCAAGGATGCTGCTTATATTCCAAAAGAAGAAGAAGCGGAAAAGCCACACTTAATTACACAAGTGGAACTCAACGATCTGTACATGATTTATATCTATCCAAGCAATTAGCTGAACTTCTCGGATCTCGTCTTTAACAATGGAAGCTGTTGGATAAAGATACTAGAATGACAGTGTTCAGGAATAGAAATAGCAATTTGTTGCAGTATTTCACAACCACAGTAATGTATCAGTGATGTGAGAGGATTAATGTTGAAATTAGGTATTACACATAATGCTGAAGAGTGGCGCCTATTTGACAGTTCTAAAATAAGTTTGAAGGCTGTGTTACTACTTAATGGCAATGAGCTGCCCTCTGCACCTGTGGCATATGTTGTGGCAATGAAAGAAACTTACGGAACTATGTGCCACATTCTTCAAGCCATAAAATACAAAGATCACTGCTGGTTGTATTTGAGGGGATCTTAAAGCGATTGGTCTTTTAATGGGATTCCAAAGCGGATTTACCATATTTCCGTTGTTTCCTCTGCCTATGGGACAATCATGATAGGGAAAAGCACTATAAAGGTAAGGAGTGGATAAGAAGAGAAATTCATTTCGTGGCAACAAAATGTAAAATTCAAACCATTGGCTGACCCACAGAAGGTCTTTCTTCCACCTTTACACACTAAATTAGGGCTGATGAAGAACTTCGTGAAGCTCATGGACAAAATGGTGAAGGTTTCAAACATCTTAAATCTGTTATCCCTGGTCTGAGCGATGCCAAATTAAAAGAAGGAATATTCATTGGACCTCAAATCAGAAAGTGATCAGTGACAAAACTTTTGATACAAAATTAAATGCAAAGGAACTTGTAGCATGGTGGTCATTTAAAGGTGTTGTTCACAGCTTCCTTGGTAACCAAAAAGGTGCAAACTATAAACAGCTGGTACAGAATCTTCTTCAAACATATCAGAAATTGGGGTGTAAGTTGTCTCTAAAAATTCACTTCCTGTAATCCCATTTGGATTTTTTTCCGGAAAATTTAGACGCAATAAGTGATGAACAAGGTGAACGTTTTTACCAAGACATCTCGCAAATAGAACGTGATAAAGGCAGATGTGATGCATAAATGATGAGTGACTACTGCTGGTTTCTAATAAGAGAGAATATGACAACACATAAAAGGAAAAGTCTGAAGTGATCATTCCCTTCAACCACATAAATGTGAGTAGCCATTTTATTTTAATTAACATATTTTCCACTAAAATAACTAACCATATTAAGAGTATTTGGGAGCTTTTCATTATTAGAATACACATTCTTGGAATTGCTGAGTTAATTTTTATTTACAATTTATCATAATAGGAATTGCAAATGATCTGAGGGTGACACAGAAAAATTGATTGCAGTTTCAATTCAGAGCATCAAATTCATTAACATTCAGCTTCCTTCATTTCTGCACATTTTTTAAAGTTCAAATTTGTAGACTAGTATTATGCTCTGCATCCTTTATCATAGGCTCATTCGACTGTGGTCATTGGAACCTGAAATCACAACGTTCTTCTTTGAATAGATGGCCAATCCATTATGACTTGCTTTAATGATCACAGCTATTCAGGTCGCTTGTCTTAACATGCCCTAAAAGCCATATCAAAAATGGTTTACACATTACAAAAGACTGGCATAATCAGGTAAATAATTTGGTCAGGAGAGGGTGAAAATACCCCTTTTTCTGCAATGCTACTTGTGAGAAAAGAAATCAGTGAAGCATATTCAATTACATAAGGATATATATACTTGATTTTACTTACTGTGATGCTTGTTGCTGGCCATAGGAACTTGAATTTGTGGCAATACCAATTAGCTGTTGACTGCTTCCATGCTGTTGCTGCTGGTAGGCAGTCACTGTTTGTGCATCCTCCTGATTTATAATGTGATACTGCACATTATCCACACACTGCAAATTGGGATAGATGTGACGTAGTTCTTCCAAAGAGAGAGTTGTGGCGGTACCACCACCATTCACTACCTGATAGAACTGTGACATTTTAAAACAATTATTCTACATGTGCCACTGCTTTCCTAGTCCTGCAACAAACAGAAAATGGAATTTTAATTGGTTAATGTATTTTTAAATGCACAGGAAATGTCTTTTTTCTTTAAAGTTTAACATCTCTTTTAGTGTAGTTCTGCAAAAACAGTGGATGAAATTGAAGAAATAAAGACCCTAATGATCCTGAAATCCATATTGTAAGACTCGCACAATAATCTTCCAAATTATGCTAAAACCCGAAAAACAACTTTAGGAGACAACCCATTTCACGCAAGATTCCTTATTTGTACCTCTGTAATTAGACGGAAGACATATTATCTCTATACCAGAGAGGAGGGTAGAAAAGGCTAATGTGAGTATTGCCACATCAGGATACTGCCTCAGTTATTAAGTGGATTAACAGGAGTCAGCTGCTAGCTGCCGAACGAGAAGGTTGTGTAGTGAGAGTGCGGAAACGGAGAGCTGAAGATTAGAACATGGGTGTTGATTTGCAGCTGTACAGGATAAGAATTGGAGTATTTGGAGGAAAGAAAAGGAAGAATCAGTACAAAAAGGAACTCAAGATACCAGTTCAACTATGGATAGCACTAGTATTAGCAGTCTTACTAATAATAGGCGGAGTGGAACCAAACCCAGGACCAACGGACTTGAACCAAATTGCAGATATGTTCAAAAAGATGACAAAAGATTTAGCAGATGTAAAGAAGATGGGGACAGAAATGGGAGCTAAATTGCACACAAATACTGAACTTGGAAAATAATTATACCCAGATGCATTTTGATTATGAAAAATGGGCATTTTCGTTTAAAACAGAGAGGCTTTCTTTTAAAAAGTGGCCTACCTAATTTAATTAAACAGTTAAACAAGATGGAAATTCACTAATTGCCTTAAAACTGCTTACTATTTACCTTAACTGCAAAATTATGAAATCTGAATTTTTTAGTGGATTCTACAGAGCTATAAATATTGCTGGTCCACAATAAGAAAACGTATCACATTTTGTTCTAAATGTACACTGGAGGCAAAAAGTTCTGGCATACTTCTTTTTTTTCTGCTAAACAAATTTTTGCACATAAGTTGAGCCTTTTATAACAAGATACAATAAAAATAATATGCTGTTTAGTAAATAATTTGGAATGAGCAATACAAGCAACTTGGCCTCCGCTATCACCATGTGGTGAAGCTGAATGGAAAACTGCCGCAAACACGGCAAGATGGAAACTGCATAAAAAATGAATATGAAACTACGATCTTCCCATTGAAAATCGGAACAAATTTGAGCCTTTAGCCAAATTAACGGAAAATAACAATAGCATACTGCAGAAAATGGAAAAAGCCAACAATGAAGCAAAATTCTGGTGGACTTTTAAAAAAGAAAATGGGCAAATGTTAATTTTCAGCAATAGCCACGGAAGAGGAATTGCTACAAAGGTAGTACAGAACTTCAACAGTCCTAAAGCCAAAGGGCTAGTTAAACCCGGTGCAAAGTTAAAGTTACAAATACAGCCACTGCTAGTGCACAAGACTTGAGTAAGGAGGATTGTATTGTGATCATTGGTGGCTCTAATGATATGGGTGATGGTGATTTGGAACATATAAACAAGTGTTTTGAAAAGCTATTGCCTGAACTATCAAATACCAATGAGGTTGTTGTGGATTTACCCACTAGGCATGATGTGTATAAAACTTCTGCTATACAAAATGAGGTTAGCAAAATCAATAATAGTCTAGCTGAATAATGCAAAATGTACAGCCACGTTAGATTAATCAAGGTGTCTAGTGCCTCAAGAAACTTGCACACCAGACGTGGCATGCACTTCAACAAGCATGGCAAAAGAATCTTAGGGGAAACCATTTGTAAAACATATCAGGATGCTGTAAAGCAGAATAATGCTAATCCCATTTCAAAAAACTGAATAGCAAATGTACCAGTCCTAACGATAATTTACTAACCCTTTCCACACCAGAAACCTTTTAAGAATAAAATAACAGAGATTACTTTGCACTACATCTCAACATTCAATCCCTTAGAATTAAAATGTTGCATTCTTAGCATAAATTAATATTGGCTAGATAGTGATAAGTTAGAATTAAGCTATGTATTAGCATGTTCCTTCAGTCAAAATAAAACTGCCTCATGACAGAATCCCCATTTCAATAAAACAAAACTGGAACTTTTAAAATATATCACTCATCTATGTGAAGAAAATTGCTTTGAAGCTGCTGCTATACAGCTAAAAGTAAGATAATTGTTTCCTCCATATACCGTATCCCCTCAAACAATGAAGAAGAGTTCATTATTAAATTACAGCAATTAATATGACTCCTGTATAAATTTAAAAAACACAGTGTATACACATTACAGGACATTAACATGGATATCATGATCATCAGTAACTCAGTCAATAAGCTGCTTAATTCTTTAAAATCATTTAATTTCTATTGCTTAAATGATAAACCTATCAGGAACAGTGCTTGCCTTGATAATATAATCACTAATGTACATCGTGCACAGTTAAAACTGGTGAAGTACAATGTAGCTTCTCTGACTATGATTGCTTATGGTTAAATATTTAATATTAATTCAATCAGCAACACAAACATGGAAACAAACATTATTAGACTGATGAACGACAATAGGCTTGATAAGTTTAAAAAGGCATTTTCATATGCATTTTCTACATTCCTTAATATGTTCTCGCATATTTTTGACAAAATCTGTCCAAAAATTATTTAAAAAAATCAGTCACAAACACATTATTCATAAACAGAGACAAAAAATTGGTACATTCCATACTTAAAACAAATCAGAACTTGGCTCTTAATATATCACTCCAAGTATCACACCAATGAATTTGCAGAGATTAAAGAAACACATTTAAAATTAAAATGGTACTACAAAATAGAACTAAAAGCTGCTAAATGTAGAGCTAATGAATACATCATTCAAAATTCTAAAAACAAATGTAAGGCAGCTTGGAAAATTATAAAAATTGAAATAAACAGGCCGAAAAAGAACATGAATATACCCATCACAGCTGATAAACTCAACACCTACTTTGTCAATGTACAGCATTCACCCAATATATCGAGCCCACAAGTAAAATCAGCTTTCAAAAACTTGAACATTCCTCTGTGAGCCCAATTTCATTGGTCCTATATAACTCCGGAAAAAATCTGCACTGCCATCAGACAACTCAGTAATTCCAAAGCAAAAGACTTATGGTCTTTCAAATTTTGTTATTAAACATAAAGCAGAAGAAATCATTTACCCATTAACGGTGCTTGCCAATACTATTTTAGAACAAGGTGTATTTCCTGACTGTTTGAAACTAGCAGTGATAACTCCTATCTATCTACAAAAAAAGGTGATCAAGTGAATCCAGATAATTATGGACCCAGTTCTCTCCAAAATAATCAAACCTTGTATGCAAAAGCAACTTTACCAGTATTTTGACACTAATTCTTTACTAAGCACCTCTCAGTTTGGCTTTAGACCAAAACTCTCAACTGTAAATGCGATTGAAAATATAAATATACGAATGCTTTGAGAACAAACTCTCGGCCAGCATAACCCTGGTTGATTTAAGAAAAGCATGACACTGTGGCAAATCCAATATTGATTAAAAAGCAAAAGCAGTATAAATTATCTGAAGTAGTCCTTAATCTCTTTAAATCATATTTAGAAAACAGATTCCAGGTGGTGAAAATAAACAATAAAATCTCTGAATCACTGCTTCTAACTAAAAGAGTACCACAGGGTTCAGTACTAGGTCCCTTCTTATTCATCTTATTTCAGTTAAATGCAAAGAATTATGATAGTAAATCTGTTAACCTTCTAGGAAATCACATAGATAAGAAACTTTGTTGGGAACATCATATAAATCACCTCAGTGGCAAATTAGTTCGAATCATATTCATGTTATATAAGCTTTACCACATTGGTGATAACCTGCTTATTCAGGTATATTATGCCTTCTTTCACTCATGCCTAATATATGGTATACTTCTATGTTGTAATTCTGCAGCAACACAAACTATATTCAAGTGGCACAAAAAGACAATTAGATGTATTGCTAATCTGGATTACAACCATTCTTGTAGAAAGTTTTTCCAAAAACTTAAAATCATGACAGTCCCTGCTTTGTACATTTACCATCTACTAATCTTCATCAAAGGAAATCTACAAAGATATACACCCAGACACACAATACATGGCTACATAACAAGAAATACTTCTGCTTTAGACTTACCTTTCTCAAGACTGTCAAAAATACAAAGCAGCTACAAATACCTAGGATTAAGTATGTACAACAAACTTCCAAAATATATTTTGTCACTACCTGATCATAAATTCAAAACATTTCTGGACAAATGGCTGAAAACTAAAGCATTTTATTCAATACAAGAATTTTATGAATGCAATAATTTTCACATAGATGAATAGATGTCTAGGCCATCCTTATCATATTGTAAACAGAAAGAATGAGCGTGTGCGCGTGTGCGTGTGCGTTTTATTTCTATTTAAAAAAAAAGTAATGTTAAAATTTTAATGTGTATGCAGTAGTAGTAAAGTTATTGTAAATGATGTAAATAATCATATGAAATCTGTGTTGAGACTAATTGCAAAACTGCTAAACAGGCAATAAACTCTATTCTATTCTTCAATTTGGAGAAAACCTTATGATCAATGCAGGATTTTGAACAACATGCCATGGTAGTCTGTTAAATTGGGAAAGAAAAGCTTTCATTACTACAAATTGTGAAGATGTGCTAAGATGAGAAGATATTAAACTTATCAACTACAAATGTCATTGATTTAATGGCTAGATTATTAATGAGATCAACAAGAAAGCAGCACTGAGTTGGAAGTACTGTGACCAATAATGAACACATTATGAAGACATGAAACTGAAAGATTTCCATCCTGTGATTGGAATGAAGTAACAGACTGTCTAAGAATGAGAAGCATCTAAGCAGAACATAGTGCCTTATTTTTCATTACTTGTACAGATCAAGAAATATATATATATATATATATATATATATATATATATATATATATATATATATTTTGACATACTAGATGCTTAAGATATGCATTTCTTCATTTGCAAGAAAAGCAAAATAGATGAGAAATAGATGTAATGAAATTTATTACATTTTTTGTAGGGAAAAATGAACTTTGTAATCTTTCTGACAAAGATACATTAAAACACAGATGATACCACCCCCTTTGCAGGTAAAAATTTAAATAACACTCACTTAATATGATAATGGAATCAAACTGATTAAAAATGGCTCAATATCAACCTTCCTTTCACAGATTTATTATACTACAAAACTACCCATTTACCACTACTCTACAATGAATTTATCTAACATTATAATATGGTATTACAGACCAAGGTTATGCTTTTAGTAGCTCTTTTAAACCATTAATACTAATATAAAATAAAAATAAACAAAAATCTGAATATTTTAATTAGGTTTGATATCCATTCTTACTACACATATGATAATGGGAATTTAATTTAGAAAAGAAATTCAGGAAGGAAATGCTCCAGGTCTAAATTTAGAGTATCGCCTCAACATTTTCAATTTGAGGTCTGAGGAAAACCTCAAGTAGAATGATCCTGGCAGAATTTAAGTGTAAAATATATATTTGCTGTGGCACTGTCAACTGCCAGGGTCATATCAATGCTGCCGGAATTTGTGCTGGAATTTAGTCCTCTAGTAGTTCTTTTGCATCCCAATAAATATACTAACTGTAGCTTTTAAGCACACTTAAAAACCATCAGTCAGGGCTAGGTCTGTATCTGCAACCTTGGGATCAGTAGGCCTACACATACATGCTTTAATGACCTCAACTACCAGTGCTGACCCATGTTGGGACCAGGGGCAGTTCTTCCTTGATGCGTTTGAATCGCTGAGTTACCTACTTACGTCACAACTAGTGTTTCATTTTAAAACGCCAAGGTGACCATAACACTTGTGGTGAGTGAGGAGACGTTGGGGGGGCAGAATGCATTGATGGTTACCATGGCTACGGATTCGTTTCATAGAAGCCATATATTCCGAACCAACTCGTGTTGCCAACACAATACAGAACTTTCTTCCTACTTTTTGGTTTATTTGAAAAGAAATTTGTTGGTAGAAGTGGTAACTTGCCTGAAGTGAGCCTGGTGCATCATGTGCTACTGTTTATTATCACTTTGCATCCTGTGTAAAAACATACTTTATGTGATCAGTGATTGTCTGATATATGAAGTGTTTAATTTTTCATATTTTAGAGATTTACAATGAATTCAACACACGACTTGGTGTGTTTCCAAACATCCTTTTCTTTATGTAAAAATAATGACAAACATGTCGTGGTACATGTCGGTTGGCCAACACCAGTACTTTGTTTAGAAAAACTTTGTGTCAGAACCCCTTCAAAATACACGAGGAAATTTAAGTCCCGTTGGAATAAGGAACATGATTCTGTCAGTCTGAATGGTCTGAGAAAAACAATAAGAAAATCACAGATGCTTTTCGGGAAACCTCACGTCTATATATTGTAGAATACAATGAGAACGTTATGCTTAACAGGCTTTTCATTCAATATCCCATAGGGAAGCGGATAACAAATGACATTTCGTGGACAAAATGAAAGTGAGGACTCTTTAAATAAAGGTTATTTTAAGAAACTTTTGGATTCATATAGAGGGAAGCCCCATCGAAATTCAAAACCACTATTCCAGTATAAAATTCATTTTTGCAATGCTGATTTTACAAATTTAGGTTAACCATTTTCCGAGTCACCTAAATAATTTGCCAAGAACTGCACCTGCTTGGGACTGTCTCTCAGAAAGCTTAAACTCTGAATTTAAAATATGACATTCAAATGTATATTTTATTGAATTTTGTACTTCAAAATAATATATTATAATAATATAATATTTATTTAGTTAATTGATCGAAATTAATCATTCCTTCACACTAGCCATGTATAGGCTAAGGTTTTGGATAGATAGTCAAACTGAAAATTTCTATGAAATGTCCGGGATTTGAACCATAAATCTCCTGGACCAGGAGATCCATGGTTCAAATCCCGGCCATGGCATTGAATTTTTCAGTCTGACTATCTAATATTTATGTCTTCATTCTCACACCAATCAATAACATACATTTCGCAGTGCATATACCGCAGTCGTAGTATTTAATTGCAACAGCAGTATGGTCCAAAACTTTCCATGTATAAAATTTAAAATATCTAAATATATTTTATTATAGTTATTTGTAAATAATACAACATGGATACATGTTCAGATATGCTCCTGAACACCAGTTTTCATTAGTATGAACTGAAAATATAAATAGGGTTTCTTTGGTTCAAAATGATAGCACACTCTAAGATACTTTTTATTTTTAAATTGCCCTTCCTTCTTAAGCAAGATGGAACCATTAAGGCTTGGATAGGTGTTGTTTATATCATTGTTTTCCATTACAATTTAATAACGCTTTTGTATTAGATTACAGGAAAAAACAGGTATATTTATCAACTAGTTTAATATATGTATAAAGTTTATAACTTTAAACTTCTAGGGAACTTGTTGCTTTTGTTTCTAAATATCAATAGTGTATGACATTAGCCTAAGTTGTTCAACATTAATCTGTTTCCTTAATTGCTTTTAGAAAGTGAAGTTATTGATAATTCCTTTTCTCTAACATGGATATCCCTTTTCAGGACATTTTCAGTTTTATGATTTAGCATTTTCTTTGGATGTAATGCTTTGGAAATGCAACGCATGCTATTAATCAACTCAAGCTCATATTTTTTCACAAGGTTTGTAAAGCTTCTTTTACGTAAATTTTGATGTAGCTCCTTAATTTTAAGCGTTTCTCAAAATGTGCTCCGAGACCCTTGCTTTCAGCTGTAATTTCTCAAGTGTCCTCTTACTCCTTTATTGTTTTGCCCCTTCCAAGCGTTCTGTCTTTTTATATTCAATACATGTGAAAATTTGCTATGTGTAAATGGTCCATATTGTCAACCTAGACAAGGGCTATTCACTTATACGAGGGGCACTATTAACATTTGGAGCCTGATAATTAAAACAAAGTAATTTGTGATTGAAAACTGCTTTATTGTTTTTCAAAATATTCTCCTTTATGATCAATAAACTTCTGCATCTGTTTGAATCACTTGTTAAAGCATTTATTCCAGTCTTCTTGAAACACCTCCAAAACATAGTTTTTGAAGGCATCAACGGTTTCTTCTGCCGACAAAAATCATTGTCCACACAATTTATTCTTGATGTTCGGGAACAAAAAGAAGTCACTGGGTGCCAAATCAGGACTGTATGGCAGATGAACCATTAATTCGATTGACCCTTCAAAAACTCTGTTGTTAGACGAGATGTGTGTGCGCTCGCATTGTGAACAATCCTAAGATTCTTGTTGATTTTCCTTACTTCACCAAAAACTTTTGGCAAACAAAAGGTTGTGTACCATTCTATATTGACCATTTTACGTTTCTCTAAAGGCACTGTTGCCACATGGTCGGTTTTGCTGAAAAAGCAGGTGATCATTTGCTTTAAAGTGTTCAAGTGTGAACAAATTTTGTTGGATTTGCTTCATCTTAAAATACCCATATGTCGACTGTTTACGTTCTGGCTTTTTTATATATATATATATATATATATATATATATATATATATATATATATATATATATATATATATAAAACCATGATTCTTCACCCGTTACAATCTTATATGTCTTTTGAGGCACTGCCATTGTATTTCTTTAGCATTTTTGTACACCAATTGACACGAGCATCTTTTAGATATTGTATCAAATCATGTGGGATCCAACAAGAGCAAACCTTTTTTTCATGGCTCAATAATCATGCAATATTTTATGCATACTGGTGGAACTAATGCCTAGGATTGCCTCAATCTCACAATATGTTGCATGACGATCTTGCATTATTAGTTTTTGCACAGCATCAATATTTTCTGGCACAACTGATTTCTGACGACCTTCACAAATTTCATCATTGAGCGAATGGCGGCTATGATTTAATTTGTTATACCAGCGTTTCACAGTGGCAAAGGATGGAGCTTCATTGACAAATGTGGAAGTTAGTTGATCAATTCATCTGTCTTGATAATCCATGTCGAAAGTCATAAATCATTGCACAACATTTTTACGAGTTAATTCCATGTTTTTGTTGACACACAATTTTGAATTTGTGAAATGATGCTGTGTTTACAAAAGTATGAAGTAGATTACAGTCAACAATGTCAAAATTTCCATTGGAAACATCATACAGCACCTACAACATTCAGAGTTACCAAGGCTCAAAACATAAATAGTGCCCCTCGTATTCAGGAAATATGAGTGGTCTCAAGTCTACAGGTTCTTGTAGCCCCTTGCATCTCTTATAACAAGCATGAATCATGCATAGGATACCTATCCTGTTTAGATCCTTGTGTTCTAAATATCAATAGCTTAGGGTTAAGAAAGTGCTTAAAAGCTACAGCTCCGTGTGAGTAGATTTACTAGCATGTAAAAGAACTCCTGCAGGATGAAATTCTGGCAAGGCTGATATGATCCTGGTAATCAACAGCACTGTTAAACAAAATATTTATTGTGTATCAATTTCTGAGCTAAGTTGTAGTCAGATTTAAATGAATCTCACTCTACTTATATCCTGAAACCAAAATGAATCCATGGGCATGTAGTTTGATGATTCCAATATTCAAAAAAACTTGTTAGCTTATACTTGATTAAGATTAGGTTTACTAAGAAGGGGATTCAGCACCAAAACTTGTGGTTTATTGTACCTAAGCCCCAATTGGAGCATACCCAGGAGGAAGGGTGAGGCAAGAGGAGACAGAGAGTGGCCGACCCAAGGAGTCATGACAGCGCCAAGACACCCGCCGACACTTCTTCCCTGAAAGAGACCACCGGATGAGAGATGAAGTGAAATGCTAATGGAGATGAAATGGAGGGACAGGAAATTCAGGGGATGTAATTAACCTACCCAGCATTCGTCTGGCGAACTAGGAAAACCCCTGATAAAAAGCCATACGCCTAGAGACCCGGGAAAAGTTACCTATTAGAAAAGAAAGATGTCCATTACAACTGATACATCTAAACGGTCATCTCTTACCATATTTAGATGAGAAGACACTTTTTGTTTACAGAGAAAGCTGGTAAAGCCAAATGTTTGGCATGTAGTAAGATAGTCTGTGCATAAAAAAAAAATACAATTTAAAGAGACATTATTCCACACATAGTTATGAATATAAGCACTATACTAGAAAAGCATGTGCTGCACTTACAATACTGAAAAGAAACCAAACATTATGAAGATGCTGATAATGATTACATCAATATAAGACAACTGTGCATGTGAGTTAAGTAGAGCTTCTTGGGTTACCAGCCGTGCATATTTATAAAGTTGATCGAGCTTTTGGCCATGCTTACTTTATGACCGAAAGCTTGAGCAACTTATAAATATGCATGATTGGTAACCTGAGAAACCCTACTTAATCATTGTAGTGAAACTTCAACTCTTACATGTGTATGTCAGTTTCACAATTTCATTCTTCACTGAAAGGCATTCAATACCTTTTAAAGATGGAAATGGAAGGGTGTATGATTATGACAGCAGAGTTTACCCAAAGGAAAATTAAGCATTCATGTCCAAATGCATATCCACCTTCCTCAGTATTGTCACGACTGGCGGCAACGCGCCAGTGCGGAGAGATAAGGGACTAATAGTATAACAAGGAGATACAGAGCTTGCTGAAACAGATAAAGATAGCCCAGAGATAAAAGGCTTGCGGAAAAATATAAAGTTAGATAAATGGAAAATTCTAGTGACATCTTGATAGAGAACATTCTAGAACAGTCTAGAATTATCAATGGAGGTATATATAACAGATCCGACTCGCCAAGAGAGAGTCGTAAACGGAGTTGTAACGAGAGTTGCTGTTGTAAACAGAGTTGTAATGAGAACTGGAAGTTGAGTGAACTCTTTTGTTTGTGGTCAACGGACTTGAGCATTGTATTTGTGTATGTTACGTAATTCTGCTACTGTAAGGGTTGAGCAAAGTGTATTTCTACGGAAATAAAGAACAATTTGAATTTCTGCAAAATGGACTTTTAATTCTACGAACCCACAAAGTCATAACTGGAGTCAGGAAGTGGAACATTCGTCAATGGACTCGGCACTGGAAAAGATTTTACAGAAAATGGAAGAAATGAAGACGGCTAACGACCTCACCGAGAAAATGGAAGAAATGAAGGCCGAGTTAACAACGAAGACGCAAACGGCAAATAACAAGCCTTGCCGCGGAAATGAAGGCGGCGAACGACAATTTGGCCACGGAAATGAGGGCCGAATTATCTGAAATTAAGGCTGCGAACGAAGCCCTCGCCGCTTAATTTGAGAAGCGGTTGGCCGGCGTAAAGGAGGACATCACGGAGTTGGGCAACCGCGTCGAAGACCTGGCGAGCCGCGTTGATGACCTAGAGGGAAAGGCCGACAACACCAAGTCCCTGAACGCCATGGTGGAGAACGTCATAGACAGGAGGTTGGTAGGATTTAAAGGTCGACGAGCCGGGACGCGACACAACATCTGCGGGCGTCAAACCGCCGAAGTACGACGGCACGTTCACATTCGAAGTCTTCCGCCGCCAGTTCGACACAGTGGCCAAGCACAAGTGGTTCCCAGAGAAGAGCCCACACAGCTAATAGTCAGCCTCCACGGACGGGCCGCAGAAGTCCTGAACGCAGTCCAGACAGCAGCGGCGCCCAAGGACATCTGGGAAGCCCTGGAGAACCGCTTTGAAAACCGCAGCCAGCTGAAGTCAAGGTCGCAGCAGCCAGGGGAGACGCTGCAGGAGTTCGTTCTGGCAATAGAGCAGCTGGCCAGGTAAGCCTTGGTCAACCTCCCACTCGAGTTCGTATCCCGAGAGGCTGCCTACACATTCGTTGACGGGCTACGAGAGACCGAGATATAATGCTCGGCGACTACAAAACCATCCACGAGGCGCTAACGGCAGCATTGGGGATGGAGGCGGCCAAGTTGAAGGCTACTCCCGCGTCGAGAACAAGGAGTATCCGCTACACTGGGGATCGAAAACCAGCCGAGGGAGGCCGGCGAAGACCAAGTGTTGGGGGTGTGGCCAGTCGGGAAACTTGGAGACTGCCCACATCTGAGTGCAGAGGGTCTACTCACATTAGCCCTGTCCCCGTAGGAACAAGACCCGGGCCTCTTAAAACCAGGGAGTATCCGAGCTGTCCCAAAGGGCGCTCGGCGTCCACCGTGGGGCTTTCCATTAGGGCAAGACCTAGTTTCCTAACAAGCCCCCATCTGGTCCTAGGACACAAGACGGGACGGAAGTGGATACGCCACTTACGCGCGTCAACACTCAAGGTGAAGACTACCGATATGACCTCGGTGGGGCCGCCTGGTGATCTAGCACACCTTCTACTAGCTGAGCAGGCTAGTACCCGGAAACTTAATGGCTTCCCTCAACCCCGTCCGAAGACGTACCCAATCTCCCACGGGCATCGGGAACACACTGCCCCCTCGAGACCAACGGAGACTGCCCACACCAGGGAGAGAAGAACGAGTAAGGGGCGGCGTGGCGAGGAGCACGTCAGCGTCGTCCACACCATCTCCTCGAATGACACTGCGCGCCGTAAGACGACGGATGGATGACAGCCTCATCGCGGACGGTTGGGTGAGAGGGAAGCCGTGCTCGTAGGACACCGGGGCAGCCGTGGCCAAGGGTTTGTCGTCGAGAAAACCCAGCCGACCATACCAGCTAGTGACGGCATCCGGTGACACCTTGCCTGTGGAGGAGACCCTACTGAAGTTGACCTTGGGACGGAGTGCCGTGCGTCAGTGGGTGCTCGTCGCGAAGGTGGCTGAGGAGGTGATACTGGGACTGGATGCCCTCAGGAGCCGCGAAGCGACGGTCGACGTCGGCAGGAAGGTCCTGCGGCTTAACGGGGAAGAGGTCATACTCCGGCAACCCGAAGAGCGCCTTGGAATGTGCAGAGTCGTCTTGAAGGAAGACGTGGAGGTGGTGGTGAGGGCGAGACTGGGACAGCAAACGAAGAACATGATGCTGGACACCAGAGGATGCCTGTGCACGGACTATGTGTAGCCAGATCATTGTTGCCGTGCCGAGAGGAGGTGCCAGTGAGGCTGCTTAACCTAGCGGACACCGATCACGACGTCCAGGCCGGAACGGAGCTGGGGACGTGCGATCCCGTCGTAACTGCATTCGACATGAAACAGGAGCCACCGCCGACGCAACACCTGGAGCCCCGGCTGGAAGGCTTATTGGAGAGGGCAGCTTGACCGCCACCTGACCGCAGAACAGCTCGAGAAGGTTTGACAACTGCTGAGACGATACCAGCGTGTCCTCAGCCAAGGCAGAGAAAAACTACTGCGTCACCCGACCAGTTACTGGCGATAGTGAAAACCTTGGAGCACTTCAACAAGTACCTGTACGGTCAGCCATTCCACCTGAGGACTGGTCACTCCGCCCTAACTTAGCTATTCAGCTTTAGGAACCTGGAAGGCCAGACAGCACGTTGGGTCCAGAGGCTGCAGGAGTACGACTTCACCTCTGAACATCGTAGAGGGAAGAGCCACGGTAACGTATACGCCATGTCCAGAGGACTGCGGCCAATGCACAAGAGTGGAAAAGGAGCGTGCCGCAGTTGTCAGAGTGGGCACGGCAGTGCCTGCGGATGGCTGGGATAGCGCAGGCCTGAGGGAGCAGCTGGCGGACGCAGACTTGGGGACACCCTTGAGAGAAGTGGAGGCAGGGACAAGACCAACCTGAGAGGACATCGCACCAAGAAGCTCCACATACAAGTCGTACTGGGCCCAATGGGACTCACTGAAGACAAGAGAGGACGTGCTGTTCGGGGTATGGGAATTTCCTGATGGGAAGACGCAGAGAGAACAGTTGGTACTTCCCTGAAGTAAGATCCCGGAGGTCTTGTACGAAGACTACAGGAGGTACTACAGGAAGACACCTGGGAGCAAACCGAACAATCGACAAACTCCGACAGCGCTACTACTGGCTGAGGCTCCGAGCAGATGCTGAGAGATGGTGCCGTCAATGTCACGTGTGCGCGGCGAGTCGCGGGCTCCAAACTAGGAGCCGGGGTCGCATGCAGCAATACAACGTCGGAGCGCCATTCGAAAGGATCGCCGTCGACATAGCTGGACCATTCCCAGTGTCCGACCGAGGCAACAAGTACCTGATGGTGGTCATGGACTACTTCAAGTGGCCGAAGGTGTATGCCATCCCGAAACAGGAGGTAAAGACAATCACAGACTGCCTAGTATAGCAAGTGTTCTGCCGATTTGGAGTGCCGTTAGAGCTCCACATCGACCAGGGCACCAATTTTAAGTCCAACCTGATGAGGGAGGCACTGGAAAGATCTGGGGTGAACAAGACCCGCACAACACCTCTACATCCCCAGTCGGATGGCATGGTCGAAAGGTACATCAAGACCTTAGAGCACCTGAGGAAGATCGTGGCCAGCCATCAGCGAGACTGGGACATCAAGGTGCCACTGTTCTTGCTGGCCTACCGCTCAACACACGACAGCACTGGAATGATGCCAGCCAAATTAATGTTTGGCCGAGAGTTACGCCTCCCTTGTGATCTGGCTTTTGAATGACCCCCGGACGCAAAACAGCCAGCAACCGAGTATGTGGAGAACCTGGTGGACCATTTCCACGACATGCTTGAGATGGCTCGTCACAACATTCAGAAGGCGAGCGACCGCATGAAGACCCGATACGACAGACAAGCCAACAGCCAAGGGTCCCAGGAAGGTCACTGGTCTGGTTGTATCGCCCTACTCGGACCAAGGGACGCTGCCTGAAACTTCAACAGCCATGGCAAGGACCGTACCGGGTGGTGAATTGGATTAAGGACGTGGTCTAGTGCATTCAGAAGGTGCCCCGAGGGAAGATGTTGGTGGCACACCTGGATCGTCTGGCCCGCTACGATGGTGCTGTTCGGGACGACCAGCCTTGAGGAGGGAGTAGTGTCGCGGCGACGCGCATAAAAGGTTCGCGCGGAGCGATAACGCGGCTTGTTTACACAAGGGAACTGAGCCCGCCTCGGTAGCGTAGATGGTAGCATGTCTGCCTCACGTCCAAGAGGTCCCGAGTTCGAATCTCGGTCAGGGTGAGTTACCCGGATAAGGTTTTTCCGGGGTTTTCCCTTGTCCTTCAAGACGAATGTCAGGTAACTCTAAGCTCTATGGGCCCTGCACTCATTTGAGCATCATTGCACCCAATTCATTCAACGTCCGATGTGACTTACCGTTGGATGACGTAAATTACAAAAAAAAAAAGAAAAAACAAAGGAACTGATAAAGATAGCACGCAGATAAAGGTCTGCCGAAACAAACTGTGATAAATGGAAATTTCTGGTGACATCTTGATTGATAGAGATTATTCGGTTTCTTGATTGTTCTGGAACAGTCTGGAATTATCAGATGAGGTATTTAAGGAAGTGACGACTTGCCAAGAGAGAGTCGTAAACAGAGTGGAGTAGTAAACCGTTGTAAGGACAGACGTAACAGGAGTGTTGTAAACAGATGTAATCAGAACACTGCTGTGGTCATCGACCTTGGTAGATTGCGACTGTGTATGTGATGTAATACTGCTACTGTTTGTGTATTTCTACGCAAATAAAGAACGATTTTAATTTCTGCAAATTGGAATTTTAATTCTACGAACCCACAGTCACAATACACACACTGGACTTGCCATGTATGTGCGATAAGCTGAGGCAAACATCTCCGTATTGCAAATTTTTCCCGATAAGCTTTCTCGCTTTGCCATGTAGTAACTGGTTGAAGAGGATGAATAACTTCTGAATGGTTGACGTCTTTTGGGATATCTTTCCGTATACACCATACAAGAACGAACTGCATACTCCATACACCATGAGCATATCAGCTTTTTCTGTATCCTGCATTTTGTTTGAGGTCTATCTATAGTAAACTATGTTTTTGAGTGCAAAGATGTTATTAACACTTAAAATGCTTAAATCATATTAAAGCAATATTACGCTCTATACATTCAGTGAAAAAAAAAAAAAAATGATATAAAAGTAACCACCATTACTATATTAAGGGTAAACACCGGTGAAAATTCAAGGTTTTTGTAACAAAAACAAAATTTGTTTAACATTATAAAATAGAGTGATATGTTGGCTTTCAAATGATACCATGAATCCATTGTTCTGTCAGTTTTAAAAGTACTAGCAGCACATTAAAACTTTTAAATATCATTCCAGTTTGTTTTTTTTGTTTTTTTTTTCCCCCAAATTTATAATTTTTAAAGCACATCATATGGCCTTAATTGCGTCTGTTTCAAGCTGAAATTCTGTAGCATGCAGTAATTATTTAAAAAGTTAGTATAGTAATGGATTTAAAAATTTACAAAATGGGTTTCATACTGAGTGCTCGACCTGTCCTGTCAATAGCCAATCATGCTGTACCATTATTTATTTTACCTGGGCCGTCCCCGTCCTAACCCATTGGCTAGATAGAAGCACCTGGCAGTTTACTCCTACACATCTGCTAACAGCTTATTCCCAGCCATGGAATAAAGACTGTCTTAAGGTGCAGTTTGACACCATTCATCAGAAAACCATCCATGAGAGTTGTCTTAATTCATGAAATTAAAATTTATGCTGCATAATCATAATCCCTGACATGAGCAGAATGCAACAGTTTTGTTTTTGCAATTTCTCATGTTTTCTTGTCTCAGTACTTCTCAGTATTAAAATTTGTCCACATGATGCAGTTTTCAATATAGAAGCCAGAAATCTTTTGTCTCAGAGAAAAATAATAGTAAATGAAATTAACGAGATGAACTTTTTTCTAACATCAATAGTGTTTATATAATTAAATAATAAATTTCTTATTTCACATGTAAAAATTAAAATTTAATTAAATTAAAATGTAATATTTTTGCTCATAAACTAATAGAAATACTAAACTTTCATTTCATCAATTTACTCAAAATACTGAAGAGCATAATTTTCAAGTATTTTTTTCAATCTAAAATTGCATTGTGTAGAATAGTTTAATCAAATAACAACAAAACACAATAAAAATGTTAATATTGCAGGAACTATTCTTTCTAGTGTTAGAAAATTGGCATTTGAACTCTTCTTAATACTATAAATGTGAAGTACAGTAAAGTTATCTTTAAATATAAATCTTGTGTTACAGTTTCAAATCAGTCCAAGCTAAAGTGTAGATTTTAGGTTTTTCAAAGGTCGGCATCTTTAATTGAACATCAGTTATGTTTACACTGCCTTACATTTGTAAAATAAGAACATGTTTCACAAACTTCCGCTCCCATTATCAACTGACAACTGACTAATTATATTCATGGTGGAGGTGTCTGGTGGTGGTGATATGAACTTACTGTGCTGGTCCAATAATGGGAGTTTAAAGTACATATATTGGTCCTTGTTTTTTGTAATGTGGATGTCTTCCCCTAATGAGAGTTCAGAAGAGTATTTTGTTGTCCTAAGGAGGTTGACTTACAGGATAATATCATGGCGGTTGTTCCAAAAGTGTGTGGCTATGTCTGATTCTATCTGTTTGTGTTTTATGTATCATAGGTGTCTTTTTTAATCAGTTTCTTTATATCTTGCTATGATATGATCACAGTCTGCACAATTTATCTGATAAGTACATTCGACTGTGATCAAATATACACAAACACGATAAAAAGAAACTTAAAAAGCACACTAGAAGAGCATTTCCAATGTCAGTTGGCAAGCAGTGATATGTTGGCAAGCATCAGGTAGTTATAAGCTGTGTGAACGGGTGTGTGCAACAGAGACAAAAACATTAGCACTGCAAAAACAGAATGTTTGTTCTGTGCATCTGTAAAAGTGAAAGTTTAAGTTAGGGCTGTGCTAACATGTTTGGTGATGAATAAAGTGAGTTTAGCATATGATATTTAAATTAAGACATAAATTAAGGATTCAAAAAACTTTCTCAAATAACCATACACTTGAATGAATCTATTTTATTTTTTTATTTATTTCTTCCTAGATGCTTCCATAATTATGTTTCTAACAAGGGGCACTTCTGACCTCGAATGTCCGATACCGCATGTAAAATACTTAGAATAACACATGAGCATTAAAACAACAGCCCCTCTGTCATTTCCAAGCAAAACTCTGCACTTGTCTGCTGGCCCCATTATAAGCTCTATATCAGAGGAATTACTAATTTTCTATGACTGCAATGTGCCGAACCACACGCAAAGGTACATGATCAATACTCAATCATCAAACTGCCTGATAAAATGCAGACACTGACATACCCGTATCATTATTTACAATTGTAATTAGTGCGGCTTTTCATATTAGACTGCGTGAATGTGAAAGTGATTTGGAATGTGAAAACGTGGCTTTAGTGAGGTGTGAACATTGCTCTTGCAAAAAAAAAAAAAAAAAAAAAAAAAAAAAAAATTATTCAAACTTCAAAAGAAATTAAAACAGATCACAGCTCTCACACCAATAAAACAAGAAACTAGATTTGCTAAATTTACTTACCACCCCTGGGCCACAAAAAAGTTCCAAAAAATATTCAAGAAATACAATATAACATTGGCACCAAAAAACAATTACAACATTAAAAACCTACTTCACAGTAATAATACTGATAAGATAAAACCAGAGGAAAAGTCAGGCATTTACAAAATTAAGTGTAAAGACTGTGAAAAAATTTACATAGGAAGGACAAAAAGGAACATAGGCACTAGAAAGAAAGAACACTTCAGGCACTTAAGATACAAAAATATTGATAAGTCCGCAATAGCAGCTCATTTCTGGTCTGAAAATCATGAAATTGAAGATAGCACAGAATTACTAAAATACGTACAAAAACATAGTGAACTCGTCATATGGGAGAGGATATACATAGAAAAACATAAAAACCAACTAATGAACTTTGAAATCCCGCTAGAAGAGAATCCCACATTTCAGTTCATCACTAAATCAACAGATGGCAGCAACAACCCCAGAATTACCCACACCGCTGGATCTAGCGTCAGTCGCACAAGAGCCGTAGATGCAAACGAAGATTTGCGAAACATGTCCTCAAAATAGGTACGAAAGTGAAGCAGATGTGTAAAAATTGCGACTCATCTAAAATTTAATAATTGCTCTTGCACTTTGTTTTAACCATTTCATCAACGTCCCACATCTACACTTAATATAATCACTATCATGTGTGTAGTAAATGTATGTTTGTAAGTTTAATCACTGTTGTAAGTATTTTAAGCAGAGGTTTTCACCATTGTTGACTGAAATTGCAATTACGCACTGATGTAACTGAATTACATATAATTTCCCTTGTATGGAATTGATATCTTGACACTTTGGTTCTCTCTATTAAAACATCATTGAAGGTAGAATAAAATGTTTTGCATAGAAATCACACAGAAAACTGTTTTGTTTATGATCAATTGTTATTCTAAGCATGTTTTCATCTGGTTCTGAGCATTTGAGGTCAAATGTGTCCTTTGCAAGTATTAATCAGTCATTCAAAATACTAGTTTTCTAGACTACAAGTTTCCAAAATTAATAAGTAATTGATAACTGTATTTCTTTCTTTCCATCCAGCTTCTCTTCCTCTATTACACTGAATGTCTGATACCTTTAGCACAAATGCCAAATTCAATAGTCAAGCAACATATATTTTAAAACAGATTTATTTAGACAGATTTATTTATTACCTATGGAAAATTTGAAAAGTGGAGAAAGAACTGAGAAACAACTTTTAAGTGCACTATTATTGATGGCAGGCTTCTCTGAAAATCTAGGACCCTCCCAACCACCCTTTTAAAGCGAACATTTATAGAAAAATTATCACAAGTCAGACCAAAACACGGTCACAATGGCAGTATTGAGCCATAAGAATGACTACTGTCAACCTATCATGGGTAATGACCACACTTCGACTATGCCTTCCAGTTGCAACTACTGCTTTACTTTTTTCCTTCTAAAAACATCCTTCAACTGAGCTTTGAGGATAGGGTTTGTTACTGCCTGGTGACATTAGAGCAGCTGTGGCCACAACGAGGCTTGCAAGCTGCTTGCAACTCTTGAGTCAGTCTCCTGTGGCTCTTAACGTCAAGCTTAGAGTAAAATTAATTTATATAAATAATGAAAACTAACAATACCTCACAGTGGCAGTCAGTAGTAGCAAGTTTGTTATTAGTACAGATATTTTAAATAATTTACAAAAAACCAAACCAAGTGCTCAGCAGTAAGTCTAGCTCTGGACGAGTCTACTGATACCAAAGATAAACCACAACTAGCTATATTTGTGAGATATGTGTCACAGGATTTGGAGGTGATTTAAGTACTCAAGTACTCCTAGATCTGGTTACTCTGAAGGATACTGCTCATGGTTGTGACATTAAAGAAGCCCTGGATGGTGTTTTACAGAAAAAAAATCAGTGCCTATTGGTAATATTGTCAGCATTGCTAACAATGGTGTCCCATCTATGAGTGGCACAAAACAAGGGCTTATTAGGCTTTTAAATACTGATATATCACCTCCTGATTTTCTAATTGTATATTGTATTATTCATAGAAAACATTTAGCAGCAAAGTATTTTCAATACCCGCATACTATGCAGGTAGCTCTAAAAGTAGTGAACTGCTATTAAATTATAGATGAGTTGTATTTATCAGTTAAATTTCGATAGTGAAGTGTATTCGCTCAAGTGCCAAAATATAGTATCAGTTCAAATCTTTTATACAATATATGAAGAACGATAAGCTTGAATGATGTATCTTGGTACTGCTTAGTAAGATGGATAACGCTAAAATTAATTAAATCTAAATATCTGAACTGATCAGATAAGATATTTATCTTATCTATATTTAGATAAGATAAACTTTTGATTTTAACAACTGCATTATTATAAAGGTTGGAAAATTCTGTTTGGGTTCCCAAGACCAAGGGTACTTGCAAGCACTAGGATAGTATGAGAGAAAGCAGGAAATTTGTAAAGAGTGGGGGTAATGACTGGACAACACTGAGCATGCAAATGAGTCTCATTCACTGCAGACCAGAACTCTTCGCACTTAAAAAAAAATTAATAGTGACTAATAAAGCAGTTTGAAGTGAACTTTTCGTTTTCTGTCACAATCTCTTTTCAATTTCCTGTATCTCATCAGGAATTTAGGATATTCCTAAACTAATTCCTTAAGTTCATAAATACCCCTGAACGAAGTGCACTTTTTTCTTAAACTTAACTAAAATGACCTACCCAACCTAGGCTCTAAATAAATTCCAAACAAACGATCATGCAGATAATTATGACTACCTTTTATATAATTTCATTATAACATTCTTTTTGTACTATTCTTTTCTCCAGGTTTTACTGTACATAAATGTGTAAACTTTCAAATTAGCATAGAATTTTAATTACTGATAAATTCAATTTTTCTCTTTTATAAAACAGAAAAGTTGTCACAATGGAAATACGTTTTGCAGATATTGTTACACATTTACCAAGCAGCTAACAACCTTGCTGTAAATTTTAATATAACCTGTGTTTCCATCCTTAATGAAACAAAATTGCCTTCCTCCAAAGCGAAAATATAAGTGAACTGAATATTGTTGCCAGGCATGGTTGAGCTGCGGCTGGCACGTGCAAAAGAGACAGATAGGGCGGCCAGTGCATGGGCGCAGAACTAGTCACTTGCAGAGAGAGAGAGAGAGAGAGAGAGAGAGAGAGCAATAGAGGGAGAAAGACACAGAGATATGTCCATTGGTTTCTCGCTGCACCACAAAACATCGGGTGATTTCGACACCTTTCGAGAAACAGCGGCTCAGGTATACATGTGGCAGTGTGAGCTTTCGCTAGCAGTGTTAAAAGAGTCGAAAACTGATAATCATGCACGTGCAGCTGTGTAGTGATTTGAAAGTCAGTTCTTTTGTTTGTGGAGTGTGGCAGGTGACCTTGAGGAGTACGTTTGTGTATGCTACATCATTCTGCTGCTCAAGGCTGTACAAAAGTGTCTTTCTACGGAAATAAAGAGCATTTTGAATTTATGCAAACTTGACTTTTAATTTTAACTCACAAAGTCCCAATATTTATTAAAGATGATTTGATCCAAATAGTCCTATGGTTTCATATGAGTGATTTCTTTGTGCCAAGAATTTAATTAAAATCAAGCGAAAAAAAAAGTTATTTTTCATTTGAAGTTCAAGTTTTCTAATAGAAACCTTCACAACCATAATAAAGTTTGAGAGAGGAAAGCTCCCATCCTCCCCCACCAGTTCATATGCATCCTGGCTGATGTGGAGGAAGCTCGTTCACAGAAAATAAAGTAGAAAAAGATGGCAGATTTCTTTTAAAAAAGTAGATAAAGGACCATTTACATTTTGTGGTGTTCAATTTAACTCACTCAGATAATATAATAATGTGTCAGTACAAAATCTATTATAAAATAATAAATGACACAAATATTTGTTCTACATCTCTATGATTCAAATTTTCATTAAGTCAACTTTATTTTCACATTCCCTAATAATTCGAGATAGTTTCCATATACGAGATCTGTTCAAAAAGTATCGCAAATTTTTAATTTTCGCAGACTACGTACATAGGTGGTCTGAAAAGATTCCGACCTAACGAAGATACATTTTTTCAGATTTTTTTATATTTTTCAACATGATCTCCATGTAACTCTACACATTTCTCCCAGCGATGCTCCCATCTCTGTAACCCGTCCAAATAGTACTCAGCGTTTGTCTCTGCAAAATAATTGTCCATGAAGGTGATTGTATCTTCATTTGACGAAAATCTTTGTCCGAGCGCAACTTTCAGATGAGGGAACAAGAATTCGCTTGGGGCTAGATCTGGTGAGTAAGGCGGATGGTCATGCAGCTCAAACCGTAATTCGTGGATTTTGGCCATTGCAACCACTGAGGTGTTTCTTCTTTTTCTTTTTTTTTTTTCAATTTACGTCCTCCAGCGTTAAGTCATATCGGACGGTGAATGAAATTGGTGAAATGATACTCAAATGATTCCGGGGTCCATGGAGCTTAGAGTTACCCGACATTCGTCTTGCAGGATAAGGGAAAACCCAGAAAGAACCTTATCCAGGTAACTCACCCTGACCGAAATTCGAACTCGGGACTTCTTGAATGTGAGGCAGACATGCTACCATCTACGCTACCGAGGCAGGCAGGTGTGAGACGGTTCGCTGTCTCGTGGGTTGAAACAGGATTTTCTTTTTCTGCAAATGTGGCCGTTTTTCCGCAAGTTCTGGCTTCAGTTTTGCAAGTAATGATTCGTAGTATGCTCCTGTAATGGATTTTCCTTTTTGATGATAAATGATTAAAATAACTCCATGACTATCCCCCCCTCCACTCAAAAAAAAACGTCGCCATCACTTTTCCAGCCGAAAAAAAGTTTTTTTTTTTTTTTTGTGGAGCCGGTTCCCCCTTTGCAGTTCACTGTTTGTACTGTATTTTTGTTTCGGGCGTATAATGGTGTACCCAAGTTAACCTACAGTAATTAATCGGCGCCAAAACTGGGATTTATTGCGCCTAAACTGCACCAACAGAGCGTTGGAAATGTTCATTTGAACACGTCCTTGGTCTAACGTTAGTCAACGCGGCACCCAACGCGCGGACAGCTTTCTCATGTCTAAATATTGATGTAATATGTGACAAACATATTGACATGTTCACAGCCTCTTCTATCTCTCACTTTAATTCGGCGGTCGTCTAGCACTACTTGGTGAACTTTGGCGATGTATTCGTCGGTAGTTGCAGTTCTGGACGTCCCGAACGTTCGTCTCCCAAGCTCTTACGGCCACGTTTAAATTCAGCTGCCCAAAATTTCACTGTGGTGAATGATGGTGCAGAGTCCCCATACATAGAATCCATCCCTTCTTTGACTTGCGTGGACGTATTGTCTTTTAAAAACAAATATTTAATGACAGCTCGATAATCGATTTTGTCCATTTTCATAAAAACACTCACATCAACTCACTCAAACGACTGTTACATAACTGAGCGTCCAACATGGCTGAAACTTTGGTAACTGTTAACAGATGGACAATAAAATTCACCAGCTTTTATTTACGAGTGCTGCCATCTTTATGTGGAGGTCGGAAACTTTCCAGACCACCCTCGTATATTCGATTTTCGGTTGTTTTGTGGCGCTATGTTGGTATCCATGTCCCTCACTTATGTTGACAAGCTTACCATGTTGAACATTCAGTTAATTGTTGGCAGCTATTTTGCTTGGACGTGTTTTGGCGCGTCTTTGATTTTTGCCTATCCCCCCAAAAAATGGAACAAAGAATCAGTATCAAATTTTGTGGGAAAAACAAAATTAAGTGCTCGGATGCATTCCGAATGTTGACTGTGGCATATAATGAAGCTACCTTGGACAAAAGCAACGTTTATCGGCGGAACGAAAGGTTTTTAGAAGGTCAAGAAGATGTGAACGACGAAGAGCGTCCTGGACGCCCGAGCCCGTCAACTACAGACGAAAACATTGAAGTGAAGAAAATAGTATTGCCAATCGTCGAATCACCGTTAGAGAAGTCGCTGAGGACCTAAACATATCTATTGGCTCCTGCCATTCGATTTTGACCAATTCGTACCAAAGTTGCTAATTTCGACCAAAAACACCATCGCATTAACGTTGCTCTGTCCGCGACGACCCAAATTTGCTCCAGAGGGTCATATGGTGACGAATCATTGGTTTATGGTTATGACGTGGAAACTAAAGCCCAATCATGCCAATGGATGCTGCCACACGAGCCAAGAGCGAAAAAAGCGCACTAAGATTGATCGAATGTGAAGGTTTTGCTTAGTATTCTTTGATTGCAGGGCCGTGGTGCACAGCGAGTTCTTGCCACAGGGTAGAACGCTCATAAGGAATACACTTGCAAGTTATGCGTAATTTGCACGAAGCAATCTGCCAGAAACACCCGGATTTGTGGAAGAACAAAAACTGACTTTTGCAACATAACGCCCCTGCTTATTCTTTTTTTTTTAATTTACGTCCTCCAACATTAAGTCATATCGGACGATGAATGGAATGGGTGAAATGATGCTCAAATGAACCCAGGGTCCATAGAGCTTAGAGTTACCCGACATTCGTATTTCAGGATAAGGGAAAACCTTGGAAAAAACCTTACCCAGGTAACTCACCCTGACCGAGATTCGAACTCGGGACCTCTTGAACGTGAGGCACTCCACCACGCTAACGAGGCGGGCACGCCCCTGCTTAGCATTAGGATTTCATTACGGTGGGGATTCTGTACGTAGGTCACCATGTTGGGCCCATTGTTCCTACGCCCCCAAGTGGGGGCACCCCCGGGAGGAAGGATGAGGCGGAGACAGAGGGCGGCCGACCCAAGGAGCCACGACAGAACAGAGGACAGGATCCCTGCAGTTTTCTTGGATAGAGACTTCCCCCGACAGGTCAGAACGGACACGCTTCCCTACTGCGGGACGGCAACGAGCCCAGCAGCCGAGCTCCAAAGGTCCCTGGCTGTCGGTCCCGAAATGGTCCCAGCAGAGGGGCGGAGATCAGCAACCGATCTAGGAAGAGGAAGTAGTTTTCCTCAGAGCATATCATCCCGCCATGCACCGCCGAGATACTCGCCGACTCTTCTACCCTGAAAGAGACCACCAGATGAGAGATGATGTGAAATAATGGAGATGAAATGGAGGGACAGGAAATTCGGAGGATGTAATTAACCTACCCGGCATTCACCTAGCGACCCGGGAAACCCCCGAAAAAAACCATGGGTCACGTAGGTAGGCCACGAAAATCGAACCCGGGTCTCCCGAATGAGGGCCACAGACGAAACCGCCTGAGCCATCCCGCTCGGTACGCCCCTGCTTATAGATCGTTGCTTGTGTGCGAATTTTTGGCCCAAAAAAAAACACTTATGTTGCCGCAGCTACCGTACTCACCAGACCTGGCTCCCTGTCACTTTTTTGTTCCCAAAACTGAAGAGTCCCATGAAAGAACGACGCTACGCCACGACTGAGGCGATAAAGACGGCATCGAAGGAGGAGCTGAACAAGATTACACACAAAAAAAAAGAAAAAAAAGATTTTTTAAAGTGCTTCGAGAATTGGAAAAAAAGTCGGCGCAAGTGTATAATATCTGGTGGGGATTACTTTAAAGAGGCCAAAATAGATATTCCTGAATTACTTTTTCAGAAAAAAAAAAAATTCGCGATACGTTTTGAACAGACATCGTATGTACATTCAAGTTAACTTCAACTAAGTATAATTTTATTGTTTTTTTTTTAACTACAGAGAAGTTGAAAGCACGCTTTTTTATAAGTACAAAACTTAAAAGAGGCCTTGACTTGGAGAGAAATCAATTGCACTCTGTTGTTATTCATATTTAATGAAAATATTACATATATTTCTTGTGTTATATGTATTTAAACTCAGGAACAAAACCGGACACTTTTACATTTTCTTTGTATGTTGCAATTCATTAGCTTGTTATAAAATATTTGGTAGGCGTTTGTTCTCATGGAAATATAGAGGCTATGTTGATTGTTTCATAAACAAATATGTTATGTTATTAAATATTTGGTAGGCGTTTGTTCTCATGGAAATATAGAGGCCATGTTGATTCTTTTTTGTTTCATAAACAAATCACTGTAGTCGAATATGTGTAATTATTACAGCTATGTGTGGAGAGTCTCAGTTATAACAAATTTGTGTTAGTAATTTTGTGCTTCATTATCATATTTTTTTTTCATGTTGAGTGCATGTGGTTTTGTCATATTTGATCTTAAAAACATGCGATCCGAAGATGTAGTTCGAGCCGTAGCCCTAAACGATGATGGACGCAGTGTATATTACATTGCAAACGTGACGAATATGGCTAGAAGCACAGTCCATGATGGCATAAAATGGCTTACAGAGATGCACGAATACGCCAGAAGACCAAGTTCAGGTCGTCCGAGAGCTACAAATCAAAATGACACGCACATGGTGTTGACAGTTCTTCGTAAACTCAAATATGACGGCTACGACCGTAGCTCAACAATTTGTTAACATGTATGGACACGCAATTTCAGCTAGGAGGAGGCTGAAAGCAAGTGAACTGATATCCAGTAGACCTGCAACCGGTCTAAAGTTGCTCAGAAGGCACCGAGTTGAATGATAGCGTTTTTTAAATGATCATAGAGGTTGGAGAAATGAACAGTGGAGCCGTGTTCTATTCATAGATAAGTCCCGTTTCAATCTGTACCAGGTAGCTTCTGAGGTAGTGCCGCTGTGCCATGGCACCATCGGTATGAAAGCGAAAGAAAGAGAAGTGTATAAGAATTGCGCAAAAGGAATTGTTTATGAGTAGTTGCTCCCTCGTTTGAATAGGCGCGTTAAACGCAAGCGCTCTCTCTTGGTTGTTTTCCGTAGCTTGGTGCCGATTCCAGAACGGCACCGTCTACGCTCATAAGCGCCTGTGTTAAGGGCTAGGGGCTAGGTCTGCTTATACACGGCTTCTTATGGGAGAAGGTCACAGAAGGTAGTGCCGGGATTGCTCTGGAGCATAACTTACGCTTTGCCCGTTAAGAGTGCAGTAAAGCACGGGACTTCAGAGAACCACGATCCTGCCACCTAGCGAAAGACAATGGTAATAATACATTTCGCGCTATACCTTCCTTTAATGCAGTGTCACCACCCTACTGCAAGTTAATACTGAGGAACTTCAAAACGCAAATTAATGCTTAATGAAATCAGTTGCAGAAACACAACACATAGATATCCTTATAAATAAAATTAACTGGGTTTCAATGTGAATATAGTATTAGATTTTAAAATTAAGAGACAGTATTTCAACATGTACATATTTCACAGCAGCAGTTTTGTTGGTACAACATAAAACCCGCGTGTGCAGCATGCGTTGTGTTTTCAAAGCAATGGTAGAGTAGTTCTGTATGTGCTCCTGTAATGGTGTAGTTCATCCTGAGCACGGATTTTTACACTCCCGAATCTGAATCTGCAGCAACAAACAAAAAAAGTCGATGCCGTAAGTTTAATCCGGATATTTATCAAAAGAACAAATGGATTTGCGGCTGTGATGAAAACAATGCAGTGTGAAATAACAATTAATTTCCATTAATTGACCTAATAGTGGTTTAACTATAAAGCCCGGGCCTCAAAGTACTTACTGTTCGGCCGCTCTATCTCCGGCTCTGACATTTCTCGAGAGGGGGAAGCAGGCTGTTGCCAGTTCTTTAGCGGGAATTTCAAGCAGAGGAATAATGCGTATTTTAAATATTTCAGTACTTGCATATTACACGAACCAGGAGCCATATTATTATAATAGCGATAATAATAGGACTTACGAACATTAAAAATCGGAATTCACGCACGCAAAATATAAGCAAAGAAAGTTTACCAACGCAAGCAGCTAAAACCACGTGGCTCAAACAAATTTAACCTGGCAACACAGTGTTGGGTTCGGGAGGCATGCATAGCAGCGACAATGCTGATTGGCGCTAGCAGACAGTTTTAACTTCCTGACCACAACACCGGATGTAGAGATTCCCAGTACTACCAACAGATGCTGTTAGTGTGGGTGAAAGGTGTGAACGAAATATTCGAATGGAGTGGTGTTGTAATAAATATCTTGCATGATAATGAAATTGTAAGTTGTATTTCAGTGTTTTAAAGCTAATATAGTCCTATATTTTCACTCTAAAGATAATTTTGAGGATATGTTTTCAATTGCTCATTACTGTATGTTGGTACTATTAACCTCCCCCCTCCACCTCTTGCAATCGCAAAACGTCAGAGCCGGAGATACAACGGCCGGACTATACATGTTGTAAGTCGCCATTAAGGTATTTGTCTCATGTGTTTATGAGAGTTCCGAAGTGGTTTACCGGGAAAATACGAGTCAGTTGGAGAATTTAATGTCATATCGGCACGTTGGCCATAGTAGCTCATTGGTAGAGCGGCTGGACGGAAACTAGAAGATCCGTGGTTCAAATCCCGGCTATGGCATTGAATTTTTCATTCTGATTCTACGTTTCCACAATGCAGTTTGTTGTTTTCCTTGTGTGTTATTTGGGGGAGATGTCAATTGGTGTAAGACTGGAATAACTGATATTGGGCATTTATGGTCTAAAATGAAAGTGCATGAAACATAGAAGCGACACATGGACAATGTTCTGAGTCTTTCATTTCTAGGCAAACCCAACATTCAGGACAGATTAAATTCGCAGTATAGGCAGTCAACAGCCATAACAAACAAGTAGACAAGAACAGGTATATATTGAACTTAATTATAAACTGTATTCGGTTCTGTGGTGCTTTGGAGCTGGCTCTTAGGGGACACGATGAATCTGACGCCTCTCAAAATAAGGGGGTTTTTCGTGAGCTCATTCAGTTTAGTGCGGAGTTGGATAAAGAACTTAAAGTGCATCTCAGCCAGTCATCAGTATTCAAAGGCATTTCTAAGACTGTACAAAACGAACTCCTGCAATGCATGTTGGAGGTGTATCACGAGGAAGTTCGCAAAGAAATAAAGTGTGCGGATTATGTTGCAATAATCGCTGATGAAACCACTGATGTGTCTTGCCAATTTCAGTTGCTTATTGTTTTGCGATACATTGTTTATGGAACCCCCGTTGAAAGATGTTGGAATTTTGTTAATCCAGAAGGTCAGAATGCTCAGTCTATCTCGGAGTGTATTCTGAAAGAAATCGAACCCTTAATTGGAGATGACCGAGCAAAACTAATAGCTCAGAGTTACGATGGTGCAAACGTTATGAGTGGCGAGTCAAACGGAGTACAGAAATTAATAAAAGACAAGTACCCAAATGCGCACTACATTCATTGCTATGCGCACCTTATGTCTACTGCAGTCTCAACTAATCGCAAAGCCCGCATCTTCTTTGCACATCTCTCAGGCATTTCTTCTTTCTTTTCAAATTCGCCACAAAGATCGAAAGTGTTGCATAGCATAATTCAGAAAAGCTTACCCCGTGTGTCTCTCACAAGATGGAATTACCATTCGCGAGTAGTAAAGGATATTTATGAAAACAGGAAGGAGCTTATTACTGTCATGGAAACAATTGAAACGAGTGAGAACATAAAATTACCCTCTACTATTGAAAAAGCTGGTTCATACAAAGACTGCAAGATAGAGAGACTTCATTTTCTGGCTATCGTTTTTCTATAAGATAATGTCTCATGTGGACATACTTTTTAATCAATTTCAAAAGAAGACAACTGAACCAAACAAGGTAAAACAAGACACTCAGAACTTTGAAACAATAATGCAAAACATCAGAGATGACATTGACTCCATCATCAGTCCGGTTAGTTTTGAAAATGACGAAACAATGCCTTACAAGAGAGCAAGGGTTGATGAAAAAAAGCAAAATGCTTTGGAGGTGTGTGATGCCATCCTTTCTGAAATAAAATCACGTTTTCAGTTCACTGGGCACCTCATTGCAACCAACTTATTTGATGTAAGCCAGTTTGACAATTATGTAACACATTTCCCAGACAAATATCTTGAAATTACGGACACATATACATTTCTGGAGAAAAGAAAGTTGAAGGGAGAGCTTCAAGTGTTCTATGCTAGGCCTGAGTTGAGAGCAGTTTCCGGTGCGGTTCCGTTTCTTTCGCTGATTCTAGAGGATGGACTCTGTGCTACTTTTGAAGAGACTGTTAAAGTTTTGAAACTGTTAATCACTATGCCTATCTCGACATCAGAAGCTGAGCAGTGCTTTTCAATGCTCAAGAGGATTAAAACTTTTCTACGAAACACAATGAAAAAAGAGCGATTGAGTGCCTTAGGAATGCTATCCTGTGAAAAGCTATTCGTGTGCAAAATTGACAATTTCAATTCAAAGGTGATAGATTTGCCAACAAGAAGGAGCGACGAATGGATTTTCAAAACCGTTCCTACTAATTCATTTGAAGCAGTCATCATAAAGTCATGGAGTTGCTGCTTTCGGAGAGTATAATGCTTTTAATTTTTAAAAGTTAGTAATTTCATTAAACCCATTTTTAAACATTCAGATTACTCATTTTGCAGTGAAAAATTGCGTCTTGTGTGTGCGTGCGTGTGGTGTGTGTGCTCGCTCGTATGTGTTTGTGAGTGTGAGACAAAGATTTCTCGAGTTTGTTGTTTCATTTGATTTCAGCGCGAGAAAAATTATGGCTAAAGCAATAACAATAACTGTCTATCACGAAATTGTACACGAACACTTCGTATCACATTCTCCATGAACTGAAAATTTGAACTGAATATCCAAAATTCAAACTTTTACTGTACTCGTTCGTTACACCTGTGCGTAACAAGAGTACGGATGTAATAAATATATATTTCCGTTTCCCTGTACGTTCTGTATGGTACAGTATATTATAAAATAGGTTTATGGATTATTGATAAAATTACCTAAATCGTTCGTAATTGGTGCACATCTTTATATTTTAACAACCCTTATTTATTTATGGCACCATCAATACAATACCTCACCGGCCGTCCCTGATCTGTACTCACCTGATGGAAGTGAGAGAGTCTGGAGGGGAGAACAATTTGCACAATGCTCCATTTCCGAAAAGTTACCATTTGTAGGTGGTAGAATAATGGTTTGGGCAGGAGTTTCTATGGATGTTCGTACTGAGTTAGTTTTGGTAGAAAATGAAAATCTAACAGCCAATAGCTACATACAGGAATGTTTGGCTACTCATGTTTTACCATTTGGCCCATTTATAAGCGATTATCTTCTTCTAATGCACGCCCACATATTGCTCACGTGGTACGAAATTATCTCCAAGAAGTGGGAATCCATGTTTTACCGTGGCCACCGAGGAGTGCCGACTTGAACCCTATAAACACGTGTGGGACATGCTAGAACAGCATGTCAAAACAAGATTTCAGGGACCAGAAACTTTACATGAGTTGAAGAAAGCACTTCTTGAATAAAGAGAGCATTCCTCAAGAAGCCATTGCTAACCTGATCGAAAGCACGCCAAGACGTATGCATGCAGTTATGCTAACCAGAGGAGGAAGCACCCCTTATAAAGTGTGTTTTTTTATTTGTAAAGCACCTAAAAATGTCCCTACAGAGAAAACAAAGTTTCAGTGCTTTACATAGTTTTCATTGTTCTATGTTCTTGTAAGGTTTGTTGTAATTTAATGTGCTTAATAAAACAATTGCCTTCTTAAACAGGTATTCTTTCATTTTACAACAATTAAGAACTTTTTTTTTAAGATTCCTGAGTGTTACTTATTTGTTTTCACCTCTAAGAGTTGTTAAAATATTTGAATAAGTTACTGCATTATAACCAAAATTAACACCTTAACCTCTTCCAACTTCTAAAAATTCAATGCAATGGCCGGGATTTGAACCACGGATCCTCTGGTTGCCGTCCAGCCGCTCTAATCCTTGAGCTACTATGGCCAACGTGCCGACATGACATTAAATTCTCCAACTGACTCGTATTGTTTCCGGAAAACTACTAGGAGTTCTCATAAACACATTAGACATTTCCATTAATTGTACCTAATAGTGGTCCGAACTATAAAGCCCGGGCCTTAAAGTACTTACAGCATAGTAAGTCGCCATTAAGGTAGTTGTCTGATGTGTTTATGAGAACTCGTAGTGGTTTACCGGGAAAAACACGAGTCAGTTGGAGAATTTAATGTCATGTCGGCACGTTGGCCATAGTAGCTCAAGGATTAGAGCGGCTGGACGGCAACCAGAGGATCCGTGGTTCAAATCCCGACTATGGCATTGAATTTTTCAGTCTGGCTCTACCGTTTCATAGTGTGTCCTATACACGGCTAGTGTGAAAGAACAATTTCCATACAATAAATTATTGCCACAAGTACACTTGCTGTGTTAAATGAGACAGTAGGCACTCTATTGTGCAATGTACTGCAAATTAGAAAGGCTTCCAGGTGCATTTAAAACTACAGCGAGCTAGCGCTACAAATACTCACAAACTCCAAGTATCAAATTCTAACAATCCAGGTGCTCTTCCAAGCATCACTAATCAGGAACAATTTCCAAGACTACCATTGCCAAACATCACTAGTCAAGAACAATTTTCAAGACTATCATCCCAAAAATCTCAGCATACAAATAAACTATACTCTCAAAAAATAGCTGTGCCCGAGCAAAATAATTCACATGCTGTTGAACAAACTGGACACAATGCTATATCTTCTTCAATCGCTAATTCAAACTGACTCAATTACTACCTGCACTACTAAGAAAATAATATGGACACCACACCAAATAAGGAACTATGTATTTGCATATGAAACTGCAGGGGTTTTAATGATAAATATAAGTTACGTTTATTAAAAACATTATTCATCAGACACATTGCTAGCTACCGAAACCAAATTAGCACCTCATATAGTCTGCAGAATACCAGGATATTGCACATATAGTTTTAGTCAAGTTGGGACCGGAAAGGACTGGATGTACTAGTACATCGGTCATTAGCTCATAGCGAGCTTCCTCCAATAATTGAATCAGAATACCAGACCTCTTGTATCACTATCAATTTGAATGGTACTAATTATTTGATTGGATCTTTTTACTCTGCACCAAGTAACAAGCTTGTGGCTACAGACTTCTGGAGCATAATACATGAAATGAAATCTACCTACTTTCTTGAAGGAGATTTCAATAGCAAACATCCTCACTGGGGTTCAAATGTGAGTACTCCTAGAGGAAAGCTTTTACATGAGTCATCTATCATTTCAGAAAAGAAATTATGAACCCACTATTTAGATGATAGCAGTACTCCTGATGCCCTCAACTTCTTTATTGGGAGAAATGTCTACTTTCTGCTCAATACCAATGTAATTAATGAATTAAATTCATATCATTATCCATTGTTACTAAATGTCTCAATGCGAACATATAGAACAAATGCAAATTAATAAGACATACTTTTAATTGGAATTCATATACAAATACTCTGAACTTACTAACAGACACATAGGTTCCCCTCAAAACACAAAGATAGAGAAAGCAGTTTCTATAATAACAAAAGCATTCAGACTGCTGCATCTCTAGCTAGTAGGCTTCCAAATCCACCTCCAAAAAATATCATTAAATCTTATTAGCCACCACATATAGTTAAGCTTCTTGAAATTAAGAGACAATGCAAAAGATTATGGGAACTTAAAAAAAAAAATTCGTTTGCATAAAACACATTATAATAGAGCAGCCAGAGAACTCAAAGAAGCATTTTAGACCAACCTTTTTTTCTAAACTTGAAAAAAATTTAAAATCTGGTTGTTTGGTATCTAATGTTAAACAGTTGGCAATGAAGCCATTCACTCTCTTGCACTTCCATATTTTGATGACATGTTGGTATGTTGACTGAAGGTTGGGCAGTGGAGTAGGTAGTTTCCATCCATATCTTTTAAAGTGTACAGAGGAGATTTCACTATACCAATCCTCAATAAATGTTAATTGAAACAGTCCATTCAATTTAAAATCTTTGAATGCACAAAACAGTTCATTATGGAAAAAGACAAAATGTATTGTGACTTTGTGAGTTCGTAGAATTAAAAGGCTGAGTTGCAGAAATTAAAAATTTTCTTTATTTCCGTAGAGATACACTGTTCTATTCTCACGTAACAACATTACATCACATAACACAATCTTCCAAGGTCGATGACAATAACAAACCGTGACAGCTGATTACACTAGCTCTCGTTACAACACTCTTGTAATTCACTTTGCGAGCCGTCACTTGCTTAAATACCTAATTCTAGATTAGAGATATTTCCGGAAGAATAAAGAAACCAAATAATCACGATATTACCAGAAATTTCCATTTATCTCTGTTTCGGTAAGTCTTTTATCTCAAGCACTATGTTTATCTGCTTATGCAAGCTCGTTATCTGAAACTTTATCCGCCGACTGTTTTCTTATTTGTGCCAAAACTTGTGTGCCTGTTGCCGTGACAGTATTCTAAAACACAATAAACCAATCCCTCTACTGAAGAGTAACAACAAATGGTACAACACCTAAAGATAAGGTCATGCTATTCTCTGAACAGCTTTTCCAACAATTTCAGCCCAACCTTGTACTTTAAATGAGTATATCAGAGAAGTAGAAGGAAAAAAAGATCAACCGTTGCAGTTATCACCTTTTAGAAAGTACTTCCACTTGCAATTAGAAATGCCATATTATGTTCTCCTAAGAAAAGAACTCCAAGATATGATCTAATAATACAGCCTTTATTACAGAATTTACCAAAAAAGGCCATTGTACAGCTAGCACAAATATACCAGGTGAGTCAGCTGCCCCTATTTATTTTTATCTACCCCTATCTATTCGGATATGCAACCCGCAGTTTATAGTCTAATGCGAAAACATTGACCCTTTTAGCACAAAAGCAGTTGCAGTTGTGCCCTTCTATTCAGTACAATATGCACCCAGCATTAATACAGTCCTGAATGAGGACCAAGAAATAGCAAAAAGCTTAAATAGACAATGTCTTTTCATGCATATGATACTAGCAAAACATAAACGAATGCTTTCTGCAACAGCAACACTAACACATGACACCTGGCCGAACTGGTTAGCTGCTGAAATGTGGTGATGCAAGAGCTAGGTTCGAAACGATGTCCATTGCTTTAGTTTTTTCCCCTTTCTCCTAGTCTTTATTGTCTGTATTTTAATTATTTGTTAATTGTTGCTACTGGTTCTCTTATGAGCCAAAAACACAAGAATTACAATCTGATGATCAGGGATCTACAGGTATTAGCTCACCATATAAGTAGTACCAGGCTCACCCTACCGGCAGGTAGGAGAGGCCCTTGCCCTTCAAAGGGAAACTAGGCGCTACCTTTATCTTTAATTAGGGATCATGTTTGACTTTGTGATCCTTATAATCTGTACCGTATCCAATGTTGTAAACCATGTTACTTAGCTAGCTTTCATTTTTAGGAGTATATTGATAACATTAAATCTAATAGTTTTTGTTTCATGCTTAAATGTCTCTCTTTGCATTTGTGAAATGTTTGAAACCTGATAGAATGGATCAAGATAATAACAACCATAATAAAATATCTACTACAAACTATAAATTTATAACTATCTGCTAGTGGAAATCATGGCAATTATTGTATTTTATAAACACCTATAATGTTATGAAAAATGTTACTTGTATATCAAGGGGCCTATAATATCAAATTATAGACCCCACGAGGTAAAACAAAGGGTAATAAAATGTTTGAGCACACGCTTTTTACAGCCTTTACAGTGCTTTGAGCTTGTTTTGGTATGAACTAAAAACTGCCATAATTTGTGAAAGATGCGATAACAATCTAATTCTTAGCATTTTTTGACATGGCTATACAACAAAAGCACATGTTGGCTGAAGATAAATTCAAATGGTACCACTGTATAGATCAGCCACTTTGTGTTCCAATGTTATTGTCAACTGATGGTGTGATAGGTTGTTCCTTCAGGGGTGTGTTTAAAAGTGTGTGTAAATGTACCTTATGAATAAAAGTTTGCAAACCCATCTGAAATTGCTACTGCAGCTCTCTGAGTCTAGGTATGATGTTTTTGGAATCGACATACATTGTGATTGCTTTCTGTCCCATACAACACTTACACACTGTGTTCTCTAACCCTCTTCTATGAACTTTTCTGCAAAAAATCCATTAGAAGGCATTCAAGAAAGGCATGTCACACATGTCGCTTAGCATGTTAAATAAATTCAAAAATAAATAGGGGCAGGTGACTCACCTGGTATGCAATTATTCGATTAACCTGTTTTCCAGCTAAATGGAAACATGCAATAATTATGATTCCTAAACCAGGTAAATTTAAAATTGATTCGAAGAACTATAGGTCAATAAGTCTGTTATCTCTGTTTTCCAAATATTTTGAATGCTTATTGCTCCCTCAGCTATTAAATCAATTTTGAAGAAATTTTAGTTTACAATTTGATTTTAGATCATTACATTCAACTATTTAACAGCTTCATCACATAGTCGATGTAATTCTCAATGCTTATGAAGAAAAAAGAATCTGTCTGGATTTATTTCTCAACACAGAGAGCTTTTGATAAAGTGTGGCACGAGGTCTCCTGTATAAAATTAAAGATTGTCTTTCATACATATTACAGAACCATTGAATTATACTTATACTATCAGGCTTTTTCTGTAAAATATGAAGAAACTATGTCGAAAACTTACAGAATAACTTTTGGGGTACCACAAGGGAGTACATAAGGACCACTTCTTTGGATAATATATACAGCCGACTTCCCACTGCAAGAACAACTAACGATAGCTCAGTTTGTCAATGACATAGCAGTACTCAACAAAGCTAACAAGAAGCAGCTGACCTACTAGTTGACTCCGGTGATGAAATTTATAATTGGTGCAGAAAATGAAGAGTCCTGATGAACCCTTTAAAACCTAAACTGGTTGTAAACCCTCAAGAGAGACATAGTTTTTCAACTGATAACAATGGATGTGGTTGCAATTCCTGTAAAGCAGTCAGCTAACTTGGCTTAATTTTGGATTCGAAATTAACGTGGAACCAACCTCTATCTGAAATAACCAACAGCTGTAGACATCGCATTAGATAATTAAAACATCTCATTTCAAAAAAATCATTATTAGCTTTGCAATACAAGAGAATAATCTACAGGTCATTGATAAGACCTGTATGGCATATGGCTGTTCTATATAGGGTTCTGCTGCATGTTCTCAAATAGAAAAATTACCCAGAACAGATATCTCAGAATGATAACTGGTGCACTGTGGTATGTGCAAAACAGCATGCTGCATGATGACATAAGAATTCTGGAGATGAATGAAGTCCTCCGCAAGAGCTATAGTAGATTAGAGAACATCTTCTACAAATATCCGAATTATCAATTCAACAAATTCCAACTAATTACCCCCCAAATCTGGCTATGAGAAGACTGATAAGAAGACACCAACAAAAGTTTTGAACATCAATATTTCCAACAGAATTTAAGGACCATCGCTGGATAGCCACCTGAGTACATGTGCTTTGTATTTTCAAAACTGCAATGTATTTAATACACAATAAAGTTTACTTGAATTAAAAAACAATAAAAAAAAACTTGAGGCTTAGTACACCTTAAAGCTGTTCATTGTTAACTCCACTCCAGTAACATGCAGCAGGTAGAAAAACAGAGTTCAAATATAAGATTAACCAAGCTTGTTGCACACTATATTATGAGAGAATAATACATCCTTATTACAGTTTCTAATGCTTTAAATGAATCCCATTTTAAAACAGCTTAATCTGCTGTAAGCTTGGATTGAAATATGTAATTTATCTTAAATTGAAATTGTATACTTCTACTAATAAATGAAACAAATTAAAACATATTTCTGTAAGTAATAAGAAAATAATACATTCAGGGGTTAATTTTCATCTGCCTATGGCAAATAATTTCTGTGGGATGCTCTATAATAAGTCCCTGAAGCTTAACTCATTTTCTTCTACAAATTAACGATGTTATGATCAAGAGCTCTTTCAAGGGTCACATGTAATTTTATTCCCGTGAAAGATACAAAAATATTCAGTCATATAAGAGTTTCCTGCACAGTAGTTATTTAAAATTATGAAATGGTATTAAACAAAATTTATAATAAATGTAAATCACAAGAAAATATTAAACAAATACAGCCACTTGGGATTTTTACAAAAAAATATAATAGTTATTAATAGACTTCAGATTTTAGGAAAAAACCTTCTTTAATCCTTAAACAATAACTTCATAAAAACTTGCAAATACACGTTTCATACGAAACCATACATAAAATTAGTTTTAATAGCACCTAAAAATTCCTATTTTGACAATAAAGCCTAATTTTACCTAAGATTATGATAAGATTTATATTGGTAGGACAAAACATAATTTAGAAACCAGAGTGAAGGACATTTCAGAAATATTTAATTTAAACAGACAGATAAATCGGCAGTGGCTGATCATTTTTGGTCACCTATGTGTACACACAAAATAAACCCAGAAGTTAAATCATTGAAATAACTGAATGAACCGATAGATTTAATGGTTTGGGAGAAAATATTTATTTTAAAAATAAGGATAGTGTGATGAATTTTGATATCCCACAAGTAGATGTCATTCAATAAGTTTGTGTTGTCTCCGGTAGATGGCAGTAAGATAGCTACTCTGCAAATTCCGGAAGTGGTCAAGGTCAACAAGTCAATGTCTTAAGTGTCAAGTTGACAGGTTGAAAATGAAGTAAAGTTGTGTTGCTATAGTGTTTAGTTATTCTTAATACTTAGTTAACTTCACTGTCAGCAGCTTCAGTATTTTACATAAACAATATTCTGTCAGGCATGTAGCAAACAGGTGAGCATACTGTGTGTATATATAGTCATAGTGTTCTCTTTTTGCATAATTAATTGGAACAAAATTTTTCCTTTAAATCTTAGTTTGATATGCTTTGGCACAGACATGCTGAAAACACTGTTTCAGAAAATTAAATTTTGAATTTACATAACCAAAATCTTACTGGAAATTCAAAATCTTCAGTAATACAATAACATTACAATTAGTAAAAGATACAGATTTACATACCACACTTTTGTTTTTTCTCTGTGTGTAGGTAACCAGCCACAAAAAGGCACACTTAACATGTACAAGGAGCTGCACATCAGATTAACACTGAACGGAAAGAAAAACCGAAAACTGCTGCTAAACCAGACAGTAAACCATTCTTCAAACAAAAACGAATTTCATGCTGATCCATGCCGAGCAATCATCGCAGCAAATATCCTATTTAATGCACTTGGAAATCCACATTGCAAAGGCTTCTTAGAAAAATACTGGGAGAAACTTTCTTTTGTACGATGCGAGAATATTTTCTAAGTCCAAAGATTCATGTATACGCATGTGCAAGCAGACAACCTGCAGGTTCTTGCATTGCAGCCAACATGAGAAAGATATGTGACACTTGTAGCCAACCTCTGCAAACATGCCCCAGACATCTGTTCTACACCGGTGCAAAAAGGCATGTGGACGCAATTAGCGCAGGTCAGTTTTCGAAAATACTGACCATGTTTCCTCTCAGGTTTTATTGCTTTAGAAAAGTAGGCTTGCTGTCCAGCAAAAGTACCTATTGTACTGTTAGAAGTGAAGGCGTTTGTTCTATGCATTCTTCAAATATTTAAGATTCATTCAGTATGTTGTTGAAAATTGGAAAATGGCTAGACAAATTAATCCTTGTTTCACATAAGCTTGCCCAGTATCTCTTAACGGTCACGTGACCTAATCACCTCTCATTGGCTGCTGCTGTTGTGGTAAAGACTGTCGTACGGTAAAAATTATTTCGTTATTTAACATGGTGATATATCTGTATATAACTATATGTATTGGAAGAGAATTGTCAAATTTATATTTTCGTAACTGTTTTAATTAAATATATTATGCAACACAGTTGATTTATCTGAAATGCATGTTAATTCTTAAACGAAGTAAAGAGGAGGTTCCTTTGCTGTCAAGCATATGATACGATAGCACGTGCTTCAGCGGTACATATTTGTTTATATGACTTTTATCACTGACCTTGTTTTGAACTGGATTAGTCACATATCGGCATTCGAAGGTTGTTGTGCCTAGTGCGAATGCTAAATTATTTTATTGATCGTTTATTGCGCGTGTACTTATTATATGAATAATGGCAGAGTCTATTGCCAGTTTTTCGCTGAAGTATCGCAAGGGTAAATCCTTACAAACAGGCGAAAAAAGAATTGCAGTGCATATGATTAATGCACTCACAGAGACAAATCTGTCTTTGTCAGTGAGAGAAGTCGAACAGCTGTGCTCTGAAGTTACAGGTGTGAGTGTTAGATCCGTAGGAACATCGCGATGTGAAATTGAGGAAACAGGAAAACTTACCACTCCAGGCAAAAGCAGGAATAAACAAAATCGCGTGCTCTGAGAAAATACGTGAAAAGTGCTGTGCGTCGTCATGTGTATAGTTTTTTCTTTAGAAACGAACTCCCTCACATAAATAACATTTCGTCTGCTGTAAATGAGGATGCAGATTCACCAAATTTCAGCAGATTGCTTATACAGCTGGAGTTTGTGAATGAAAAAAGAGGCAAGAAAAATGTGCTAAAAAACAGAGGCGATATTGCTATGTGGCGAAGATGTTATTTAAGGACAGTCAGACTGTACCGAGATACAAGTAGCAAAATATACTACCTTGACGAGATTTGGGAGAATGAAGAACACACGAAAAGTAAGGTATGGCGTGACACGACTTTTAAGACTGAAAGACAAGCAGTTTTGCAAGGTATGTGTGCGGGTTTTAAAAAATCCCAGTGGAAAAGGCCGAAAACCTTTCATTATAAACTTGTTTCAGTTACACTGCTCAGTCATTTAGTTTCAACTTGCTCATTTCATTACAAACTTGTATTTTTGCATGCCTTCATATCCTTATTTGTATAATTTTATTTATCATCCCGGCAGTTATTATGAAGTTTACTGCAGGTTTAAATGTGACAGGAAGGCACCGCCTATGGCCTATGGCGCGAAAGCATTAGTCAATTAGGACGAGGGGGAAGGTAGTTGAACGCGGAGTGATACATGTCAGCGGGGCAAGGTTATATGAAACAGAGTATAGTAAAATGGACTTGTCCTTTTATTTCTTCAAATAGATTCGTTCAGTACATAGCTGAAAATCGGAAAATGACTCAAGAAATCAGTAAAATGGACTTGTCCTTTAGTTTTGATAATAAGGAGGCCTGCCTTCAATTATTATTTAATGAGGGTCTGCTGAGGACACAGATGTTGTGTTCCGAATGCAATGCCTGTCTGCTGAGGACACAGATGTTGTGTTCCGAATGCAATGCCGCCCTTCACCCCATCAAGAGACGGGACCACAAGTACCCTAAGTTTTGCTGCCGGTATGTAAATGGTAATACAGCATTCGTAAAGACATTGTGGATGCTCACATTCCTGAGTATTTGTGGCACAATGACTGCAAAAACCGATCAGCAGACCCACTTCAAGAATTAATTGAAGACATTAGGCAGGTCTACCCTGTAGTGTAACGATTGCAGTTAGTGTTTACACTAGGGATAGATGTGTAATTAGCTAGAGACTATTGTGTGTGTTTAGTGTAATTAGCTAGTTAGTGTAAATTAGGGACTACTGTGTGTGTTTAGAACAATTAGTTAGCTAGGTGATGCAATTTTGGTGGTGCACTACTTTGTGTTAGTTTACAAGATAGTGTAATTTAGGAACAACTAAGATTGTTGGCAGCATTGTGTTCAGTGGAGAAATAAGGATAGTTTGGCTGCAACGAGTTTTTCAATATGGTTACATAAGCAGTAAATAAACAAACAGTTAATAACGTTAAAAGAATGCCCTCCAGCTTGAAATTGCACTAAAAAATAAAGAAATTATATTAAAAACCATGGTTGTATATAAAAATATCAAAAAGTATGAAGGACTTAGAAAAAATTACCGCATTGCATATTAAAAAGAAGAGCCACAGAAATACTCCTTCAGAATTCACCATAAGGAAAAATTATGTTGACAGTACATATGTAAAGGCTTTGAGCAGAATTTTTTTGGATATAGACGAATCACATATATCAGTATGGACAGTACGGAGCGCTAAATAGCACATTTAATTGTTGAGAAGTTTAATTCTGATACATCCACAGTAGCACATTTGATCTGTTGCTGACAACTGGCCAGAACCAACTCTCAGATGATAGCAAAATTGGTTAATGATGGTCTCAAGCTACTGTACCCAGTCTTGATGAGAATAAAATCCTACTAATATATCCTGACGCAGCAGTATACATGATTGCTGCAGTGCAGTTGCTTTAAGTTTTTTACCTTCTGCCACGCATATTGCTTGCGTTGCACATGGAGTTAACCGTTTAACAGAGCATATCAGACTACAGTACCTTAATGTAAACAAACTGATTTCTACAGTTTCTTGTAATTCTAGTAGTAGTGGATGTACTGGAGAGGGACCATTTCAAATTATTAAATTCTGAAGGCAGAATTCCCGAATTTAAACATGTTTTTAAAGAATATTATTTTATAGGCTATTTTTTTGCTTTCAGAGACTATTTCTTATATCATAAAACCTATTTTAGGCACCTAAGTTACAATTTAATGACTTAAAAATCCGAAGTCTAGTTATTCGGTATTGTTTAACTCTAAAGCAAGATATACACGTGCCACTTTAACATTCAGTCTCTCTTATAGTTAGGCTTGTATTCATCCACTTAAACATTAAAAAAGGGGCAGCCTCGCGCCCCCATTCTCATTAGTGACAAACATTTCTATGCTGTTGTGGTGTACTGTAAAGGCAAATGGGATGCAAAGAAAACAGAAAATTTAAACATCAGAAGCTTCTGATGTTTGAACTATGCTAAGCATAGAGAAATAAATTGATGGTAAGATGAATATACCATAGAGCACTGTTCGAGATATCATCCGACGATACAGAGAGAAGACTGAATCGAATGTTTGCCACATATAGGACCTCTATAGAAGCTGAGTCAGAGAGAGATGAGACTGCTTATGAGAAAGGTAATAAGTAATCCCAAAATAAGTGTCCCAAAACTGGCAATGAATTTTGCCCAAATACTGATAAATATGTGCACCCAGAAACTGTAGAAGGATTTTAAGAGAGGAAGGCTACAATGAATGTGCAGCAAGAAAAAAGCCTTACGTAAACAAAACTAACAGGGCAAAGAGGTTGCATTTTGCCAAAAAATTCTGCAAGGAAGACCAAGAATGGTGGAGTGTGTAATTTTTGTTGATGAAAGTTCCTTTTATGTATTTATACAGAAGGGAGAGTTCAGGTTTGGTGCACACCTAATACAGAGCTAAATATAAGGAATTTATACTCCACAGGAAACACAAGAATGGAATGTTATGGTATGAGGGTGCATATCAGAAGATGGAGTGGGAAATTTGGTATTCATTGAAAACACCATGGATAAACTCCAGCACCTCAACATTCTTAGAGAAAACCTTCACCAGTGTGCGGAGAAATTAAGAATAAGAAATACTTTTAAGCTTTACCAGGTTAATGATCCACAACACTTGGCACATGTCAGGGAAAGTTTATATAACTGCCCAAAAGTTATACATCCATCCCACAGAGTCCAGACCTTAACAGAATTTATGGAGTGAGTTAAATAAACGAATAAGAAATTCTCCCATTTCTTTTAAAAATCAACTAAGGAAAAGACTGCTTGAAGAATGGGTAAAAATTCAGCCTTTCCATACGAAGAAAATAATTTCTAATATGAAATCATGCCTACAGGAAGTAATCAGGTGTCAAGGATACCCTACAAAGTACAGAATTTAACCAGAGTGAGGGAACACATAAATATAACGTAGGGAAGAAATACATATAAAGTTTTACAGACCAAATATATAAGTGACTTTTGAAATTACGGCAAGTGCACTGAAATATTTTTTGTCAAAACCTGTTGTACTTTAGAACGACTGTTTTTGTTATTGTTGCAAATGACATATATTTATCTGCATTTATGTTTACTTTAACGTTTATTGCTGTTTTTAGGAAAATAAAAGTTTGACTTGCGGAACTCTGACCGAATGTTTTTGAGTACCTGTAAGTAAATACAGCTATAGCTTAGACAAAAAGCAAAATATTGAAGCTCTCAGAGGTACACTTTGAGGCATTGTGTTCAAAGTTCTCCTATTATATTTTCGAAACTCATTAGCTACATTTCCATTTACTTATTTAAAACCATGATTATTCAAAATACATAGCAGTAGCCATAACCTACCTCGTAATTTAATATCCATTCAGAGCACTGAGGGTAATATTTTATAATGGTGAAAATCTAGCGGAACCGTAAGAGATTAAAGTTTCCGAACTGTTCTGTATCGGAGAATTTGTGAAATATAGCTTGAAAATATTATTCTGCTGCAAAGTGCAAAATGTGTTCTTTTAGACAAATAAATAAGCATAACACTGCATAACTACCACTAGAAAACAACACCATTTCACATTTGTCTGAATCTTGCTCTGACACGCATCTTTCATTTAGAACGTAAGATACAATTATTTAAAGCGAGATTTAACTCCACCAAAAATGTAACTCTGCACAATATGCTATAACTTTTGCATTTCATACAACAACCCGCTTTATTAAAAGGCATTCTTGAATTGACGAATTAAAAAGCATTGTTCTGAATACCAAAGTCACACACTTTCCCTCCATTTAGTGCTTAACCAAATTAATGCATGCCTATTCATAGGTCTTACCTTGTTTACGAGTACCATTACAGTCATGAGAGTAAAAATATTTCTCTTTACTTCATTACATTAATAACAGTCACCATTTTCCCAGTGCAAACGCCATCCGCACTTCTCTATGTGCATTTTTCTTTCATTTTCGCCTTTGATAAAATGAACCGTAGATGTGTTCCTGTAACATCGTTGTGTACAACTCAATGCTAACTTACGGCACTAGGGGCGCTGATTGTAATATAAAAAATTCAAATTACTTGTTTAATTTGCATTTACATGTGCTTCATGCCACCGCCAGCCCTAAATTTTATCTGATCTGTCAGTTATAAATTTATAGGAGCTTATGGATCACGTATAATGCAGTTTCAAAAATTAAAACCTTAAAAGAATGTTCCTAACAAATGCATTGTCTAGTGTTATTTTATAGCGATACGCTTACCTGTTGTGATGCAAAATTAAATATTTACATAAAAGGAAATAAAATTAGGAGACAAAAAAGAAACTCCACTCTTTAGAAAGGTATATTCATTTTTATATTAGCAGAATCCGCGAATCGGTCCACGTTGTTTATTGGTTCATTCGTTGTAGAGATCTCTTCCTCTCCTTTCCAACCACTTTCTTTCTCTGTAACATATATACTGGGGTACTCTGTTATACTCTGTTACACATATGTATGTCACCAGTTTTATTGTGTAATATAAAACATTTAAAATGACTTAACAGGGGACCCGTCATTTGCGACTTTCATACATGCCACTGATATTTTGAAAACTGCTTTTCAAATCTGTTTTTATATCAGTAGAAATTAAAACTATGGAAAAACACTTTAATAGTATAAACATTTTGTCTTTTGCTCTAGCCTGTTAAGAGAAATAACAACAGGAATTCAGCATTATGTGTCTGATTGTGTACATAGATTTATCTATAGTAGTAATAAAAATATGGTATAAATAGAATGTTGGTCTTTCAAAATAATAATAATGATGATGATGATGATGATGATAATAATGATAATAATAATAATAATAATAATAATAATAATAATAATAATAATAATAATAATAATAATAATAATAATAATAATAATAATAATAATAATAATAATAATAATAATAATAATAATAATAATAATAATAATAATAATAATAATAATAATAATAATAATAATTAATAATAATAATAATAATAATAATAATAATAATAATAATAATAATAATAATAATAATAATAATAATAATAATAATAATAATAATAATAATAATAATAATAATAATAATAATAATAATAATAATAATAATAATAATAATAATAATAATAATAATAATAATAATAATAATAATAATAATAATAATAATAATAATAATAATAATAATAATAATAATAATAATAATAATAATAATAATAATAATAATAATAATAATAATAATAATAATAATAATAATAATAATAATAATAATAATAATAATAATAATAATAATAATAATAATAATAATAATAATAATAATAATAATAATAATAATAATAATAATAATAATAATAATAATAATAATAATAATAATAATAATAATAATAATAATAATAATAATAATAATAATAATAATAATAATAATAATAATAATAATAATAATAATAATAATAATAATAATAATAATAATAATAATAATAATAATAATAATAATAATAATAATAATAATAATAATAATAATAATAATAATAATAATAATAATAATAATAATAATAATAAATAGGTGACCCACGGCGTAACAGCATGCAAACGAGCCTATAGAAAAAAATTAAAAATTAAACATAAATAAATGTTGATTTATTTATTTGTATTTCAACACGTCCTCTTTATGTGAAGTGTTTAAAACGCTAAACAATTTATTCACCAAGTGAAGTCTGATTTACATTATCTATATACCATGATATACCAACAACATTTCGGCAGCCATTCTTAAGTGAACACGCACCACACTCATAAACAATATATGTCAAAAAGTTAAACTTGTAGCACTGCAGTCCATATCGGACCAAGGCCTGCCAACCCGACTGTCGGCCTCACGCCCACATACGCAAGGTAGAGGTGGGCGATCATCCAACCGATACGGGGGGAGATGTGGTCAGCATCTCGGCACTCCCATCCGGAAAGTTGGCTTTCATGCCCAGTGTCACTTACCTATCGCAAGCTCCTCAATTTCCTCACGATGCTGAGTGGGCACCGGTCCTATAGCCAGGACCTTAAAACCGCACTTCCAGGGGTAGGATCGAACTCGGCCGCATTCCGTGGCAGGGAACCAAGGCATGATAACTTAGCCCACTACGCCACGGCACAGGACAACAATAGATGTATTTTAAAGAAACGTTTAAACTCGTATATCCCACTGTATAAGGCAGTTCATGTTTTAAGAGGGAGAGACAGAGAGGAAGGGTTCTAAATTATACTTAAAAGTAATCTATTAAAATTGTATCGGAAACAATTATTTTGAGAATTTTAAGTCTTGTTGCTAAATTTTAAGGGCTGCTAAATCAAACTAATTACACCATTAATGAACACGTGTCAATATATTGCAGTAATATATTGCCCTCAATGAAAGTACTTATTCCACGCACAGAACAAAAAATGTTCCATCGAAATAATCACAATTACTGCAGGAAATCGAGTATGATGGCTCAGTAGGTAGCGTCTGTGGCCACCAATCGGAAAATCGTTGGTTTGATTTCCTCAGCAAACTTCCTCATCCATTTTTGCCATGGATTTCCCGGAGTCCTTTAGATAAATGCAGGGAAAGTTCCTTACATCCTCAGAATTTTCTCTCCTTCCATTTCACCTCCATTCTATTTCACTTCACCCTTTATCCGATTGGTCTTTTAACAGCCGATCTGCGACATATTGTGTCTCGGGCGCTACATGGCAAGAAATTTGTGTTCCGTAAACCTTCGTCCCCCTAAGTTGCAGTCTTTGGCTTCAGCTACGTGGGAGAGGGAGGGACATGTCCGTTTACCATACACGAAGCTACCAATTGAAGAAATGCCACGGGGGAGATTCAATCTGGAAACTGTAGGGATCCTGCCCTCTGCTATGAGCACCTGAATTGGCTACCTACTGCTTCCTCTCACCTTTCCCCTTCCTTCTCGAATCGCCTTTCAAAGAACACGGATACAAAAGAAACTATGGTCAAGGTGCCGGAGTCCCCGTCTGACCACATTACCTTACCTAACATTACTGTAGGAGGCCTATTTTCCAGTAGATGGAACAGAGAAACAAACGCTGTAACATGTTCCGACTTCTACACTTCCTGTAATAGGCCTATAAGATATTTTCTTTTATATAATTACAAAAGCCGACAAAAGTACGACATTTCAGTGCATTCTCCTGCATTAGGAACTGTTTTACTTTGATCATGCGTATTTAATTGTATATTCATTTTAAAAATAATTTACTAATAAATGTTTCAGAACAGTATGTTTGCTTTTTCCTTAAATTCAGAATCTAAGTTGGGGTCATGGGCTTTCACAAAATTAAAAATAACTAATGTTTTTTCCCCTCCCTTCAAATGAAAATGCTTTCAGTCAAACTGGTTTTCTCATAAGCATCTTGATTTAAATATAAGTAGTTGGAAAGCTTTCAAAGGCACACTAACATTTTCAGATATAGGAAGATGAGCGTACTGACATTATTGATACCGCAGGCTTTTCGTGATCCTTAACATACATAAATGTTAGATCCTATAATCCAACTTATTTAGATAATGACCATAAAACGGTTCCAAAATCAGTTATAACTTAGCTTTATTTTTAACAAGTTTCCTCTTTTTCTTTAGTGGCTCCTTTCACTTTTTATTTATTTTTCCTTTCCTTTCTGCAAGGTTTGCAATTTCCGTTTCAGAACTTGTGTTTGGAAAAGTGTTGGCATGGCAACCACCAATCACAGAACTCATTTCAGCACCATGGAAAATTCGGTGTTGTCATGTTATAATTAACAAATGAGCCAATATAAGCGTTTTTGCGGCCATGTGACGTCTTGTGTAAACAGTGTATATTGTAGGTAAATGTTTCACTAAATTTTTTCACATTGAAACAAAGTTATTAAGGGAGATTCCGTGAGTAGTGTTTATTATAGCAATTGTTGCTACTGTGGCCTCATATTAGCCTTGTCATCATTATTATGACTAATTTTAATGGGTTCTTTACCCCACAGGTTAGGTTATGTTTACATGTATGTTTAACATTTTGTGCGTGTAGAGGCGCTGATAGCACTTGCACAATCTGGCATCAGGAAATTAATTAATGTTATACCACGATGCGCTGCAGTCGTGGCTATCATTGAATTACTCCAAGAGAGTACAGAGGACATTTCCTTGAAAAGAGGATTTAAGAGAAATTGGACCTTTGTTTTACTCTAGTTATTAAATCTAGGTACGCTGAGTAGTGTCAAAAGAGCACATCAAATGATACTTTATTTCACCTAAGCACATGTTACATCTACGAGACGCATGTAGTCTACAAACGAGCTAATCACAGGCTACTACTGAAGTGACATCTGCCAATAACCTGGAAACTTGTAAACTTGTCAAAATGCATTGTCAAAATATCACAACTGAGTCTGTTTACCCGCAAAGAAACAGTTTTTCTTGACATAAACCGCATTTATGGGATGCTTATAATTATGAAAACATAATGAAATCTGCGTTGACTTCTTACTGTAAAATTAAAATGTAAACTTCGGGATGACCAAAAAATCAAAATAAATGTTGATATAAAATTGGATCACCTCCTCCAATACCATATACTTGTTATCAAGAGTATATAAATGTCGGCATATTTATAGATAGTGATGGTATAGGTATAGTTTTCTTTTAGGCGATGAAGGGATGTATATGAATTTGTTTACTGGTGAAGGTACTAATTGGGGAAAAAAATAATACCCACCAGGTGATCAATCTCTCGTGTGCGCCTATTTGTGCATAAGCAAAATCATGCAAGTCCCATAATTAACTGTATATTATGTATGTGCATTGTTTATATTTAATACCGAAAATGATCCGCATTGTTATTTATTTAAATCTTGGCGCCCGTACAATGTCAAGGACGGTCAGCTTATTCCCCGGCTGTGTTTCTTTGCAGATCTCATTATTTCACGGATGATATAAGACATTCAAGTATAATATTATGAAAAGAGGATTTAAGAGAATATTCTATTTATGCACTTATACAACTTGGAAAATGTTTGTATAAGCTCAACTGGAGTAAACTAAATTACGTCTTTGCTTTAGCGAGTGAACGTAGATTTTAATATTTAAAAAGAAAAGTCTGATATGTTCATTTACTTTAGGTAATTTTTTCTACTCAGTGTTGTGCAAACTGTTTAAAACACATTACTTTTTCTTCTACATAGCAGAAATATTGCTTTCCACCTAAAAATTTCATATCCAAATTCCTTCAGAAATAATATCATGCGACTCCCTGAATTAAAAAAAAAAAAAAAAAAAAAAAAAAAAAAAAAAACCTTCTTAGAAAAAGGCGTATGTGTGTGAAAACATAACTCAAAAACCAAAATCCAAATTAAATAACAAAGTTGGTATTAAGTTCTACTTTCTTTCTTTTCCTCCCCCCCCCCTCTCTAATGAAAGGTACCATTTCATAGATTTTTTTTTTTTTTTTTTTTTTTTTTGTAATTTACGTCATTAAACGTTAAGTCATATCGGACGATGAATGGAATGGGTGAAATGGTGCTCAAATGAGCCTGGGGTCCTTAGAGCTTAGAGTTACCCGATATTCGTCTTTCAGGATAAGGAAAAACCTTATCCAGGTAACTCACCCTGACCGAGAATTTCCGAGATATTACTTGTTAAATGCTTGAATTTTCCAATACTTATAGTTACTTTATTCAAATGGGAAGTCATTAATTCTTATACCTTTTGGCCATGCAAAGAAAATAAAATTTCAAAGCGATGACTAATAGCCAACTTTTTAAAGATGTTATTTAAAGTGTGCTGTATTACCATATTACCCTTGCACCTATAAGAAAACTAGCAATAATATAATTTGTGCAAATACTTATCTTGATTAACTGAAATAAATAGAGGAGCAAGCATTTGTATTGTGGAGTAGTTTGTAAAAGAACAAGAAAATCATGTGAGAGCAACACATTTTTTATACGTTACGTTAATAAAGAAAAACAATTGTAAAACTGGTTTTGATTACATATTTCCTTATAGGTACAATGTGAATTGGAGAATAGAGTGAGCTAAAGCAGTGTTTTCCCCCAGGGGCCTACTTCGGTAAGTACGGGTTTGGCGCACCCGGGGTCCCGAGCCAACAATCTCCCTCGTGTGGGCTCCTCTTCGTGGTTGAGGGAGACGGTCAACAGGCCCACCCACGTGTAGGCCGTGCGTGGAGACCCGTGTCGGTGGAAATGTTTGTCCTGGTGGTTGAGAGATGCGTATCTGAGCTCGTAACAGTGCTTTTCTGAATTCGGGGAGGGTGCGCATTTCTAATACACTACTTTGGCTTCTGCTTCGCCTAAACGGGAGGTTAGGGACTAACCCACCCCTAATCAATCGGCCAGGACTAGGTATTGTACCAAACTCCAGGGTGAGTGGGACAGCGAGCTCGCTATATCCCCTGTGTAGCCCTGTCATCCCAGTGGGATGACCCCTTGTTGGGCTCCGTGGTGGGTGGGGAGCACTAGGGGATGAAACCTAGTCCATTTATTATGGTAAAATTTCGGGAGGTTAGGGACTAACCCACCTCTAATCAATCGGCCAGGACTAGGGATTGTACTGAACTCCAGGGTGAGTGGGACGGCGAGCTCGCTATATCCCCTGTGTAGCCCTGTCATCCCAGTGGGATGACCCCTTGTTGGGCTCCGTGGTGGGTGGGGAGCACTGGGGGATGAAACCTAGTCCATTTATTATGGTAAAATGTCACAATAATAACCCTACCAAATTATTTAACTCAGGTGGAAAAGAAGTAGTCGAGTCTTGTGGTACTCGCTACTTAGTTGTAACCAGAAAGGAGGAAGGCAGGAACTTTTTGACATTGAACCCTTTTATTATACAGAAGGGATTGGATAAAATTGCCGGTCCAGTCAAGTCCTGTACTCGCTCCAGAAACGGCACGCTCCTTGTGGAAGCGCACTCTGTTTCCCAGGCAGCAACATTATTGAAAGCTACGTTGTTGGGCAGCTATCCCGTCACAATTACGGTGCACAAGACCCTGAACTACTCCCTCGGGGTTGTCACCACTCGTGCGTTGGACGGGATGTCAAATGAGGAAATAAAGGAGAACGTACAAGATCAGGGTGTCACTGCTGTATACCGAGTAAAACGTAGAGAGCGAGGGGAATTGGTGCCCACCCGTACCCTGTTCCTGACCTTTGATCGGGTAGATCTCCCGCAAAGGCTTAGGGCAGGGTATGAGTCCATAGAGGTTAGGCCATATATACCAAACCCACTCAGGTGCTTTAAATGTCAACGCTTCGGTCATACGAGTGATTTTTGTAGCGGTGTGCCAACATGTGTTGAGTGTGGTCTGTCTAAACATGAGGATGCCTGCACATCCCCGGCAAAATGTGTCAACCGTGCTGATGAACATCCATCCAGCCACAGAGAGTGCCCACGTTTCTTATAAGAAAAGGCGATACAGGAGATCCGAGTAAGGGAGAAGTTATCCTTCTCGGATGCCCGTAAACTCTTACGTACTCGTCTACCCTCGGTCCCAAGGACCAGTACATATAGCTCCATAGCTGCTAAGGTGGTACAGAGGAAAGCAATCGCAACTCAGACCAGCGATTGTGAGGCTACTATAACAGACAAGGTCCTTACTGCCACACCAGCTCGAAAGCCTACCAAGACATCCAAGCCGGCTCCTCTCTCACCTCAATTGCCGAGGGAGAAGTCCGCACAGTCATCACCTAAGCTGTCAACCTCATCGACCGTCAAGCCCGTTATAGTCTACGATGCACCGCCCAAAAGGTTTAAGACCAATTACACCAAATCAGATTTCCTCAAGGTTACAAACAAAGGGACCGGCAAGAAAGAAAGTTCTAGGGTATCTAGAAGTTCCTCTCCTGAGGGGTCTTCTGGTGAAGACTCAGATCGACAACTGTCATCATCGTCGATCTCTGTGTGCAACCGGTTTGGGGTCCTCGAACCTAAGTTTTCTATAGGAAAAGGTGCCTCATCCGTCGAAGAAATGCACCAGGAAGACACTGCAAGAACGGCAACGAAAAAGCGACAGGATAAACCCGACGAAAAAGAAACAGGTGTTAACCCAACACCGAGGAAAAAGGGTAAACTGATTCGGCCACCGTTAAAGTCGTCTTAATGTAGACCAACTTTTACATCCTATCTCCATAGTTCCAATGGCTATCCTACAATGGAACATACGGGGTTTAAGAACACATCGACCAGAACTGGAACTTTTGCTCAGTAAGCATAATCCCATGTTGGTATGCTTACAAGAGACTAAGCTACGACCGCAAGACACGTTTAAAATCAGACGCTACACACCACTTAGGTTTGATATTGAAACAGAAGAGGGCATTCCTGCTCACGGGGGCACTATGATGCTCCTCAGGGATGGCATATTTGTAGATCCGTTACAGCTACAATCTGATATACAATCTGTAACTGTACGGATTAAACTGCCATCAATCGAATTTTGCATGTGCAATGTATATGTACCGCCATCAGATGACATCTCGTTAATTGACCTTGAAGATCTGGTTTCCCAACTTTCAACACCATTTCTAATAGTTGGAGACTTTAATGCCCATCACCCCCTTTGGGGCTCAAATCGGGCATGTTCGAGAGGCAAACTCATTGCAAAATTTTTGGAAAGCAATAACTTGGTTCTCCTGAACACCGGAGAGCCAATGTTCCTTTCAGACACCTTTAACACCTATTCGCACATGGATTTGGGAGTGTGTTTATCCCAGTTAGCAGTGTCATTACAGTGGAATGTCATCTCTGATTTACATTCCAGCGACCACACGTGTCTCCCTCACGTATCGCTAGATGGCGCTTTGATCGTGCGAACTGGAACCTTTACGCCCAGTTGGCTGTCTTTGATTACAACGAGCACGATTCTGTGAATGATTTAGTTTATCATCTCACAGATTAAATTATTTCCGCTGCAGAACAGTCTATTCCACGTTCGGCCACCCAACCCGGTCGATTTCCTGTCCCATGGTGGACCAACGACTGCCGGAATGCAATTCGTGCTCGTAGACGTGCTCTGGGGGTATTCCAACGATACCCTACCCTTAGTAATCTAATTGAATACAAGAAAGCGCGTGCATAGTTTAGGCAAATACTTAAGGATAGCAAAAAGATCTCATGGAACAACTTTGTATCATCTTTTAACAGATGTACACCTTCATCTGTTGTATGGGATAGGTTACGACGCGTGGCCGGAAAATCAACCCACTTGCCAATCGCTGGTCTGAAAACACCTGCAGGAGTTGTTGATCCGTTTGTCGTGGCTAACACCTTCGACTGTGATTTCGCTCAGGTGTCTAGCTGCAGTAATTATGCTCCTGAGTTTATCTCAAATACGACTCAGGTAGAATCTCAAGGTTTCGAGTTTAGTTCCAGAAACCTTGAAGATTATAACCGCCTCTTCACCTTGGCAGAGTTAGAACACGCTCTTTCATCATCGCGACTAACAGCACCAGGACCGGACGGCATCCACGTTCAAATGTTACAACATCTCTCACCTGAAGGTAAGGCATTCCTGCTCGAGGTCTATAACCATGTTTGGGTTGATGCCACGTTTCCGGACAAGTGGCGAGAAGCCACCACTATACCTATCTTGAAAGCTGGCAAGGACCGTCACCTCCCTTCTAGCTACCGTCCTGTTTCCCTCACCAGTTGCGTCTGCAAGGTGACGGAACGCATGATAAATGGGTGGTTGGTATGGTGGCTGGAAACGCACAACCTACTGACGACGCCGTTCAACAGTGGATATCTTGTGTCCATGTCGACACAGATTATGAACGGATTTCTTAAAAACTGTCAAACAGTCGGTATATTTTTTGACCTCGAAAAGGCTTATGATACGTGCTGGCGGGCAGGGTAGCTACGTACTCTGCACACCTGGAATATATGTGGACGCCTACCACTCTTCCTTCAGGAATTCTTGAAAGACCGCGTATTCCGAGTATGGGTTGGCTCGGTTTTTTCGAACCTTTTTGTTCAAGAGAACGGTGTACCACAGGGATCGGTACTAAGTGTTACGTTGTTTGCTATTGCGATTAATTCTATCTCCAATGTGTACCTCCGGGGGTCTCGTCATGCCTATTTGTAGACGACTTTGCCGTCTACTGTACATCTCAGCGCACTCCGGTTTTAGAGCGCCGTCTTCAGACCACCTTGGACAACCTTAAGGGTTGGAGTTCAAAATACGGCTTCCAATTCTCCGCTGAGAAAACCATTTGTGTTAACTTCTGGTGTCAGCAGAGTCGACAACTTCCAAGGCTCCGGCTAGGCGCTGATCTACTACCTTTTGCAGATGAGACGAGGTTCCTTGGATTGATATTTCATAGAAAACTTAGTTGGTCGTCGCATATAGCACATCTGAAAGCACGATGTGACCGATCTTTAAATATCTTGCGGGTACTAAGTGGAAAATCGTGGGGAGCGGATCGTACAGTGTTATTGCGACTTTATCGCGCACTCATCCGTTCCAAATTAGACTATGGTAGTATCGTTTATGGCTCAGCACGACCATCTGTGCTGAAGAGATTAGACACAGTCCATAATTGTGGCATACGCATAGCAGTTGGGGCATTTCCAACGAGCCGAGTTATAAGCCTGTATGCTGAGTCTACAGAACCTCCTCTGCAGTACAGGCGCAACATGTTATTAGCAAAGTATGGCTGTGGACTTAATTGCATGCCCACACATCCAACGTTTACGCCGTTCTTTAATACCTTCATGGACGTGCGTTATAGGAACACTTCTATTAAACCAAAGCCACCTGGTTTTCGTTTCCGGGAGCTCCTTAGACATCTTGATACTGAAATGCCCAAGATGTATCCTAGGGGGGAGAGGACATGCCCTCCTTGGTTGTGCAGAGCGTCCCACGTTGATCTGGGCATGACTAAATATGATAAATCTACCATGTCTAGTATCCGCACATGTTTTTTAGAATTTTTATCGCGATATGAGGACCATGTTGTAATTTATACTGATGGCTCCAAGAACTCAAATAGTGTTGGTTGTGCTTACGTGTGTGGGACCGAACCGTATACATTCGGATTCTACACTAGCACTTCCATTTCTACTGCAGAGCTTTATGCAATATACCGGGCCATTTTACACGTACGTCGACGTAAGTTGGGGGACTGCTTAATTCTAAGTGATTCCCTCAGTGCACTTCAAAGCCTACGGCTGCTGTACAACTACCACCCTATTGTGCAGCGTATACAGGATGCCCTCCACGTTTTACACGCTTCAGGCGTTAACGTGGTGTGTGCATGGATCCCTGGTCACGTAGGCTTGCGGGGAAAGGAAATGGTGGATTTGGCAGCCAAGGCGGCTACCATGAAGCCCACGGTTCGAGTACCATCTGTGGCATTGGAAGATTTTAGGATCGTATTGCGGAGAGCTGTGCAAACCTGCTGGCAGGAAGAGTGGTCCACTCTCCGCAATAATAAACTTAGATATGTCAAAGAACTTCCGATTCCCTGGGTTACCTCCTGTCGATCATCTCGTCGCAAGGAGGTGAGTTTGGCTCGGTTACGTATTGGGCACTGCTCTTTTACTCATAGTTTTCTTTTTAAACAGGAGCCTGCTCCGCTGTGTCCGTCTTGCAATGAAGCGTTATCTGTACGACACTTGCTGCTAGAGTGTTTTCACCTAGCAGACCTTAGGACGTCTCTGCAGCTGCCAGCCAGCTTTGCAGAAATGCTAGCGGACGATGACACAGTAGTGCAGAAGATTTTTTTATTCTTTACGAGGTTAGGCTTTAGGATTTAGCGAATGAAATATTTAGTAGGTTTTCATTGATTTTTTATGTTCGTTTAGTTTTAATAGTTTTACTACTGTTGTATAGTTTTTTAGAAATTTCATATCTGGCTTTTGCCATGACAAGTTTTTTAAAGGGCGCTGATGACCGCCGTAGTTGAGCGCCCTTATACACATCATCATCATCATCATCATCATCACCATCATCATAAAGCAGTGTTTCTCAAAGTGTGGTCCGCGAGGGTATGCCAGGGGTTCCGCGAGGGTGTCCCTTAAGTCAAGTTATAATGTTGGATTAAAACTATAGAAAACGTAGACTTGTACTTACTGAGTCACTTATCTGCTCGGTGCCGAACTTCATTCGTTTTACTTAATATTTTTTTATGCAGCTATGTCGTTACGATGTAATGCAGCTGAGAGGTGCAATCTGCGTAACAGTTGGAAGCTTATAGTGTAGCGTTATAATAGCAGCGACGCAACCGTACTCAGCGTGAGCGGTTAGCTGCGGTGCGGTTGAAGTCAGCCAAGCCTTCGCGCGCAGATCTGATTCAGTATGTCACTGGCAGCGGCTACATGCACGCATCACAAACCAGTCGTTCTCGCTGATTTGAAGCCAGTTATGATAGTGTTTGATTGTCCTGACAGTTTGTAATTGTGAGTCGTGAGAATTTATTCACTTCGTTCAACACGAATCTTTGGATCAATTAAACGTAAGCCTACAATAACTGGTGATCAAAAGGCAAGTTATAGGAGTGAGCCTACTAGTTGCTGTTCTATTTATCTGTGAAAAGTAAAACGGCGAAAATATAGCGAAGAACATTCAAGTTTCGGATATGTTCGACCTGAAACTGAAGATGAACCAAAACCTCAATGTGTTTTTTGTTATGATGTACTGTCCAATGATGCAAAGACATTTAGGGACAATACATCCGGAATGCATTGGTAAGACACTTGATTATTTTAAAATAAAAAGTAAAGAAATAAAAATGAGTAAATCTAGAATAGAAAAAAAAATGTCTACTGGAACCAGTAGTGAAAAAGCTCCACTAGCTTCATTTGAAGTAGGAACACAAGAAAGAGCTTGTTGAAAACTTATTCTTTTGCTGGGAAGTCTTGCATAACACTGCTGAGGCTGTCTTTAAGACACTTGCTGGATTTATTTCAGAGAAAGTTGGTGCAGGCGTAAGCACCGATGGAACTGAAGCGATGTCTAGACCCAACACTGGATTAAAATCTCAATTTCTGTCTACCCTGAGATTAAGTGGACTCATTGCACGATACTGTCACGAAGCCGCAATATGCTGTCGCGCGGCTTGTTTACACAAACAGCCGGCAAATAAACAGACGATTAGTGTATCACAGAGATAAAGGACTTTCCGTTCCAGATAGGGTTTTACGCTTCTGGAAGGTGATATAATATTCGGATTACGTCATTAGAAACATCTAGTGATTGTACAGAACAGTTTCGAATTATGAAAGAGGTATTTAAGGAAGTGACGGGTTGTGAAACGGGAGTTGTTGTGTAAAGTTTTGTAACAAGAGTGTTGTTGTAATGAGAGCTGATCAGAATGTTGTTTGTTATTGTCATCGACCTTGGTAGACTGTGGTATGTGAGGTAATGTTGTCACGTGGGAATTGATCAGTGTATTTCTACGAAAATAAAGAACACTTAGAATTACTGCAAATTGGATTTTTAATTCTACGAACCCACAAAGACACAACTGGTGTCAGGAGTGCGACGACATGGAGGCTGCATTGGAAAAGATTTTGGAGAAAATGATGGAAATGAAGGCCGAAGTGACCTCGAAAATGAAAGCAGCAAATGACAACTTCGCTGCGAAAACAGAAGCGGCAAATAACAACTTGGCAGCGGAACTGAAACAAATGAAGACGGCTAACGACACCCTCGCTGTGGAGACGGAAGACGCAAACAACAACCTGGCTGCAAAGTTGGAGAGGACAAATCACAATCTGACTGCAATGAAGGCCGAATTAACCACAGAAATGAGAGCAGCGAACGACAGTCTGGCCACGGAAATGAAGGTGGCCAACGAGGCTCTCGCCGCCAAATTTGAGAAACAGTTGCCGCCGTGAGGGATGGCGTGGCCGAGCTGGGCAAACGGATGGGCCAAGTGGACGAGCGCGTCGAAGACCTAGCGAGCCGCGTTAACGACTGGAGGAAAAGGCCAACAGCAACACAAAGTTTCTGAACGCCATGGTAGAGGACATCGTTGGCAGGAGTGGAAGGACTTGTAAGCAGACGCTCCGGGACGATACACAACATCTGCACGCGTCAAACCTCCTAAATACGACGGCGCGACAACTTTCGAAGTCTTTCGCCGCCAGTTCGACACGGTGGCCAAACACAACAAGAGATCACCAGAGGAAGAGGCTGCACAGCTAACAGCCAGCCTCCAGGGACGGGCCGCAGAAATCCTGAACGGGGTCCAGACAGCGACGGCGCCTCAGGACATCTGGGAGGACCTGGAGAATCGCTTTGGAAACCACTGCTTAACCGCAGCGTACCGCAGCATGCTAAAGGAAAGGTCAGAGCAGCCAGAGGAGACGCTGCAGGAATTCACCCTGGCAATTGAGCAACTGGCTATCAAGGCCCTAGTAGACCTCCCACCAGAGCTCGTATTCCGGGAAGCCGCCTACACATTCGTATAACGGGGTACGAGACACGGAGATTCGTCAGCGCCTAAGCTCGGCAATTATAGAACCATCCACGAGGCGTTAACGGCACCATTGAGGAGAGGCGACCAACGCGAGCCATCCCGACGTCGAGAACGAGGAGTGTCCGCTACACCGGAGACAGAAGACCACCCGAGGGACGCCAGCGAAGACCTAGTGGCCTGTGTTGGGGATGTGGACAGCCAGGACACCTGGAGAGAGAATGCCCACACCAGGAAGTGCGTGTGTGTAGTGTTTAACGCCCGCTTTTACTAAATATGGCACCGCAGGCGGTGACACTGATGATACATGAGATGAAGATGCAGCACCGGTGGAATGAAATTGTGGGGGAAACCGGAGGTCCCGGAGAAAACCCTACCCAGCGCCGTGTTGTCCACCACAAATCTCACTTTGCGGTCGCCTGGGATCGAACCCGGGCCGCCTTGGTGAGAGCCAAGCGGTCTAACCTCTGAGCCACGGCGCGGCCCCAAACCAGGAAGAGAAGCCGGAAAACGAGTAAGGGCCATCGTGGAGAGGGGCACGTGGGCAACATCACCACCATCCCCTCGAGTGACACTGCGTGCCGTCAGCCGGCGTATGCATGACAGCCTCATCGCGGACGGTTGGGTGAGAGGGAAGCCGTGACACGTGCTGTTGGACACCGAGGCTGCTGTGACCAGCATCAGACCTGACGTGGCCAAGGGTTGCCGACGTGGAAGCCGAGCCGACCATACCAGCTTGTGACGTCATCGGGCGAAACCTTTCCTGTGGAAAAGGAGGCCCTACTGAAGTTGACCTTGAGACGGAGTGCTGTGCGACTGTGTGTGTCCGTCGCGAAGGTGGCTGAGGAGGTGATACTAGGATTAGATGCACTCAGGAGCAAAGAGGCGACGGTCGACGTCGGCAGGAAGGGTCTGCGGCTCAATGGACAAGAGGCGATACTCCGGCAACCCGAAGAGCGCCTTGGAATCTGCAGGGTCGTCTTGAAGGAAGGCGTGGTGGTCCCTGCGAGAAGCGAGGTGGTGGTGACGGCGCGACTGGAAGGCCAGCGGACAAAGAACATGATGCTAGACCAGATGACACCTGTGCATGGACTCTGTGTAGACAGGACATTGCCGTGCCGAGAGGAGGTGCCAGTGAGTCTGCTCAACCTGGCAGACACCGATCACGACGTCCAGGCCTGAACGGAGCTGGGAACGTGCGAGCCCGTGGTCAGCGTAACCGCAATCGACAAGACACAGGAGCCAGTGCCGACAAAACACCTGGGCCCCGGCTGAAAGGCTTACTGGAGAGGGCGGCTGACCACCTGACCGCAGAACAGCTGGAGAAAGTTCGAAAACTTCTGAGGCGATACCAGCGCGTCTTCAGCCAAGGCAACAGTAACTACGGCCGCACGGATAAAGTGCTTCACCGCATCGACACCGGAGACGCCCGGCCTATTTGGCAGCTACCTAGACGCGTTCCACTGGCAAAACAAGCGGCGGTACGTGATATGCTAGATGACATGAAATCCAGGGGAGTGATTGAAGAGTGTGACAATCTTTGGTGTTCTCCTGTAGTCTTGGTGACAAAAGAAAATGGCGAGCTAAACTTCTGCGTGGACTACAGGAAGCTGAATGCTGTCACCCGGAAGGACTGTTTCCCCTTACCCCGGATTGACGAAATCCTAGGCACGCTAGCTGGTGCACAGTGGTTCTCGACCCTAGACCTGAATTCGGGTTACTGGAAGGTGGCTCTAGACCCGAGTGACAAGGAGAAGACCGCATTCTCCACAGGCCAAGGGCTTTGGCAGTTCACAGTTATGTCTTTTGGCCTCTGCAACGCAACAGCCACATTTCTACGCCTCGTGGAATCAGTACTGACAAGATTGACATATGACGCCTGCCTGCTATACCTGGACGACATCATCTTCGTCGGCAAGACCTTCGAAGACCTTCTGGTAAACCTGAGTAAGGTGCTACAGAGACTGCAGGCCACCAACCTGAAGCTAAACGCTAAGAAGTGCCAGCTCTTCCGCAAGGAAGTGAACTACTTGGGCCACATAGTCTCAGCAATCGGAGTGGCCACAGACCCGGAGAAGACATAGGCTGTGAGAGATTGGCCTCGGCCAAAGAATAAGAGAGAATTGCGCAGTTTCCTAGGGCTGTGCAGTTACTACCGCCGCTTCATATGAGGGTTCTCCAACATCGCCAAACCCCTCACTCGCCTGACAGAGGAACACCGACCTTACGTGTGGACGGATGTCGCCGAAGGCGCTTTCCAGCACCTGATGAAGACTCTGTGCAGTGCTCCAATTTTGGGATTTCCACAACCAGGCGGCAAATTCATTGTGGTCACCTACGCCAGCGACCATTGCATTGGAGGCCTTCTATCGCAAATCCAGGACGGCCATGAGCGGATAATAGCCTACTACAGCAAGACGCTATCCAAGGCAGTGAAGTACTGCGCCACTCGGCGAGAGTTACTGGCGGCAGTAAAGACATTGGAGCACTTCCCCAAGTACCTGTATGGTCAGCCATTCCACCTGAGGACTGACCATTCCGCCATAACCTGGCTATTGAGCTTTAAGAGCCTGGAAGGCCAGACAGCACGTTAGGTCCAGAGGCTGCAGGAGTACGACTTCACCTCTGAACATCGTAGAGGGAAGAGCCACGGCAACGCAGACGCTATGTCCCGAAGACCCTGTCCAGAAGAGTGTGGCCAGTGCACAAGAGTGGAAGAGAAGGAGCGTGCCGCAGCTGTCCGAGTGGTTACGGGGCTGCCTGCGGAAGGCTGGGATAGCGGAGGCCTGAGGGGGGAGCGACTGGTGGACGCAGACTTGGGACCACCTTTGAGGGAAGTGGAGGCAGGGACAAAACCAACCTGGGAGGACATCTCACCGAGGAGCGCCACCTACAAGTCGTACTGGGCCCAATGTGACTCATTTGAAGACAAGAGAGGGGGTGCTGTTCCGGTTATGGTAATCGCCTGATGGGAAGACGCAGAGAGCACAGTGGTACTTCCCCGAAGCAAGGTCCTAGTAGTGTTGGAGGAAGTGCATGCCGGTGCCTCAGGAGGACACCTGCGAACAAACCGAACGATTGATAAACTCCGACAACGCTACTACTGGCTGGGGCTCCGAGCAGACGCTGAGAGATGGTGTGTCGTGCGTCGTGTGTGCGTGGCGAGTCGCGGCCCCCAGCCTAGGAGCTGGGGTCGAAATTCTTTTTTTTTTTCTGTAATTTTACGTCTCCAACGTTAAGCCATATCGGACGGTGAATGAATTGGGTGAATGATGCTCAGATGAGTCCAGGGTGCATGGAGGTTAGTGTTACCCGGCATTCCTCTTCAAGGATAAGGGAAACCCCCGGAAAAAGTCTTATCCAGGTAACTCACCCTGACCGAGATTCGAGCTCGGGACCTCTTGAACGTGAGACAGACATACTACCACTACGCTACCGAGGCGCGGCTGGGATCGCATGCAGCAGTACTACGTCGGAGCGCCATTCGAACGGATCGCCGTCGACATAGCTGGACCATTCCCAGTATCCGTCCGAGGCAAAAAGTACCTGATGGGGTCGTTGACTACTTCACCAAGTGGCCGGAGGTGTGTGCCATCCCGAACCAAGAGGCAAGAACAATATCAGACTGCCACGCGGAGCAAGTGTTCTGCCGATTTGGAGTGCCGTTAGAGCTCCACAGCGACCAGGGCACCAATTTTGAATCCAATGTGATGAAGGAGGCACTAGAAATACTTGGGGTGAACAAGAGCCGCACCACACCCCTACATCCACAGTCGGACGGCATGGTGGAGTGATACTTCAAGACCTTGGAAAAGCACCTGAGGAAGGTCGTGACCAGCCATCAGCGAGACTGGGACGTCGAGGTGCCACTGTTCTTGCTGGCCTACCGTTCGTCAACACACGACACCACTGGGATGACGCCAGCCAGCTTAATGTTCGGGCGGTTGTTGCGCTTCCCCTGTGATCTGGCTTTTGGTAGCCCTCCGGACGCAAAACAGCCAGCAGCCGAGTATGGGGAGAATCTGGTGGATCATCTCCACGACATGCATAAGATTGCTCGTCAGAACATCCAGAAGGCGAGCACCCTCATGAACACCCGATAAGACAGGCAAGCCAATAGCCAAGGGTTCCAGCAGGGTGACCTAGTCTGGTTGTACTGCCCTACCCGGACCAAGGGATGCTGCCCGAAGCTTTAGCAAACATGGCAAGGACTGTACCGGGTGGTGAAGGGGATTAACGACGTTGTCTACCGCATCCAGAAGGTGCCCCGAAGGAAGATGTTGGTGGTACACCAGGATCGACTGGCCCGCTACGATGGTGCTGTTCGGGATGACCAGTGTTGAGGAGGGAGCAGTGTCACGAAGCCGTTATCTGCGATCGCGGAGCTTGTTTACACAAACAGCCAACAAATAAACAGATGATTGGTGTATCACAGAGATAAAGGACTTCCTGGTCCAGATAGGGTTTTACGCTTCTGGAAGGTGATAGAATATTCGGATTACGTCATTAGATGCCTCGTTTATTCTAGAAACATCTAGTGATTGTACAGAACAGTTTCGAATTATGAAAGAAGTATTTAAGGAAGTGACGGGTTGTAAAACGGGAGTTGCTGTGTAAAGTTGTGTAACAAGAGTGTTGTTCTAATGAGAGCTGATCAGAAAGTTGTTTGTTACTGTCATCGACCTTGGTAGACCGTGGTATGTGACGTAATGTTGTTACGTGAGAATTGATCAGTGTATTTCTACGGAAATAAAGAACATTTAGAATTACTGCAAGTTAGATTTTTAATTCTATGAGCCCACAAAGTCACAATGCATAGAGATGCATAAAAAAATGGCTGTAAAAGAAATTCAGCCAGATTTGATGGAAACAGCAGAAGAGTTGGTTAAATCAGAGAACTACCTTAAAGCCCGTCCTCTTAACTCACGGATGTTCAAGAAACTATATGAAGAAATGGGAAGCAAACTTAAACAACTGTTCTTGCACAAAGACGTTCGCTAGCTTTATTATGGAAATGTTCTTTCGGGATTTTTTGATTACGTGATGAAGTGAGGCTATTTTTTGAAGACAGCATGCACAAAAAGTTTCCCCTCGGTGAACATTTGTGTGACTTTGAATGGTTGTGCAAAGTGGCATATCTAGTTAGTGTCATCTCACATTAAATGAACTAAATCGAAAATTGCAAGGACCAAAAAGAGATGTTTTCACGGTTCATGAGAAAATTGAGGCAATGATGGGAAAACTTCTGGTGTGGAAAGGTCATGTAGAAAAGCAACCCTTAGGCTCCATTCCTATTTTGGAACAATTTCTGACTTCATCAGAAGAAATTTTGCCTAAAAATTTTGAAGAAGCTATAGTAGAACACCTGATTGGCCTATCAGAAACTTTGAGGAAGTACTTTCAAGCACCGGCAGGTGATCAGAATGAGTGGATAAAGTATCCTTTCCAGAAAAAAAAGACGTGGGCAGAATTGATAGCCTTTCGGATGAACAGGGCCAACTAATAGGTTATTTAACAGCAAAGGATGTAAGGCTGTATACCAGAAAAATGAACATGTAAAATTTTGATTTCTGGTGCAGAGTGAAGTTATTGAACTTGCTACCAAAGCACTTAAGTATACTGTGCCCTTCCCAACCACTTATCTGTGCGAGCAAGCATTTTCAGTGTTGTGCAGCATCGAGCCATTGAAGAGAAACACACTTGCCAATGTAGAGTGTAACATTAAGCCCAACTGAGCTTATTGAATAAAAAAAAAAAAATAAAAAAAAATACAGTTTCATTGTTCACATTAATACATTCCAATGAACAAAGTTCCAAGCTTTTTCCACATAAGCTGATTTTTTTTAGTAACCCAATACTAACTTTGTTGAAGTGGTCAAATAGTGGATTCAGAACACTATGAATAACTTTTTATATGCATAAAAATGGTTTCTTTACATGGAAAATAAATTCATTTTTATAACATGTTCCTAATGTTATTAATCCTCGGGTAATCCAAAGAATCTGATATTTCAAATTTTTACTGATGTAAGACTAAAGTTAAATAAAAACCTATCTAGGCAAACTTAAAGTTTAAAAAAAAAAAGATAATTTAAAAATATATATTTTTTATTTAAAATACATTTTATACACAAGTTTATTTTATTTAGTTTAACTTCAATTTTTAAATCTATTATTAATTAAATTTAAAACTAAATATACAAGAAAATATCTTAAATTATACATACAGTAGTTATTTAAATTCCAATTATAAAATTCAACCAAAGGTTGACTCGTTCATATAAATTGAGTTGCCAAACTATGGGAGTCCACAAACAAGTTGTTAGATGATAAGGGGTTCCTTGAGGCAAAATATTTTGAGAAACACAGAGCTAAAGCACCCTTTCATGGATAAATTATTTCCAAAAATGTTACATTAGTTATGAATTGGTTTTAAGACTAAGGAAACGTGTAAAATCATGGTATGAGTTTGGAAAGTGAATATTAACACCAAAGTCATAAAAAATGATTGGACCTTATGTTTGCACTGAGCTCTGGGACACCGACATACAATAACTAACACATCTTTATTTTATATACAGTGAACTTGTAACAATGATAAATTTCACACAGGAATGTTATTATCAGTATCAGTGTCCTGTGTAATGATCATCTAGAACAATTTCAGTTTCCTGATTACTGATAACATAAAATGTATCTTATGGTGAAGTGGTATAACACACGGTATAACACACAAAGGCACTTCACAACTACAGAACATCATCTTTGTTCTTTTTTCCTGTTTTTTTTTTTGTGCTACTAAGCAACACCTTCTGTTTGTTACACTCTTTACTGTCAAGTGGTTCTCAATTTGTTTATAATATTTTCCATCGAAAAAATTTCAGGACTAGCTATGGGAAGCCCGCTATCACCATTTTTGGCCAATCTATACATGAGCTTTTTCGAAACACATATTACTAAAGCCTTCCCTCATATGTTTAAAACATGGTACAGATACGTAGATGACATCTTTGCAATAGTGCCCTACAAACTAATAGATGATGCTTTGAAACTACTCAACCTGCAAGAACCCAGCATACAATTCACAGTAGAAACTGAAGAGGACTGTACTCTACCTTTTTTAGACCTTAAAATCAAAAAAGGCAATGAAAAACTAGAATTTGGCATTCATAGAAAAGCAACACACACAGATAATTACATCAAAGCAAATAGTTTCAACCCAATTCCACACAAACATGCAACCATCAACAGTCTGACACACAGATTAGTAAATCTACCTCTCAGCCAGCAAGAATATCAAAACGAATACAATCAAATCTTAAAAACTGCAATTAAAAATGGATATGGAAAAAACCTTGTAGATAAAAAACTAAAATTATTCAAACTTCAAAAGAAATTAAAACAGATCACAGCTCTCACACCAATAAAACAAGAAACTAGATTTGCTAAATTTACTTACCACCCCTGGGCCACAAAAAAGTTCCAAAAAATATTCAAGAAATACAATATAACATTGGCACCAAAAAACAATTACAACATTAAAAACCTACTTCACAGTAATAATACTGATAAGATAAAACCAGAGGAAAAGTCAGGCATTTACAAAATTAAGTGTAAAGACTGTGAAAAAATTTACATAGGAAGGACAAAAAGGAACATAGGCACTAGAAAGAAAGAACACTTCAGGCACTTAAGATACAAAAATATTGATAAATCCGCAATAGCAGCTCATTTCTGGTCTGAAAATCATGAAATTGAAGATAGCACAGAATTACTAAAATATGTACAAAAACATAGTGAACTCGTCATATGGGAGAGGATATACATAGAAAAACATAAAAACCAACTAATGAACTTTGAAATCCCGCTAGAAGAGAATCCCACATTTCAGTTCATCACTAAATCAACAGATGGCAGCAACAACCCCAGAATTACCCACACCGCTGGATCTAGCGTCAGTCGCACAAGAGCCGTAGATGCAAACGAAGATTTGCGAAACATGTCCTCAAAATAGGTACGAAAGTGAAGCAGATGTGTAAGAAATGCGACTCATCTAAAATTTAATAAAAGTAAGCTTATCTGCTTAAGACTTCTGCAGCTTGCACAATGTATACGCATTGACGATGGCCAGATCAAAAGGAAGTAAAATAATCTATACCACCATTTCAAAGAATGACTACACATAGCGTTCTCAAAGTTGATCAAATCGATCAATTCCTCCCATTACTTTGTTGTATTCTGCCATAGCAGTAGGTTAAAATAATTCAGATTTCCTACCATCCTTATTTCTTCTCTTCACGTGGTTACTTCTTTTGGATTGTGACAGTTTGAAAGAATGAATACAGGTTTCTTGTCCTGCCATTTGACTGCAGCAACATATGACTTTGTAAGCCTGAGAAATACATTTTATTGGATATGGCTTTGTAGCAAATTCAAATTCACCTCTGCTGAGCTTGGAATTTCTCTTCAACAAATTTGGGAGCTCTCTTCTGTTTGAATGTACTGTTCCAATGCCATAAAGTTTCCAAGTGTGCAGCTCTTTCATTAGAAGATATGTTGTGAAATAGTTATCAAATGCCACTAGGAGTTATATTTACAGCATTTGTCTGAGTAAGCACAACATTCTCACCCAATGAAAATGAATTGGTGTCGTCATTTCCAGCGTAAATGTTGAAGTTCAAGATCCAACCTGTTGTGGAATCAGCCAGACACCATATCTTGTACCCTTGCTTGACTGGTGTCATTGGCATTTACTACCTCAGGGTTGAGCATCCTTTGAAAGTCACCATACATTCATCCCCTGCCAAAAATTACGATGGAATATACACTTCAGAAATGGTTTCGGTCAAAGCATTGATTACAGGTTGAAGTTTGTGCAGTTTGTCATATCTTGGTTGTCCCTTCTCAATGAAAAGTGAGTTGTCAATAGAATGAAGATTTTCTACTATCTTCTTGTATAGTAATATTGTCATTGCTGATGACACAGCTGGTGCGCCCAAGATTGTATCACTGCTCTAATAATTCTCAATCCATAGGAGCTGATGTACGCCCATAAAAATAAGCATTTCATGAATGCCTTCAGTTCAGGTAGAGAAATATCATTCCAATTTGAGATTATCTTGATGGTTTTCTTTCCAGCTTTGAGAACAGTGTGATCCTGTTTGGCATACAAATTAATTTGATCGCAAATAAATAACATCAAATCTTCAGGAAATAAAGATTCAAATTATACCAGCTCATTATCAAACCTTGAGAAATAATCATGAACTTCTGGATTCCTGTCGAAACTAACTGAAAGATTTTCAAAATAGGAATCATCCTCACTCCATATGTCATCAGTGATGCTATCATCAAATGCAGAAGATAGACCATGAGTTTCTTCAGTTTCAGTTAGAAGCACCTGCAAATTGTCTTCAACTTCATGTACCATCTCATCAGTAATAGTATTTGTTGCACTCACTGTACCCACATCTTCATCTGAGTCAGCATTCAGGTCAGAATCCTTTGCATCATCAGGCAAGAAGTAACAAATACTCAGCAATGTTCTGAAGTCATATTTGACATCCTTAGAAAACAAAAACTCAGAATAAATATCTTCTTCATTTCATAACCCTAATCTCAAGCGCTCAGTGGAGTAAATAGTATCTGCTAACTTACCTTGAAATTATTTTGTAATAAACAGGGCAGTCAAATGATCTCTAATGAAAATGGAACCTTCTATATGTTTAAAATGAAAATTCTTCAGCAGAATAAAATTTTTCACAAATAAAATACATACACAGCAGACAAAAACACATAAAATGGTCCTGGAAATAGCTTGCTCAGGGCTAGAAACAGCACATGTGCACACATTAACTTGGGTAGCAGAAATTCTACCTGCACTGTGCCAGTGGGTTCATTCTATAAACACTTTAGGGTAGGTGGCAGCATGCAGTGGAGGTGGTATTTGCAATTTCCATTGAACTAGGAAGGCATAATAATAAGTGGGACCCTTAGTTCCCACTGACCATGAAAGGCTAAGGGATTTTTGCTATGTGAGGCTTGGTCATTCTATTCTCTTTGCAGTGCCAGTCATAAGAAGATGAATATTGGCTTGCTATTTGGGAAAAGTGCAAGTATTAGAAAATTCCCACCAATACCTATCAAGGAATACCTTGAAAATGGTTATGTAACCAAATGATTTGACATATGTATACTGTGCACTTCAACAAGATTTGCATTGTTTGTATAGTAAGATTTTGTTTATCTCTTACTTTTACCAATTACGCAAAATTCATCAGGAATGAAGAGGATTTCAGAGGCTATATCAGAAAAATCAAAATATATATTTCATTTGTCATGAAAATCACTAAATTCATTTTGAGGGGATCAGAATATTTGAACATTTTTTTTTTGCATTAAGGGTAGTTCAGGGTGGGGGATTTTCTTGTAAATCTTTGTATCACATCCTTAGAAGATGCTAATCTTAACTACCAAGTTTGGTATTTAAGCAACTTTTCTTTTCTGAGTTATGCTGTTAACGAACCCACACGTAAACACATCGATGTTTTTCTAAAAATTCCATTTTTATTTAAGGGATCTCCAAACTTGGATGGTATGCAATGCTCTTACTGCATTCTGTGCAGAAAGGAAAAAAGAAAAAAAAAAATGGGCTGTGGGGAAAGAATAATGAAAGATAGGAAAATACTACTCTGTCCAGGAGAGAGCTGTTTTTCCTGTAATAATTTAGTGTATGACCTTTCCAGACAAGACTTTCAAATTTAACAATTACATAAAGAAAGACATCAAAGATATGCTTTCCAAAATTCTATTAATATCAAAAGTCATCATTAAGCATCCCTGTACTATACAATGTTGGTACTTAATGACCAGTTCACAATGGAACGATATTGTCAATGCAGCATTGGTGACAAGATGGTTGTCAAAAATGAAATTTATCATAAACAGAACAAAATGCATGTCAAGAAAGTAAGAACCGAGATTAATTTGATCATGCAGCACAACACTATCCAGAGAGTCTGAGTCCCTCCAGGACAGGGGTAGAAAGGGATTCTACATTTGGGGAATGTGAAAATACTGAAGTAAATTAATACAGGTAATAAAACATTTAGGGAATGTAAAAATATTGAAGTAAATTAATGCAGGTAATAAAAATAGATTATAATTTTGAATTGAAACTACATTTTTTAACACTATTTACGTCTTTAAATTTATTTTAAATGCACCATATTAAACAAATAAGTAAAACAAATGCAAAAAGTAATTTGAAGTACAAGTTATTCTGTATGGAATAATGTGGTGCATCAAATTTTATTTTTCAAATTTTACAAAAGGAACTATAACATTAAGCCCATACTTGTATATAGTGTTTAAGAACATTGTATATTGCTTAATTTGAAATCGGATAAATTGAAAAGTTGATTAAACTGTACTAGCTGTTCATTGCTGTAGAATGAAGTAGAAAAATCAAAAAATCTACCATTTAAGCCAAATTTTGAATAATTTGTACTATGAGCTAAATGGTGATCCCCCTTTACATATTCCATATCTTATTCTTTTTGTAAACCTAATACATATGTATTGTGCTATGCATTCATTATTTTCCCTTATGCATTCCCACAATTTTTCTCAGTACACACATATTTCCAATGCTGTAATTTCTCAACAATGGCCTGATTACTTATTTGCTGCTTACATGTCATTTCTACGTAAGATCAAGGGCAGTGGAAGAGAGGGATTATTAGTAGCCATAAACAACATGCAGCTCATAAAAATCCAACGAGGTTTCTGTCTTTGCTTAAACACTGAATCTTCCACCCTTGCTTCCTTCTTTCTTCCTCCCTTCCTCCCTCTGTTCCTCCCTCCCTCCCTCCCTCCCTCCTTCCTTCTTTTTAAAGCAGCAAATGCTATGTATGGTCGACAGTGGAAAGAAGACTAAAACATAAGTTCATAATGTTTTCAGATCCTGAGTTTTACTTTTCCATCTTCCAACTTAAAGAAAAGTTTTTATTTAGCAAGCACATGACATCCAGCCCAACAAGAAGTGAGATATTTCCTATTTGAGTAGTTTTTATCTTAGAGGTCATGAAAACAGAGCACTCTCACTAATTGGTACACATAAAAGAGGAAAAAATTAATTCAACAGCGATATTTTGCCATTCCAGATAGTACATATCTACATATTGTCGCCGAGGAATTATTGTGCTGCTGCTGTGCGCGTGCGAAACAAAGGGACAGAGCTACGCGAGCGCTGAACCAACACCAACTCCAATACTCAGACCTTAATACAGATTCCAAGATGGCGCCCGTCGAAGCCCAGCGACTCTGGTTACGCAAAATAGGAAACTATATACAATGGACATAATATAATCCATATTAAGAAGCAGTAAGATAACTCTTAAGCATTTATTACTTTATGCTTTCAACCAAAACGTGTAATAACGTAAATAAAAAGTACCATGACCAATCCTAATCGTTTATCACATATAGTAGCACGACCCACTGCATTTTCCAACTTATACTTCCAATCAAAATTTAACTTATAAGGCATGACAACTCATAAGCATTTAACACTTTGCACAGTAAAACATAGAGGAAAATATGATTAAATGAAACAAAAGTTAAGGTTTTCTTCAACGCAACAAAAATCGTAAAATCAAGAACACATGTACAAAAAAAGAAAGAAAGAAAGAAAGAAAGAAAGAAAGAAAGAAAGAAAGAAAGAAGAAGAAAACGAAAAAGCTAACCTGAAATATTTACTGGCTGCTAAGTTTGAGCTCCTTCCTCACTATGATCACCATTGGCTTTTCTTTTGGTTTCTCTATTTTGCACTTTCTTGGATAAGTGTTCAGGCACACTTTTTTTCATTTAACATTTTGTGTAATTGTTCATGGATTAAGTGGTACAGGAACATACATCGTAAACATTTTGAAGTAAATGACAAAACTGTAGTTTGTGTTCATCATTTTCAACAGACTTTGTGGTTAAGGAAGACATTATTCCAACAAATGATGGTGAAGCAATACGTGTCCCTCGAAAAGTAACAAAATTAGTTGATGATGCCTACCCTACGATTTTTAAGAATCAGCCATCCTATCACACAGTAAAGCTCAACCAGAAAAGACGAAATCCTGAAGAACGCATGCAAAACATTTTGCTGAGAGTGAAGAGAATTTTAATAATTGGTGTGCACAAGATGTTATTGGCAGTTTTGAGTCCTTAAAAACAGAAGTGGTGAGGAGAGATTTTAACACATTCATAGTCATATGAAAGATGATTAGTTATGTTGTTTTCAGTAACGTTCAAGATCCCAGCTTCACTGATGTTCTTTCACTTAATGTGAACTTCAAAGTATTTCATAACCTAGAAGTGAGTGTGTTTTGCAATATTATGAACCTACCAGTGAAAAATGTTAGATGGATCTTGCAAAGTGAGGGAACTGCCACCTTCAAATTTGACACATGGAGTAAACTGGACAATCTGGTGAGTTCTCTTAAATATTATAGTATAAGCAGTAGGTATGTTCTTCAGAAAAGGTAACTATGTAAACAATATAAAAGAAACTATTACTTGCTACAGATGATGATACAGTCTAATAAGATAAAATTTGCTTTAGAACAGCTGGAGCTAGCCTGTGCTAGTCGGATTATATGTTCTCCAGATGTTTTGATTTGGGCTACAAACATTTCATATGCATATCCAGAAGCATGTGAAACAATAAGAAAAACTAATGTATTTACACATCCTGTGTATCTAAGGCAATTTTTAACAAAGATGTACAAGCACCCCTGGCATAGAACACTCACAAAAAAGAAAGTAATATAAATGAGCCTTTACTTGTCAAAGCGAAGAAGTGTGTGAAAGTTCTGGCAAACATATCCATGAACAGTTACACAAAATGTTAAATGAAAAAAAATGTGTCTGAACACTTATCCAAGAAAGTGCAAAATAGAGAAACCAAAAGAAAAGCCAATGGTGAACATAGTGAGGAAGGAGCTCAAACTTAGCAGCCAGTAAATATTTCAGGTTAGCTTTTTCGTTTTCTTCTTCTTTCTTTCTTTCTTTCTTTCTTTCTTTCTTTCTTTCTTTCTTTCTTTCTTTCTTTCTTTCTTTCTTTCTTTCTTTCTTTCTTTCTTTCTTTCTTTCTTTCTTTCTTTCTTTCTTTCTTTCTTTCTTTCTTTCTTTCTTTCTTTCTTTCTTTCTTTCTTTCTTTCTTTCTTTCTTTCTTTCTTTCTTTCTTTCTTTCTTTCTTTCTTTCTTTCTTTCTTTCTTTCTTTCTTTCTTTCTTTCTTTCTTTCTTTCTTTCTTTCTTTCTTTCTTTCTTTCTTTCTTTCTTTCTTTCTTTCTTTCTTTCTTTCTTTCTTTCTTTCGTTCGTTCTTTCTTTCTTTCTTTCTTTTTTTGTACATGTGTTCTTGATTTTACGATTTTTGTTGTGTTGAAGAAAACCTTAACTTTTGTTTCATTTAATCATATTTTCCTCTATGTTTTACTGTGCAAAGTGTTAAATGCTTATGAGTTGTCATGCCTTATAAGTTAAATTTTGATTGGAAGTATAAGTTGGAAAATGCAGTGGGTCGTGCTACTATATGTGATAAACGATTAGGATTGGTCATGGTACTTTTTATTTACGTTATTGCACGTTTTGGTTGAAAGCGTAAAGTAATAAATGCTTAAGAGTTATCTTACTGCTTCTTAATATGGATTATATTATGTCCATTGTATATAGTTTCCTATTTTGCGTAACCAGAGTCGCTGGGCTTCGACTGGCGCCATCTTGGAATCTGTATTAAGGTCTGAGTATAGGAGTTAGTGTTGGCTGAACACTTGCCGAGAGAGAGAGAGAGAGAAACGGGAAGAGAAAGAGACAGAGATAGTTTGGAATTTCCCACTGCCATCCTGATTGTTACCGATCGTTCCACTAAATTCTAGAAAAGGACTGGAGATACAAAAGGAGGCAAAGAGTTGAGTTGTGGGACAGTTGACAGTTGCAGTTGTGCAGTGTGTGAGTTGTTTGAACAGTACTGCAGTTGCTAATTGAGAGTGCAGCTGTGTGGACATTTGTGAAGTATACCCCAAGTGAATTCTTTTGTTTGCTTATGTGTGGTGAAACAACGAGAGACCTTGAAGATTGTGTACGTGTGTGTCACGTCATTTTTAGAGCCTGCAAGGGTTGTACAAAAGGTGTTTTTACTTGTGATAAAGAGCATTTTTAATTTCTGCAAACAAGACTTTTAATTCTACGAACCCGCAAAGTCACATTTGGTATCAAGAGTGGAACACGACGATGAAAGCTGCATTGGCAAAGATTTTAGAAGAGCTGAAAGAAATGAAGACAGCGAATGACACCTTGGCTACGGAAATGAAGGCTGCAAATAGCAACCTAACCGCGACGATGACTGAAAAGATGAACGAATTAGCCACAGAAACGAACGCTGCAAACGAGACCCTGGCCGCCAAATTTGAAGAGCAGTTGGCCGGCGTAATGGAAGACGTCACAGAGTTGGGCGAGTGCGTCGAAGATCTGGCGAACCGCTTTAACAACCTAGAGGGAAAGGCCGACAGCAACACCAAGTCCCTGAACGCCGTGGTGGAAGACATAGTCGACAGAAGATTAAAGGATCTGAAGGCCGACGCGCCGGGACGCGAAACTTCTGCACGCGTCAAACCACCAAAGTATGACGGATGTCAACGTTCGAAGTCTTCCACCGCCAATTCGACACAGTGGCCAAGCATAAGTGGTCACCAGAAGAAGATGCCACACAGCTAATAGCCCACCACCAGGGACGGGCCGCAGAGGTGCTCAACGCGGTCCAGAAAGAGGCGGCTCCCAAGGACATCTGGGAGGACCTGGAAAACTGGTTTGTAAACCACCGCTTAGTGGCAGCCTAACGGAGCCAACTGAAGTCAAGGACGCAGCAGCCAGGGGAGACGCTGCAGAAGTTCGCCCTGGCAATCGAATAGCTGGCCAGCAAAGCCTTGGTCGACCTCCCACCCGAGTTCGTATCCCGGGAAGCCACCTACGCCTTCCTTTACGGGGTACGAGACGCCAAGATACGTCAGCGTCTAATGCTTGGTGACTACAAAACCATCCACTAGGCGCTAACGGCCGCATTAAGGATGGAGGCGGCCAAGGTGACGGCTACCCCGACTTCGAGAACAAGGAATATCCGCTACACTGGAGACCGAAGACCAGCTGAGGGACGCCGGCGAAGACCAGTTGGCGTATGTTAGGGGTGTGGCCAGCCGGGACATCTGGAGAGAGACTGCCCGCACCAGGAAGAGCAGCCGGAAAATTGAGTGGGGCCCGGCGTGGCGAGGGGCACGTCGGCGCTGTCATCACCATCCCCTCGAGTGACACTGCGCGCCATCAGTCGACATATGGATGACGGCCTCATCGTGGACAGTTGGGTTAGAGGGAAGCCGTACCGCGTGTCTGTGGACATCGGGGCAGCCGTGACAATCATCCCACCTGACGTAGCCAGGGGTTTGCCGTCGAGAAAACCAAGCCGACCCTAGCAGCTAGTTACGGCATCGGGTAACAACTTGCCTGTGAAGAGGGAGGCTCTGCTGCAGTTGACCTTGGGGTGGAGTGCCGTACGTCTGTGGAAGTTCGTCGCGGAGGTAGCTGAGAAGGTGATATTGGGACTGGATGCCCTCAGGAACCACGAGGCGATGGTCGACGTCTTAGGGAAGGTCCTGCGGCTCAATGGAAAGAGGATATACTCCGACATCCCGAAGAACGACTTGGAATCTGCAGGGTCATCCTGAAAGGTTGTCCCCGTGAGAAGCGAGGTGCTGGTGACGGTGCGACTGGAAGGCCAATGGACGGAGAACATGATGCTGGACCGGAAGACTCCTGTGCAAGGACTCTGTGTAGCCAGGACATTGTTGCCGTGCCGAGAGGAGTTCCGGTGAGGCTGCTCAAACCAACGGACACCGATAACGACATCCAGGCCAGGACGTGCGAGCTCGTTGTCAGCGTAACGCCAATTGACCAGATCCAGTAGCCGGTGTCGACGCAACACCTGGGGCCCCAGCTGGAAGGCTTATTGGAGAGATCGGCCGACCACCTGACAGCAGAACAACTCAAGAAGGTTCGACAACTGCTGAGACGATATCACCGCGTCTTCAGCCAAGGCAACAGCGACTACGGCCGCAAGAACTGAGTGCTCCACCGCATCGACACCGGCGACTATTCTTGTACAAACTAAAATATATATATATACCCAATTAAAAATAAATAATCCTCTTATATAAGGCATAAGTATTTACAAAATTAAAGATAAAAATAAAGAAAATATTGGACATACCTAATATAATAAATAGAAACTAAAGTATTTATATGTTCTTCCCGGCCTATTCTGTAACCACCCAGACGCGTTCCGCTTGCAAAACAAGCGGCGGTACGTGGTATGCTGGAGAACATGAGATCCAGGGGAATGACTGAAGAGTCTGACAGTCCTTAGTGTTCCCCTGTAGTCTTGGTGACGAAGAACGGCGAGCTACGCTTCTGCGTGAACTACTGGAAGCTGAACGCAGTCACCAGGAACGACTGCTTCCCTTACCCCGGACTGACGATACCCTGGACACGCTTGCTGATGCGCAGTGGCTCTCGGGATATTGGCAGGTTGCCCTAAACCCGAAAGACAAGGAGAAGACCACATTCTCGATAGGCCAAGGACATTGGCAGTTCACAGTTATGCCGTTTGGTCTCTGCAGCGCACCAGCTACCTTCCAACGCCTCATGGAGTCAGTAATGAGGGGATTGGCTTATGACGCCTGCCTGCTGTATCTGGACGACATCATCATCGTCGACAAGACATACGAAGATCATCTCGACAACCTGGGTAAGGTGACCTGGTCTGGTCGTACCGCTCTACCCGGACCAAGGGACGCTGCCAGAAACTTCAACAACCGTGGCAAGGACCGTATCGGGTGGTAAAGGGAATTAACGATGTGGTCTACCGTATTCGGAAGGTGCCCCGATAAAAGATGTTGGTGGTACACCTGGATCGTCTGGCCCGCTACGATCGTGCTGATCGGGACGACCAGCCTTGAGGAGGGAGCAGTGTCACCGAGGCATTATTGTGCTGCTGCAGGCGCGTGCGAAACAAAGAGACAGAGAGGCACGCGAGCGCTGAACGCTTGCCGAGAGAGAGAGAGAGAGAGAGAGAGAGAGAGAGAGAGAGAGAGAGAGAGAGAGAGACGGGAAGAGAAAGAGACAGAGATAGTTTGGAATTTCCCACTGCCATCCTGATTGTTACCGATTGTTCCACTAAATTCTAAAAAAGGACTGGAGATATAAAAGCGGGCAAAGAGTTGAGTTGCGGGACAGTTGACAGTTGCAGTTGTGTAGTGTGTGAGTTGTGTGGACATTTGAAGTGTACTGCATTTGCTAATTGAGAGTGCAGCTGTGTGGACATTTGTGAAGTATACCCCAAGTGAATTCTTTTGTTTGTTTTCGTGTGGTGAAGCAACGAGAGACCTTGAAGATTGCGCACGTATGTGTCACGTCATTTTTAAAGCCTGTAAGGGTTGTACAAAGTGTGTTTTACTTGTAATAAAGAGCATTTGTTCAACCAAAATGGGTATTCTTTGTTCCCTTGAAATTTGCTTGAATCAGTTCTATTGTAATAGGTACAGAATACATAGTTACCTTCACATTGCTTTCTCTACCCAGTCTTTTACAAAATATTTTCACAAAAGCATATATTCTTCGTTTTATTTTATGTTAATTCAGATAAGCATTTACAGAAATGGTTTTATTACACATCTCTGATGTGCCCACCTCGGTAGCCTAGATGGTAGCATGTCTGCCTCACGTTTAAAAGATCCCAAGTTTGAAACACGGTCAGGGTGAGTTACCTAGATAACGTTTTCTCCGGGATTTTCCTTATCCTAAAAGACGAATGTCAGGTAACTCTAGGCTCCATGGACCCTGTGCCGATTTGAGCATCATTTCACCCATTCCATTCGCCGTCCGATATAACTTAAAAGGTTAAAGGGCATAAATTACAAAAAAGAATTCTGATGTAAATACAAGGCAACATCACACAAACATCAAGGGTAAAAAGTGAATGATATGACAATTGAAGAAATTATAATTTCTTCTCTTTGATTTTGTCTATTCCTTATGCTTTGCTAATTACACAAAATTTGTTTAGAATCAAGAGAACTTATTGACTATTTCCTGAAAATTCAATATACAGGGTGAGTCACCTAAAACTTGCACCGTAAATATTTCTGAAATGGTATGTGCTATTGATATGCGGTTTTCACGGAATTGAACTATAGGCAGGGGCTTGCATTTTCAAATGATACACAGATTTTTATAATTTTTAGAAAGTGTATTTATGTACAAAAGTTACATTTTTTAAATGGAACAATGCGTATTGACATTAAGAAAATAAAAGTAGAATAAATTAGAATGTTAATGGTGTTTTTTGCACGATTCTAATGTAAGTAGTTTACGAGAAATCGTCATTTGAAAATTGAACGCACCGGCAGTTGTTTGTTCCATTCAGTTGCTTAGTTGCTAGGCTAGGATGTTGTTATGTTTGTTTACAATGTGTTTTGTCTACACTGGCAGTTATTTTGTGATAGTTGAAGCAGTAGGACGTGCTTGGAAGATGGTATTTACCAATGCAGAAAAAGCAGATATGCTCATAGTTTATGGTGAATGTAGAAAGAATGCAGTTCTTTCTTGTACAGTGTACTTGGAAACATATCCGAATAGACGTCAACCATCTCGTCAATTATTTGTGAACCTCTTCAACCAATTACGTGAAAGTGGTAGTATAACGTCTAGAAAACGCACCAGAAACAAACGAGCAACTGGAGAGCAAGGAGAAATTAATGTTCTAGCTGCTGTTGCAGTAGATCCCCACATTAGTTCTCGTGCAATCGCACGAAGAAGCGGCATCAGTCAAAGAAGTGTAATCCGCATCCTCCATCGTCATAAGTTCCATCCGTATCACATCTCTCTCCATCAAGTGCTGCATGGCAATGATTTTGAGAATCGTGTGAACTTTTGTACATGGGCATTGAGACATGATACTCCAAATTTGTCATGTATCTTGTTCACTGATGAAGCAACATTTACTAATCATGGCCAAGTAAATCTAAAAAATATGCACTATTGGTCTGTTGACAATCCTCGTTGGCTGCGTCAGGTAGAACGTCAGCATCCATGGAGTGTGAACGTGTGGTGTGGAATAGTGAACCATCACATCATTGGCCCTTTTTTCATAGAAGGAACACTGAATTCACAGAAGTATCTCAACCTCCTAACAGACGATCTTCCACAGATGTTAGAAGACGTTCCCCTTCAGACTAGGAGGAATCTGTGGTATCAACATGATGGCTGTCCGGCCCATAGTGCACGAATTACTACAGCTTATCTTCAAGGATTGTTTCAAAATCGGTGGATTGGACGAAGGGGACCTGTACCTTGGCCGGCCCGTTCACCAGATTTGACTCCTTTAGATTTTTTTTCTGTGGGGGAAGCTGTAAGACACTGTCTACAAGGACATACCAACTACACCAGAAGATATGAAACGGCGTATTACTGCTGCCTGCGCTGAAATTTCCACTGAAATGCTAGAACGTGTACAGCAATCTTTACATACTAGACTGGAAGCTTGTATTGAAGCTGGTGGTGCTCATTTTGAACACAGGCTTTGAGGGTACAGTTTTGTTTACTTGTCAGAATCCTCATTTTTCTTCATTCACTTGTTTTTCTTTAGTTTGTCCTAGCCATTGTCCCGTTTTGTACAAATGACGATTTCTCGTAAACTACTTACATTAGAATCGTGCAAAAAACACCATTGACATTCTAATTTATTCTACTTTTATTTTCTTAATGTCAATACGCATTGTTCCATTTAAAAAAATGTAACTTTTGTACATAAATACACTTTCTAAAAATTATAAAAATCTGTGTATCATTTGAAAATACGAGCCCCTGCCTATAGTTCAATTCCGTGAAAACCGCATATCAATAGCACATACCATTTCAGAAATGTTTACGGTGCAAGTTTTAGGTGACTCACCCTGTATATTTCTTATTTATCATGCAAATATCTTAAACATTGTAGTTTAATAAAAATCTTAATAGCAATTTTTGATAAAATAGAAAGTATAAAAAGCATCCCATGTAGAGGGTACATTGTTTGGAAGCATTTTCCTTAAACTCTTCATGTCATATCTTTCAAAAACACTGATCATCTCACTCAATTACTCACTCACTCACTCATACAATTTCTTTTTCTTATCTTTTATTTCAGAGGACCTCAGGCCAGTATTTCTAAAGAAATATCCATATTCATATCACTTTTCGGTGGAATGTAATATTGTCACAGGTAAGCTTGCTTATTGTAACTTCTAAATGTAAGATTTTGTAAGTCAAATTTAGGTAGTGCACACTATATTTTCAAGGGTACCCTTAATTAGGTTTATTTGTGGCTACACACATACACAGCTTTTTCTATATTGTTAGTATTTGCAGATATATATTGGTTTTCTTTATTGTAATTTTAGGTTCATTTACTCAAAAACTTTGATGTTCTGTATTTGTAATCATCACTTACTTTTGAATGTTTATGTATTCTATCTACTCTTTTTGTATGTCACTTTAACAAAACACTTGTTTACTGCCTGATACTGTAGTACATGTTACAGATTTGTTAGATGTATATGTAAGGAGTCCCAGTTTGTGATTGTTCGAGCCACCATCGACTGCAAGCACAACCCCCTCCCACCTGGCACAGGTTGCCAGCTGAACGTGTCAGCCGAGTAAGGGCTCACACCAGTCTACTCGCTATAATCATGTGTGGTAGAAAACTAATGGTAGAGACAAGTAAGCTTAGTTGGTCCCCTTTAATAATCAACAGTAGACATCTACAAACAATTAACCAGTGAGTAGTGCTTCAAAAACAAACTGTGGAGTGTGTCGTCAAAACTGATTCAGTGGGGTTGTGTGAAGTGATAGTGATTTTTTTTATTTTTTTGTTATTATTTGTGGCTAAACTTTAGAACTAATGCCTTGCACTAGGTACTCCATCTTTATAATCTATTAAAAAGCAAGTGTATCTCTGTCCTGCCTTGAGAGCGCAGATGTGACTGATATTCAGTTTCTTTAAGATGTTAATTCTGCTTTTTTGTTTTGTTCTGTTAATCCAAGGAAATTGCACTTGATAACTTCAGAATTTGTATAAAGTGACTTAATTTTGACTATTTTTTTTTTTTTCCAAAACTGTTTGAACAGAAGAATTAAGCTTCCTAAAAAGTTTTCTTTGGAAAAATTTAATATTAAAACATTTTGTTTCTCAAGATCAATGTATGCATTGATCTTGGGGGAAGGGAGGGATATCATAAGTAACTGTTTTGTTTAATTCATATAGAGTGTTGTAAGTAATCATTTTGACTATAGTTGTGCGTGTGACGTCATGTCACGTGACCTCTCCTACCTCTGATGAAGCCTGTAAAGGTTTCCTCTCTCTCTCTCTTGTGCCAGCCTTGGTCAAGGACGGACCTAGGTCTGCTCTCAGGCAGGTAAAGGCCATGTGGCTAATTGTGTATTTCCTATTATTATAGTAAACCTTTCCTGTCTAAATTGTAGTTTCAGTATTTTGTAATGTAATTGAACCTTTATACAGAAATCCCAGCCTCTCCTGAGTATGCCTACATCTGAAATATTAGCCCCTTAGGTGTGACCTGGCCACGTGGCAACCTAATCCTTTACCATCCTGGCCAGGTTGTCACAATATCTTCTCTAAGCACTAGATACATGAGGAGAAAGTAAAAATGCAGCAAATGTAGACCTCATAAAAAATATAGTACATGCCAAATTTTTATGGCCGTAAACTTGTGCAATATTTTTTGCTATTTCATTTTCATTTTATGTAGAGAAGGTATTGCATCCCAACCAAGAGTTTTATACCAAGATTTCACTGAAAATATGCAATTTGAAATCTCATGAATAAAAAACATTTTTAGAAATAAGTATGTGTGTATGTGTATGGGAAGAGAATAATTCAATATCTTTCAAGTATGCAGTAGGATGATTTTCAAGAACATCCTCCTACCCCAGACAACTATTTACTGCAGCGGTCACCAAGTGGATCGATTTTGTGCTAGAGCAAATGATGTAGCACTGTGCACTGCTACGGGTGCTGTGCGACTTCAGTTTGATACAAGACGTGGAATTGGACAGAAGTTGTCTCGTCTCTTGCGGTTTGTTTTCGTAAACATATTGTCGGTTGGAGAATGTAATGTGACACATAGGACATCTGCTCCTACATTTATGCCTTAATGGGAAGAGTGTTTCTTTTTTATAGAAAGTGGTGGAATAGCAAAATGTTTAGTTTGTGGTAAGGTTTTGCATGCAATCAGAAAATTAAATTTGCAAAGACATTACTCCACTCATGCCAGTGAATATGACAGTTACCAAGGAGAGGAATGTGCACTATTAGTAGGAAGACAGAAGGAAAAGCTGCTGGAAAATAGTGACGACCATAACATCCGTGAGTCGGCTGCTCACCTCAGTTTCAAAATCAGCTTCCAAATAGCAAGAAATCTAAAACCTTTTACTGATGGTGAATTTATAAATGAGTGTACCACCATAGCAGCAGAGAAACTGTATCCGTAACAAACCCAGGAATTCGAGACCATAAGTTTGTCACCTTCGACGGTGGCCCGTTGTGGGCAAGATTTCCTGAGACGATGTTCAATTGCAACTTCTGGACTTATGTAAATCATTTACGCATTATTCCTTGACTATTGATGAGAGTGATGAAGTATCTGATATAGCCCAACTTGCAATATTTATAAGGGGTGTAGATTCAGAGCTTCAGATTAAACAAGAATTATTAGATCTTGTTTCAATGAAGGATACTAAAAAAGGATCAGATATTTTTTGTGTCTTGAAGAGGTCATTGAAAATTTTGGTCTGTCTGTCTACTGACGGTACTCCTTGTATGGTTGGGAGTCGAGTTGGTGTGGTAGGACTTTTGAAATAAAAAATAAAGAGACTGGACATAAATAATGAGGTTATACCTGTATATTGCATTGTACATCAACAGAATCTCTGCGCCAAAATCATTAAAATGAGCAATGTGATGAATGTTGTGACCAAAACTAATGCAATTAGGTCAAAAGGGCTCAGTCATCGTCAGTTCAAAGCTTCCTAGAAGAGTGCAATAGCGAGTATGGTACTTTTTTTTTAATTTTACGTCCTCCAATGTTAAGTCATATCGGACGATGAATGGAATGGGTGAAATGATGCTCAAATGATCCAAGGGTCCATAGAGCTTAGAGTTACCCGACATTCATCTTTCAGGATAAGGGAAAGCCCCGGAAAAAACCTTATCCAGGTAACTCACCCTGACCGAGATTCGAACTCGGGACCTCTTGAACGTGAGGCAGACACTATACTATACCAGAATAATCAAACGTGAACGGAGCATTCGTTTAATGCAACCTGAGAAGTCTGGGCTGGCAGAGCATTGTTTTGATAACGACCATAGAGCCAATTTTCGGGAGACGAATATATTGGCAAAATGCAACAGTTACTGGCAGCGGAGAATTAAAGAGGCTTTGGCGATTTCCTCTGAAAGAAGCACACTTAATCGTGATGCTGGATTTCAGATCAGCTGCTCTTGGAAACCGGCCTTAAAATGGAAATCCGTCGAATTAGAAAACAAAGATCAATACAGCTTTATAATCAAGTTAAGTAGTTACGTTTCTTTGACACAATTTTCTATACTCATGGCATCTCCTGACCTGGCATTTAATTTACTGAAAACGTCTTTTGTTCAGAAATGCGAATTTTGATAGTGTTTTGTCTTTGTTTATAGTTGTGTTACATCCAGTATTTCATTTGTGGTTATAACATTTTATAAATGTCCTGATGATGGGAGAGGTGCACACTCCCGAAACGTTGATATCTAATCATCTTTTCACCTGGCCAGCTGCCCGAGAAGAAAGTGAGCGTATTTCAATAAGTTGTTCAACGTGTTTTTGCTAGAATGGAAAAAGTGCAGAATCGTTCAATGATTCACTTTCTACTTTTAGATGGGAAAACTTGCCAGGAGATAAACGCGAAATTGGCTGCTGTTTATTGAGACATTTCACCTTCTATGACAACAGAGCCGCGCCGTGGCTGAGTGGCTAGACCGCTTGGCTCTCATCAAGGTGGCCCGTGTTGGACAACACGGCGCTGAGGCGGGTTTCCTCCACCATCTCATTCCACCGGTGCTCCATCTTCATCTCATGTATCATCAGTGTCATTGCCTGCAGGGTCGTAAGTGGTAAAAGTGGCGTTAAACACTACACACACACACATACACACACACGCGCGCGCGCGCGCGCGCACACACACACACACACTACACACACACACACATACACACACACGCGCGCGCACACACACACACTACACACACATACACACACACACACACACATACACACACAGACACACACACACACACACACACACACTTCTGTGACAACAGATATTGATATAGCGACTGTAAACGTGCTCGAACATCCGTTTTTGGCGAGGAGTGCCCAAGATATTACTACAACTCGGATTTATATGAACTATAAAGTATGAATATATGCATGCATCTATGCGTTAAAAATATGGTAAATATGCTCTAAAACATTATAACATGTATTTAAAAAAACAAATTATTTCAAATGTTTCACTTTATTTTCTTGATGAATGAACCAAATTATTAAATTTATTTTTAAAATTAACAAAATTAACATTTATTAGTCTTTCTCTTCCAGTAGTTATATTTTAGTATTACTCGTTTTTATTGCAATAAATAAATGTTTTTCGCCGTTTTCTGGAAGAAAAGATTTTCTACTGTCGCTTAAAATGTTTTTATATGAAGTGGAAGATCTCTTTGCTTCACACAAAGCCATCGGACAGTATCGAAAAGAGGCTTTGTCACTTACAGAATAAGTATTAAATTCTTTTTCAGATTCACTTTGTAGCATCTTATTCACATCACATTTGTTGCAGTGCACCTCTGTGACCCGCATTCGGGAGGCCCGGATTCACTTCCCGTGGCCGACCTACCTGACCCATGGGTTTTTTCGGGGGTTTCCCGGGTCGCTAAGTGAATCCTGGGTAGGTTAATTACATCCTCCGAATCTCCTGTCCCTCCATTTCATTTCCATTATCATTTCATATTATCTCTCATCTGGTGGTCTCTTTCAGGGTAGAAGTGTTGGTGGGAGTCTCGGCGGTGCATGACGGGATGATATGCTCTAAGTGAACCACTTCCTCCTTCAGTAGGTCGGTTGTCGGTCTCCAAACCGACTGCTGGGATCGTCTTCAAAACACAGTACGGGGGAATTTCCATTGCCTGCCTGGGGAGGTTTCCATTTAAGTAAAAATGTAGGGACCCTGCCCTCTGCACTGTAGTAGCTCCTTGGAACGGCCGCCCTCTGTCTTCTTTCGCCTCATGCTTCCTCCCAGGGATCCCCCACTTGGGGCAAAGGTACAATAGACCGAGGCTGGTTGCAGTGCTGAATCCCCTCCGAAAAAAAAATGGCAGTGGTATAGAAATAACATTAACACATACAGCAGAGTCAGATGCGTAGATAAAAATATGTGATTTTCGATTGATTTTGGGTTTCAACTAAATAAAGGCATATCATTTATAAATTGTGTAAAATGTGTCTAAACCACATTTAGTGTATAGCTAAAATCTCTTTTGTGGGGCCACAGAAACGTTTGTGAAATTAAAATTGATTACTTAAAAGATGAACAATATGTTAATGTTACATGAACTAATGGCTTGCTATTGAGATACAATTTGAAAGCGGTTTAAATGTAATTTTATAATGATTATTAAAATGATTTTTAGCCCTCTAATGCTCTATTCATTTACCTTATCTAACCTTTTATGATCCTCTTTAAACATGCTTTATAAAACAAAAGTATTGTGATCCAAGATTTCAAGATTTATATAGCAAATTTAGCTTGATAAGATTCGGATGAATCTCTAGTTCTTGTTTTGCATCTATAAGGTGTACGGTTTTAGCATATGAGGCGCAGCAAGGGACGGCTCGCCTATAGCGACTGTTCTATCATAGGCTTGCAGCGTTGCCTAGTAAGGAACGCACAGCACAAGAGTGAGCAACAGAGATTTCTCTTTTTCATGCGCCCAAAATTACTATTGGAAATTCGACATTACAGTATGCTAGGTGTATGCGGCAAGAAATGTTTAGGCAGCCTGTACAGAGGTCGTTTTTCTAAGATGTATGGCTCTGGGCTTATCGCTTCGAGAATGAACTCCTGACTCCCGAGTTTATGCTTATGGTGTGCTTCAACTTCCAATCTTACCCGTGTGTTATCCCTTTTCATTACGCAGTACTGCGCAAGGCATTACGAAGTGTCGTTAGGAGCTGCATATATTTGATTCATAAATTAACTGACCACGGATGACTGCAGTCCAGGAGCTCGCGCTTCCTTTCAAGACCAGCGCGTAAAGCAAATTGAATGTAAGGTGCTTTGTGTAACTGTGACAGTAAGCAGAAAATTCACATGTTAACACTGTGTTCTGTGAACTGTTAACAGTGTCACTTTAAGGTCAGGTACATACCAGTAGCACAGGTATAATAGCGCTGCTGGAACGCTTTCCATGGATTTATCTTTGTTAATAGAAGCCTCTCAGATAACGCACTGTTTATTCTTGTAAGAGTGAGGGGGGTATTGACGGGCCTCCCGGTCGTGTGCTAAGCACCAATGAACGCATCACTTCAACCAATGGAATTCGCAGAAACACAAATGACAGATATATGTACACTTCACGTGGAGTAATCAGTGCGTTATCTGAGAGCTATCTATTACCAGAGATAAATCCATGGTAGCTGTTCGAACAGCGCCACAATACTAAGGGCAAAGTACTTCGTTCCCAGAGCAGAAATATTATTTTTTAAGTGTACAGTTGCTTTAAGGGCGGCTCTCGTAGCCATGGTCGCTAAAGCGTATGTCTCTAGTGTTCCGCCGCGTAGAGGCTCGTGGGTTCGAGTCCCGCCTTGGGCATGGGTGTTTATGTGTACAGTGAATATTTGTGAAATTAGGAAAATAGATAAGACAATAAACGGAAATAATGAAAAATCGGTTAAATAAGAAAAAGAGAAACGCATATAGATATATATTTTATACGTTAAATTAAAAAAAAAATTCATCTGAGAAAGTGCGTGACCGGATCGATTTTCCACACAGCTGGAAATTCTCGACCAGAGCGTCAATGTGAGTGTGCATACTATGTCACGTATTGTAAAACATGGCAAAACTTCTAGCACAGAAATGGTGAATATTTATTTTATTTAAGCTAGCAACTTCTCTACAATAAGTCATATTCAGAAACCCAGGTGCATTATTTTCAGTAAATAAACATGTTAATATTGAATTTTACCCTATATAATGTTATAATTATCCTTTCTGCGTAAGTTTACGTTCTGACCATTTGTCAGACGAAAATTCTTCGTTCCCCTCTCCCTATCTTCCGCTCTCTGGCGCTTCAGTTGGCAACAGGGCAACCACCGTGTGCACGCATCGGTTCAGCTCACATGCCTTCTAAAACCATACGACATATTGTGACTTTGTGGGTTCGTAGAATTAAACGTCCCAGTTGCAGATACTCCAAATGTTCTTTATTTCCGTAGAAATACTCTGTTCAATTCTCACGTAACAGAATTACGTCACATACACAGTCTACCAAGGTCGATGATCAAAACAAACGTTCTGTTTACCTCTGTGTACAACACTCGTGTTACACAACGTTGTTCACGACTCACTCTTGTTTTACAACTGCCGCTGGCGTGTCACAATCTCTTATATATATATATATCATTCATAAATTCGAGAGATTTCTGGGACAAACAAGAAGCCGACTGTTCCGTACAATCACTAGATGTTTCTGGAATAACAAGACACCGAATGACGAAATCCGAACCTTCCAGAAGCATAACTTCATATGCGCCGGCAAGTCCTTTATCACCACGATGTTTATTTGCCAACTGTTTGAGTACACAAGCCGCGCTATCGTAGATAACGGGTTCGCGACACTGCTCCCTCCTCAAGGCTGGTCGTCCCGAACAGCACGATCGTAGCGGGCCAGACGATCCAGGTGTACCACCAACATCTTCCCTCGGGGCACCTTTGGATGCGGTAGACCACGTCGTTAATCCTCTTCACCACCCGGTGCGGTAATTGCCACGGTTGTTGAAGTTTTGGGCAGCGTCCCTTGGTCCGGGTAGGGTGGCACAACCAGACTACGTCACCCTGCTGGAACCCTAGGCTGTTGGCTTGCCTGTCGTATTGGGTTTTCATGCGGTCGCTCGCCTTCTGGATGTTCTGACGAGCCATCTCATGCATGTCATGGAGAAGGTCCGCCAGGTTCTCCACATACTCGGTTGCAGGCTGTTTTGCGTCCAGCGGGCTTCCAAAAGCCAGATCACAGGGAAGGCGCAACTCTCGGCCGAACATTAAACTGACTGGCGTTATCCCAGTGGTGTCGTGTGTTGACGAGCGGTAGGCCAGCAAGAACACTAGCACCTTGACGTCTCAGTGCCACTGATGGCTGGCCTCAACCTTCCTCAAGTACTCTTCTAAGGTGTTGATGTATCCCTTCACCAGCTGCCAAAGTGCGGGCGCTGCGGAACCTTAGCACTCGTGGTACCTCTGACGTTACTAGAGGAACCTCGGGCCGAACAGCCGAGCCCCTCCTTCGGGAGTTGTACGGATTGGGATGGTCTCGAGGGGGCAGTGTGTTCCCGATACCCGTGGGAGATTGGGTACGTCTTCGGACGGGGTTGAGGGAAGCCATTAAGTTTCCGGGTACTAGCCTGCTCAGCTAGTAGAAGGTGTGCTAGATCACCAGGCGGCCCCACCGAGGCCATATCGGTAGTCTTCACCTTGAGTGTTGACGCGCGTAAGTGGCGTATCCACTTCCGTCCCGTCTTGTGTCCCTAGGACCAGATGGGGGGGCTTGTTAGGAAACTAGGTCTTGCCCTAATGGAAAGCCCCATGGAGGATGCCGAGCGCCCTTTGGGACAGCTCGGATACTCCCTGGTTTTAAGAGGCCCGGGTCTTGTTCCTACGGGAGCAAGGCTAATGGGAGTAGACCCTCTGCACTCAGATATCCCTTCACCATGCCGTCCGACTGCGGGTGTAGGGTGTTGTGTGGGATTTGGGGTTACCAAGTCTTTCTAGTGCCTCTTTCATCACATTGGATTCAAAATTGGTGCCCTGGTTGCTGTGGAGCTCTAACGGCATTCCAAATCGGCAGAACACTTGCTCCACGAGGCAGTCGGTGATACTCTTTGCCTCCTGGTCCGGGATGGCATATACCTCCGGCCACTTGGTGAAGTAGTCCACGACCACCATCAGGTAATTGTTGCCTTGGTCGGATACTGGGAATGGTCCAGCTATGTCGACGGCGATCCTTTAGAATGGTGCTCCGACGTTGTACTGCTGCATGCGACCCCGGCTCCTAGTCTGGGGCCCGCGAATCGCCGCGCACACGTGTCATTGACGGCACCATCTCTCAGCATTTGCTCGGAGCCTCAGCCAGTAGTAGCGCTGTCGAAGTTTGTCGATTGTTCGGTTTGTTCCCAGGTGTCCTCCTGAAGTACTGGCGTGCACTTCCTCCAAGACTTCCGGGACCCTATTTCGGGGAAGCACCAACTGTTTTCTCTGCCTCTTCCCATCAGGCGATTCCCATTTCCGGAACCGCACCCCTCTCTTGTTTTCAATGAGTCCAATTGGGCCCAGTACGACTTCCAGGTGGTGCTCCTCGGTGCGATGTCCTCACAGGTTGGTGTTGTCCCTGCCTCCACTTCCCGCAAGAGTGGCCCCAAGTCTGCGTCCGACAGCTGCTCCCTCCTCAGGCCTGCGCTATCCCAGCCATCCGCAGACACTGCCGTGACCACTCTGACAGCTGCGGCACGCTCCTTCTCTTCCACTCTTTTGCATTGGTTGCACTCCTCTGGGCAGGGTTTTCGGGACATGGTGTCTGCGTTATACAGATATACAGAGGTGAAGTACTCCTGCAGCCTCTGTACCCAGCGTGCTGTCGGGCCTTCCAGGTTTCTAAAGCTCAGTAGCCAGGTTAGGGTGGAGTGGTCAGTCCTCAGGTGGAATGGCTGAGCATACAGGTACTTGTGGAAGTGCTCCAATGTCTTTACTACCGCCAGTAGTTCTCGCTGGGTGACGCAGTAGTTCTTCTCCGTTTATGGCCGTCCTGAACTTGGGATAGGACGCCTCCGATGCAATGGTCGCTGGCGTCGATTTCCACGATGAAGGCGCCGCCTGGTTGTGGAAATCCCAAAATTAGAGCACTGCACAAGGGCTCCTTCAGGTGCTGGAAAGCGTCTTTGGCGTCATCCGTCCACACATAAGGTCGTTGTTCCTCTGTCGGGCGGGTGAGGGGTTTGGCGATGTTGGAGAACCCCCTTATGAAGCGGCGGTAATAACTGCACAACCCCAGGAAACTGCGCAACTCTCGCTTATCCTTTGGGCGAGGCCAATCTCTCACAGCCTGGGTTTTCTCCGGGTCTTTGGCCACTTCGTTTGGGGAGACTATGTGGCCCAACTTCCTTGCGAAAGAGCTGGCAGTTCTTTGCGTTCAACTGCAAGTTGGTTGCCTGCAGTCTCTGTAACACCTTGCTCAGGTTGTCGAGATGGTCTTCGAACGTCTTGCCGACGATGATGAAGTCGTCCAGGTATAGCAGGCATGTATCATATGTCAATCCTCTCATTAATGATTCCATGAGGCGTTGAAATGTGGCTGGTGCGCTGCAAAGGCCAAAGGGCATAACTGTGAACTGCCAAAGACCTCAGCCTCTCGAGAATGCAGTCTTCTTCTTGTCTCTCGGGTTTGGAGCCACCTGCCAGTAACCCGACTTCAGGTGCAGGGTCGAGAACCACTGTACAGCAGCTAGCGTGTCCAGGGTATCGTCAATCCGGGGTAAGGGGAAGCAGTCCTTCCGGGTGACAGCGTTCAGCTTCCTGTAGTCTACGCAGAAGCGTAGCTCGCCGTTCTTCTTTGTCACCAGAACTACAGGGGAACACCAAGGGCTGTCAGACTCTTCAATCACTACCCTGGACTTCATGTCATCTAGAATATCCCGTACCGCCACTTGTTTTGACAGCGGAATTCGACTAGGTGATTGCCGAATAGGCTGGGTGTCTCCGGTGTCGATGCGATGAAGTACGCGGTCAGTGCGGCCGTAGTCGCTGTCGCCTTGGCTGAAGACGCGCTGGTATCGCCTCAACAGTTGTCGAACTTTCTCCAGCTGTTGTGCGGTCAGGTGGTCGGCCGCCCTCTTTACTAAGACTTCCAGCCGGGGCCTCAGGTGTTGCGTTGGCACCGGCTCCTGTGTCTTGTCGATTGCTGTCGCGCTGACCAGGAGCTCGCACGTCACCAACTCCGTCCCGGCCTAGATGTCGTTATCGGTGTCTGTCAGGTTGAGCGGCCTCACTGGTACTTCATCTCTGCACGGCGACAATGTTCTGGCTACACACAGTCCATGCACAGGCGTCTTCTGGTCCAGAATCATGTTCTTCGTCCGCTGGCCTTCCAGTTGCGCCGTCACCACCACCTCGCTTCTCGCAGGCACCACCACATCTTCTTTCAGGATGACACTGCAGATTCCACGGCGCTCTTTGGGTTGCCGGAGTATGACCTCTTCTCCATCGAGCCGCAGGACCTTCCTGCTGACGTCGACCGTCGCCTCGTGGCTCCTGAGGGCATCCAATCCCAGTATCACCTCCTCAGCCACCTTCGCGACGAACACCCACATACGCACGGCACTCCGTCCCAAGGTCAACTTCATTAGGGTCTCCTTCTCCACAGGCAAGGTGTCACCCGATGCCGTCACAAGCTGGTATGGTCGGTTCGGCTTCCTCGTCGGCAAACCCTTGGCCACGTCTGGTCTGATGATGGTCATGGCTGCCTCGGTGTCCACGAGCACGCGGCACGGCTTCCCTCTCACCCAACCGTCCGCGATGAGACTGTCATCCATATGCCGGCTGACGGCGCGCAGTTACACTCGAGGGGATGGTGGTGATGGCGCCGACGTGCCTCTTTCCACGGCCGCCCTTATTCGTTTTCCGGCTGCTCTTCCTGGTGCAGGCTGTCTCTCTCCAGGTGTCCCGGCTGTCTACACCTTCAGCACAGGGCTCTAGGTCTCCGCCGGCGTTCCTCGACTGGTCTTCGGTCTCCATTATAGCGGATACTCCTGGTTCGCGACGTCGGGGTAGCCGTCACGTTGGCTGCCTCCATCCTTAATGCTGCCGTTAGTGCCTCGTGGACGTTTTGTAATCGCTGAGCATTAGGCGCTGACGAATCTCCGTGTCTCGTACCCCGTCGACAAATGTGTAGGCAGCCTCTGGTGGGGGTCGACTAGGGCTTTAGTGGCCAGCTGCTAATTTGCCAGGGCGAACTCCTGTAGTGTCTCCCCTGGATGCTGTGACCTTGATTTCAGCTGGCTTCGGTACGCTGTGGCTAAGTGGTGGTTTCCAAAGTGGTTATCCAGGGCCTCCCAAATGGCCTCGAGAGCCGCCGCTGTCTGGACCGCGTTCAGGACTTCTGCGGCTCGTCTCTGGAGGCTGGCTATTAGCTGTGCTGCCTCTTCCTCAGGTGATCACTTGTTGTGTTTGGCCACCGCGTCGAACTGGCGGTGGAAGACTTCGAAAGTTGTCGCGCCGTCTTAGTTAGGAGGTTTGACGCGTGCAGATGTGTCGCGTCCCGGCGCGTCTGCCTTTTAGTCCTTCAACCTCCTGCCGACAATGTTCTCTAGAATGGCGTTCAGGGACTTTGTATTGCTGTCGGCCTTTTCCTCCAGGTTGTGAACACGGTTTGCCAGGTCTTCGACGCGGTGGTCCGGTTTACCCATCCGCTTGTCCAGCTCCGTGACGTCATCCCTCACGCCGGTCAACTGCTCTTCAAACTATGCGCTAAAGGCCTCGTTTGCCGCATTCATTTCCGTGATCAATTCGGTCATCTTCGCGGTCAGACTGTTGTTTGTAACTTCCATCTTCTCGGTGAGGTTATCGTTAGCCGTCTTCATTTCTTTCAGTTCCACTGCCAAGTGGTCTCCAGCTTCTTCATTTGTTTCATTTTCTGTAAAATCTTATCTATTGCCGCCTCCATCGTGTATGTCTCACTCCTGACACCAATTGTGACTTTGTGGGTTCGTAGAATTAAAAGTCCGAGTTGCAGATATTTCAAATGTTATTAATAATAACTAAACACTAGTAACACAACTTCACTTATCTTATTTAAATCCTGGGACCGGTTTCAGAGCAAACATCTGCTTTATCCTCAGCCACTCAGCAGAGTGTCAAGCTGGGTGGCTGAGGATAAAGCAGATGTTTGCTCTGAAACCGGTCCCAGGATTTAAATAAGATAAGTGAAGTTGTGTTACTAGTGTTTAGTTATTATTAATAACCTAGTTTACTTCACTGTCAGCAGCTACAGTTTTTTACATAAATTTCAAATGTTCTTTATTTCCGTAGAAATACTCTGTTCAGTTCTCACGTAACAGAATTACGTCACATACACACAGTCTACCAAGGTCGATGGTCACAACTAACGTTCTGATTACCTCTGTGTACAACACTCGTGTTACACAACATCTGTTCACGACTCACCCTTGCTTTACAACTGTCCGCTGGCGTGTCACATTCTCTTATATATCTCATTCATAAATTCGAGAGACAAACAAGAAACCAACTGTTCCGTACAATCACTAGATGTTTCTGGAATAACAAGATATCGAATGAGGAAATTCAATCCTTCCAGAAGCGTAACTTAATCTGCGCCGGCAAGTCCTTTACCTCCGCTATCTTTATTTGCCGGCTCTTTGTGTCCACAAGCCGCGTTATCGTAGATAACGGGTTCGCGACAATATTAATGAATTCCTGCATTTCCTTTAAGTGGAACATAGGGTCTTCTGAACCGCGTAACCTCTAGACCCATAGGCAACGGATTCAGGATCAGAGGTTTACTGATCAGAGAGATTCCGGTATGAGTGATAAGCCCATCCCCGGAAGTGAAAGTACGAGATAGATGAGGTGATAGGAAAGATGATGATGGGGCAATCGGTGGAATGCTGGCTGGGAAAACTGGAGGACCGAAGAAAACCCGCCCCAGTGCCATTTTGTCCACCAGAAGTCACTTTGCGATAGCCTGGGATCGAACCCGGACTACCTTGGTGAGAGCCAAGTGGTCTAACCACTCTGCCTTACGCCATATAGTCAATTAAAATAATTTTAAATAGTTCCGATATATGAAGACTCTTAAGGTTACTTTACAGCATTTGTTTTTTCACCATCGGAACAATGTTTAGTTACAATATAAAAATCTATAAGCAAAGATCCTTTCATAATTACTTTATATGTCCACAATTGGCTGTCTATTGAAGTAAAAAGTGAAAGAAACGGCACTAGTTTTAAACAACGAGTTAAAAAATATCTTAAACAATCATGTACGTAGTATTGGAAAAACTGAGACCAGTTACCGCTTATTATGTCACTGGGTGCTTAGGAATAGATCCCGCTCTTATAAGGAGAATGTTCGTGAGAGAAGTTGCTCGAAATGGAATATTCTCGAGTTTCATAAAACGAAGGTTTCAGAGCCAAGAATGGCACACAATAGTGAGTGTCTTGTACATTCAATTGCTCTCTCAAGGGAACCGGCCATTAACGCAGGTACGAGGTCGGGTTGTAACCTGATGTTGGTAATTATCCGCGGCCGCTGTCGCGGTGAAATTCCACCTTCCTAATACCAGCTTTGCCATAGCGGGCCATCCATCTTCTCTCGAGGTGACCTCCGGATTCGGTAGACTACGATTTTAATACTGTCCACCCTGTACGATCTTGTCATGGTTGTTGCTGTTGTTATTCATACACATATGTTCTGGCACAAGTTTAAGTGCTGGCCGGAGAGGGAGTCGTTATTCATACACGTATGTTCTGGTACAGGTTTAAGAGCTCCTGTTTGAAATGAACTTAACTCGTTATTCATAGATGCAGCCTCTAGCACAGCTTCTCAACGTTTAGAAGGGAAAGACTCAGACATTCTTTACAGACATGCCCATTATATACAACAATATAACAATCACCCTTGGAAACTGGGAAACCACTAGAACCAGGCGATTTTTATACACGTACGTTCTGAAACTGTGTTCCAACCATGGTCGCTCCGGCACACATCATAGATGTGACAGAACATACATTTGCATAGTACTGAACTGTGTCCATAGTTCGGACATCATTTATTTTGATATTCTCTCTTTTAAACCATGGCAAAACGTGAATCGTTTCGGAAAACATTAGAACAACGGAATGTTTACGCCAGCCTATCGCACGCACACAGACACAGTGTATGTACACTCTGTTCAAATGCAATCATGTCTTCTGGATAGCAACGTGTCATACATTAGCAGGCGGTACAAATCATATACAACATGATTGAATATTGTGAAAAGGAGAAACAAGAGGGAATCAAAATCCGTTTGTATTAAGCGACAAAACGGGTGGCTGCAATGGTAATTTACATTTGTCTACATAATAATTAACTGACTAACCTTTCATATCAGGCACACAGCTCCCAAGTGCTTTATTAGTTTTGTCACTTTGTACCCCGGTCACCAATATTTCTTCTAGTAAACAAGATAAACCGCTGGAAGTAGACAGCGACCAGAGCACGAACTGTGAATCAAACCAAAGAGAAGTGCGGGGGCGACCCGGAATACACAAGACGCATGTCCACCTGCAGTGGACGGCAAGATCGAGCGGTAAATTAAGATCTTCAACGAACACCTGGTTAAGTTCATGGCCATCTGCCAGAACAAGTGGGATGTCAGGGTGCCGTTCTTTTTGCTGGGCTACCGCTTGTCTACTCATTACATCTTGGGATAACGCTCATTTGGTCTTCGGCAGAAAGTAGCATCTTTAACGTGACCTGATTTTTTAGAACCGCCTGGGACGAAGCAGCAGCAGTCGACTACGTGGAGAATCTTGTGAGCCGTTTTCACGATGTGCACGAGATGGCGGGTGAACACCTCCATTTAGCAAACGACTTGTGAAGACTCGATACGACTGGCAAACCCACAGCCAAGATTTACAGCACAGCGATCTGTTGTGGCTTTATCGTCCTACATACATCAAGGGACCTTGTCTTCCACTCACTGTCTTTCTCCTCCTCCTAAACGTCCTTCTTCCACCTCCTCCTCTCCTAAATTTACGTGTATGAATGTCCTTATGCTTACTATATGAATATATTAACTAAAACTATTGTCTCCGCTATAGTAACTCTGTTTCCCCGATATAATACGTGTAGAATAAAAAAAACAATCACGGTTGGTGTAAATCCGTTGTTTCTAATGCTGTATGGGTGGTTCAATGACTGTGTAACTTGGCGAAATAGCTAGAGCAAATAGTGTGCTTGCATTGCTGGATAAGCGGTGAAGGACAATGTGAATTATGGAACGTAGGCATCGGTGGCGAGTTGAAACAGGTTAAGCACTCTGAAGTACTGCTAAAACACCTTTAACACCCATGATACTTCACTGTACACAAAATCACGCGCTTAGATGAATTATTGTGGATTTTGAAATGCAAGCCCTTTTAACATATGAAAAGCTCTTGGGATTTCTAGAGAATAAAAAATGGGTAAGACACCATACATCCACCTTCATTTTGGAAACTCAATTAGGCTTCATATAGAAAGTTCGACAACTAAGAAATAAACTAGATTACCCATTGTAGAACTTCTCATGCTTCTTAACAACCCACTGAATATCACCGAACAAGAATACAGCCTTAATTGCAGATTTAAAATAAAAAAGTTAATTCATCTATAGAAGCTAAAGCACATGCCCCTGAAACCATAAATATAAGAAACTGTGACTTTGTGTGTTCGTGAAATTAAAAGTCCAATTGCACAGGCTCAAAATGTTCTTTATTTCCACCGAATTACAATCGGAACACTTGCCGATTACACAGAGTTACGTAATGCACACAATTACGATTCACCAGTTCGTCTTCACAGGTCCACTGCACGCAGTTACCTACACTTCTCCGATGCACGTACACAGTCCGTTCCCTCACGTGGCGCTCCTCACGCTGCTCGCCAAGAACTGAACTCACTCGCCACTGCAGCCGCTTTTTATAGGAATATCGCTGTTTCTCGAAGTCTCACGTTTCGGTGAATCATCCTGCAGGTTCTAGACGTCAAGGAGGGGGAAAGAGATGACTAACGATGTTTTTCCAACCATCCCCCTCGTTACCACCACAAGACAAATGGGTAGACGGGGCCGAAATGCCTCCGGTCCCCTACTCAGCTGTCAGTTGGTCGTGCTTTCCGATAATTGGGTACCACTGCTCCCTCCTAAAAGCTGGTCGTCCCGAACAGCACCATCGTACCGGGCTAGGCAATCCAGGTGTACCACCAACATCTTTCCTCGGGATACCTTCTGGATGCGGTAGACCACGTCGTTAATCCTCTTCACCACCCGGTACGGCCCCTGCCATTGCTGCTGAAGCTTAGAGCAGCGTCCCTTGGTCCACGTAGGACGGTAAAACCAGACCAGGTCACCTTTCTGGAACCCTTGACTGTTCGCTTGCCTGTCATATCGGGTCTTCATTCGGTCGCTCGCCTTCTGGATGTTCTGGCAAGCCATCTCGTGCATGTCGTGGAGGTGGTCCACCAGGTTCTCCACATACTCGGTCACTGGCTGCTTCACCTCCGGAGGGCTTCCAAAAGCCAGGTCACAAGGGAGGCGTAAATCTCGGCCGAACATTAAGCTGGCTGGCGTCATCCCAGTTGTGTCGTGTATAACGAGCGGTAGGCCAGCAAGAACAGTGGCACCTTAACGTCCCAGTCTCGCTGATGGCTGGCCACTACCTTGCTCAGGTGTTCCTCTAAGGTCTTGATGTATCTTTCGACCATGCCATTCGACTGTGGATGTAGAGGCGTCTTGCGGGTCTTGTTCACCCCAAGCCTTTGTAGTGCCTCCTTCATTAAGCTGGACTCAAAATTGGTACCCTGGTCACTTTGTAGCTCTAACGGCACCCCAAATCGACAGAACACTTGCTCCACGAGGCAGTCTGTGATTGTCTTTGCCTCTTGGTTTGGGATGGCGTACACAACCGGCCACTTGGTGAAGTAGTCCACGACCACCATTAGGTACTTGTTGCTTCGGTCGGAAACTGGGAACGGTCTAGCAATGTAAACGGCGATCCGTTCGAATGGTGCTCCGACGTTGTACTGCTGCATGCGACCCCGGCTCCTAATCTGGAAGCCGCGACTCACTGCGCACACGTGACACTGACGGCACCATCTATCAGGGTCTGCTCGGAGCCTCAGCCAGTAGTCGCACTGCCGTAGATTGTCAATCGTTCTATTCGCTCCCAGGTGTCCTCCTGAAGCACCGGCGTGCACTTCCTCCAAGACTTCCGGGACCTTCCTCCGGGGAAGTAACTGTCGGTAGAGCACCTGCCTGCCGTGCTAGAGGACCCGGGTTCGATTCCCGGCGGTGGGGTTGGGGATTTTTCTCTGGCCAAGATAATTCCACATCTTCCCCAGAGTCTGGAAGTATGAATGAGAGTTCGAATGTGTGCGTGATCTAATGATTAAAAAAACCAAAATAACGAGTTAACACCTTCATTATGTTCCAAAGCAGAACGGCCGCCGATATGACCATAGCAGTTAAAGGCGGGCTATAAATGGAACAAGGGGAAGTGCTAACTGTTCTCTCTGCGTCTTTCCATCGGGTGATTCCCATACTCGGAACAGCGCGCCCTCTCGGATCTTCAACGAGTCCCATTAGTCCCAGTACGACTTGTATATGGCGCTCCTCGGTGCGATGTCATCCCAGGTTGGTCTTGTCCCTGCCTCCACTTCCCTCAAGAGTGGCCCCAAGTCTGCGTCCGCCAGCTGCTCCCTCCTCAGGCCTACGCTATCCCAACCGTCCGCAGGCACTGCCGAGGCTACTCGGACTGCTGTGGCACGCTCTTTCTCTTCCACCCTTGTGCACTTGCCGCACTCTTCTGGATAGGGTCTTCGGGACATAGCGTCTGCGTTACTGTGGCTCTTCCCTCTACGATGTTCCGAGGTGATGTCGTACTCCTGCACCCTCTGAACCCAACGTGCTGTCTGGCCTTCCAGGTTCTTAAAGCTCAATAGCCAGGTTAGGGCGGAATGGTCAGTCCTCAGGTGGAATGACTGACCGTACAGGTATTTATGGAAGTGCTCCTAGGTCTTTACTACCGCCAGTAACTCTCGCCGGGTGACGCAGTAGTTCTTCTCTGCCTTGGATAGCGTCTTGCTGTAGTAGGTTATCACCCGCCTATGGCCGTCCTGGATCTGCGATAGGACACCTCCAATGCAATTGTCGCTGGCGTCGGAGTCCACAATGAAGCCGCCACCCAGTTGTGGAAATCCCAAAATTGGAGCACTGAACAGGGTCTTCTTCAGGTGCTGGAAAGTGTCTTCGGCATCCTCCGTCCACACATAAGGCCGGTGTTCCTCTGTCTGGTGGGTGAGGGGTTTGGCGATGTTAGAGAACCCCTTTATGAAGTGGCGGTAACAACTGCACAGCCCCAGGAAACTGCGCAACTCTTTCTTATCCTTTGGGCGATGCCAATCTCTCACAGCCTGTGTCTTCTCCGGGTCTGTGGCCACTCCGGTTGCTGAGACTATGTGGACCAAGTAGTTCACTTCCTTACGGAAGAGCTGGCACTTCTTCGCGTTCAGCTTCAAGTTGGTCGTCTGCAGTCTCTGTAGCACCTTACTCAGATTCTCGAGGTGATCTTCAAAAGTCTTCCCGACGATGATGATGTCGTCCAGGTATAGCAGGCAGGCGTCGTAAGTCAGCCCTCTCATCACTGACTCCATGAGGTGTTGGAAGGTAGTTGGTGCGTTGCAGAGGCCAAAGGGCATAACCGTGAACTACCAGAGCCCTTGGCCTGTCGAAAATGCGGTCTTCTCCTTGTCTCCCTGGTCTAGAGCTACCTGCCAGTAGCCCGACTTCAGGTCCAGGGTCGAGAACCACTGTGCACCAGCTAGCGTGTCCAGGGTGTCGTCAATCCGGAGTAAGGGAAAACAGTCCTTCCGGGTGACAGCGTTCAACTTTCTGTAGTCTACGCAGAAGCACAGCTCACCGTTCTTCTTCGTCACCAAGACTACAGGGGAACACCAAGGGCTGTCAGACTCTTCAATCATTCCCCTAGATCTCATGTCCTCCAGCATGTCTCGTACCGCCGCTAGCTTCGCCAGCGGAACGCGTCCAGGTGGTTGCCGAATAGGCCGGGCGTCCCCGGTGTCGATGTGGCGAAGCACTTTGTCCGTGCGGCCGTAGTCACTATCACCTTGGTTGTGGCTAAATGTTTAAAGTGTCAACAACTGGGACATGTATCAAAATATTGTAGAGCCACTATGAATATTTGCTCACACTGTGGAGAGCAGGATCACACTAAAGCTGAATGTGAAAAGAAAGATCAACTTGCCATATGTATACCCTGCAGTAACAAGAAAATTAACAAAGAATGTGGGAAAAAAGTGTATTGTAAAGACCGACAGCAATGTCCAACGTATCAAATGTTTTGGAACAGACTAGTTAATAGAATTGATTATGGACAGTAGGATAAATAAAGAAATAGAAACTGAGTGGATACGTTCGCTGCGTATCGGCCAAATAAATGCACAAAGATCAAGAGTTGTCATGCTAGAAATAAGAAAGTTAATCGATGAAATGAAGCTAGATATAATCTGTATACAAGAACCTTATGTGATGAAACAAAAACCCATACACTTTCCAGTTACTGCAAGGGTAATAATGCAAGGGGAAGAATGCAAGGGGAAGATCCCAAGGCTTTAATTGTAATTGTAAACAAAGATTTACAAATAGTTAAAATCACTCAGTTATGTGACGAACATGTAAGTTGCATTGAAATAGCAACGTCAGAATTATCCTTTATATTGTGTAATCAATATTTCCAATATATGGACGATATTCAGGAACATATAAACAGAATGATAACGGTATTGGAAGCATTTACACACAAGGCTATTATTTTTACAATGGATGCTAATGCTAAATCTGAATGGTGGTGGAGTAAAAACCCCGATGAAAAGGGAGAAAAAATGGAAGAAGTAATTATCAACTATGACTTACAGATTGAAAATAGACCACATAATCCATATACATTTCACAACAGACTGGGTGCAATGGAGAATATAGATCTGACTTTAACTAAAGGATATATTGGAGATAGAATTATTAAGTGGAAAGTAACACAAGGATTAACTAGTAGTCATCATAATATGATCTATTTCGAGATTGTCACACAATGGAAAGGGGAAACTTGTGTGCGCAGAAATAGAAAAATGAGATACCAAATGAAGCATGCTGATTGGGATAAACTAAGAACTAATTATACAGCGCCAAACATGAATATGATGGATGATATTAACACCAAAGCACATGCTTTGACGGAAAAGATCCAAAAAGCAATGGAAATGGCCCTAAAGAAGAGTATTGTAACAGATAATAATTATAACATTTGGAATGAAGATCTACAGAAACTAAGGAGTAAAATGCGTAAGGCCAGAAGGAGATATCAAAACAGTATAACGGCGCAAGAAACTTTGGAGAACTTAGAAAAATACAGGGAAATTAAGACACAGTACAAAAGCAAATTAGAAGAAAACAGGATCAAATCGTGGAACAGATTTATTGAAGAGAATTTATTACATGATAAATGGGGTGTTCCTTATAAAATAATAATGGAGAAAATCTCAGCTCCTGAAGTGATATCTACCATACAAAAAGAAGATGGAACATATACTAAAACATGGTTAGAGTCAATGAATCGATTACTGGAAAAGTTACTACCATCAGATAACAAGGATGATGATGGAGAAATACATCAAACAAAACGACAAGAACTGGAGATGGATTATAAAAATGATGCAAGCAACTCTTCTGTCATCTACCCTTTTGATATATCTGAAGTCTCTTTGGCAATAAGACAGTTAAAAATACAGAAAGCCCCGGGACCTGATCATATAACAGCAGAAGTTTTACAGAATTTGGAAAAGGAAATTTCGGGGCAATTGTGTGATCTACTTAATCATTGTTTAATATCTGGGAAAGTGCCATACTGTTGGAAGGAAGCAACAATAGTCATATTGAAAAAAGATAAAGACAGAGATCCAACAAATCCAAAGACGTATCGGCCGATTTGCCTGTTGAACACATTGGGAAAGGTGCAAGAAATATTACTGCATAAAAGGATTAATGAACACAGAATTATGAAAGGTATGACAGAAAAGCAATTCGGTTTTAGAAAGTTCTTTTCAACAGAGGATGCTATAAATCAAGCAATTAAGAAGGTGAATACATCCAATAAGAAATACGTAGTTGCAATGTTTGTTGATATAGCTAAGGCGCTTTCGATAATCTATGGTGGCCCCAGTTATTCAAGACTTTGAGAGATAAGCAATATCCCAAAAGCCTGTACAATATTTTAAGAGATTACTGTAAGGACAGACGTGTATACATATATGGTGAAAATAAAATGATAACTAAGGAGATATCGAAAGGCTGCCCTCAGGGATCAATTTTAGGTCCGACATTTTGGGACATATTAACTGAGCCTATGTTAGAATATATAAGTAAACTCCCATATGTGCTTGATATAATAGCATATGCAGATGACCTATTAATATTAGTCGAAGCAAACAGTAGATCAGAACTAGAAGAAAAGGCTAACAACACTTTGGAGCGTTTGGATAGTTGGTGTAAGGAAGTTAAATTGCAAGTTGCGCCACAATTCATGATAATGAAAGGGACGCTAAAAAGGGATCCAATAATTAAACTGGCTGGAGTTAAAGTATGCAGGAAAAAGGTAGTGAAATATTTGGGGATTCACATAGATGAAAAACAGCTTTATAATACACATATAAATGAGGTTAAAAATAAAGCTAATAATGTGATGATGAAATTATCTAATCTTACGACCAGAAAATTCAAGCTACCAACGGAGATAGTCAGTGTTTATCACATGAGTTTTATGGTGGGCATAACCGCATATGGAGCTGGAATCTGGGCACATAGATTGAGTAATACCAAAAATATAAAAGTACTTAGATCTACACAGAGAAGAGCTTTGCTTAGGATGACCGGTGCAGCTTCTACTACGGGAACAATGGCTCTGTTGGTGATTATGGCCATTTGGCCAATAGACTTATTAATTCTGATGAGAGCGGCATACTTTTGGTTGAAGAAAAGAGATCTAAAAAGAGTAGAGGATATCATTGGAGAATGTTGTAGGACCAAAACAGAAGTACGATGGTGTTTAATACGACGATGGCAACAAGAATGGAATGAGATGACAATTAGCAGACGAACATACAATCTATTTCTAAACATAAAAGAAAGGTTGAATCTCAAATACATATTGCCCGGAAAGGGTGGCATATTATATATAGCAGGACACGGTCCATTTAACACATATTTCAAGAAGATAGGGAAGATACCTAGCGATATCTGTGATGTATGTCAAGTGCAAGACTCACCAGAACATGTCATTTTTGAATGTATTAAATATAAAGAGACTTTACAGGAATATAGAGAGTTACTAGCTGGGAAACAAGTATATAACATCATTAGATATGAATACGATCTTAAAATCTTAGAGAAGATGGTTCTCACAGTTTCTGACGTAGTAATGGAACAATATAAGATCAATAGACTTCAGAATCAGCCAAGACGCATACGTCAGCATGGACCCAATGGTGAACAGTCTGCAACTAGAAGTTCCAGTAGATTAAGACGACATCGGGAACTAGAAGTAGATAGCACACAGCTATAAGTATCTCAGGAAGAAGGATTAGACATAAACCAGGAAACTGTTTCGGATATAGAATGAAGACAGGTAGAAGGAGACGCAGTTATCAGAATCGGGAACAGGAAGTCAATATAGAGGAGACAGGCTAACAAACTAACAACTTAATGAATTTTGTAACTTCCCTTGTGGAGGATATTATATTAAAATATGTAATATAGGATTGTATCTGCAAAGATTATAATTTGTTATTGTTAAATTATATTAAATCATTAACTAAATCAAATAAAATTGTAAATAATCGTGTCCAGGTTTAGCATCTAGATGCCTGGACAATAGATTAGCAGATAATATTTTTTTTATTTGTTTTTATATTTTTTATATTTTTTATTTTTTTATTTTTTATTTTTTTTATATTTTTAATTTTTTTATCACCTTGGCTGAAGACGCGCTGGTATCGTCTCAGCGGTTGTCAAACTTTCTCCAGCTGCTCTGCGGTCAGGTGGTCGGCCGCCCTTTCCAGTAGGCCTTCTAGCCAGGTCCCCAGGTGTTGCGTCAGCACCGGCTCCTGCGTCTTGTCGATTGCTGTTACGCTTACTACGGGCTCGCACGTTCCCAACTCCGTCCCGGCCTGCACATGGTGATCGGTGTCCGTTGGATTTAGCAGTCTCACTGGCACCTCCTCTCGGCACGGCAGCAATTCCCTGGCTACACACAGGTCGCGTACAGACGTCTTCTGGTCCAGCATCATGTTCCTAGTTCTCTGGCCTTCCAGTCGCGCCGTCACCACCACCTCGCTCCTCGCGGGGACAACCACGTCTTCGTTCAAGACGACCCTGCAAATTCCAAGGCGCTCTTCTGGTTGACGGAGTATAACCTCTTCTCCGTTGAGCCACAGGACCTTCTTGCTGACGTCGACCGTCGCCTCGTGGCTCCTGAGGGCATCCAATCCCAGTATCACCTCCTCAGCCAGTTTCGCGACGAACACCCACAGACGTACGGTACTCCTTCCCAAAGTCAGCTTCAGCAGGGCCTCCTTCTGCACAGGCAAGGTGTCGCCCGATGCCGTGATAAGCTGGTATGGTCGGCTCGGCTTCCTTGTCGGCAAACCCTTCGCCACGTCCGGTCTGATGACGGTCACGGCCGTCCCGGTGTCCACCAGCACGCGGCACGGCTCTCCTCTTACCCAGCCGTCCGCGATGAGGCTGTCATCCATCCGCTGGCGGACGGCGCGCAGTGTCACTCGAGGAGATGGTGTGGACGGCGCCGAGGTGCTCCTCGCCACGCCGGGCCTTACTTGTTCTTCCGGCTGCCCTTCCTGGTGTCGGCAATCTCTCTCTAGGTGTCCCGGCTGTCCACATCCCCAACACATGCCACTAGATCTTCGCCGGCGTCCCTCGGCTGGTGTTCTGTCCCGGTGTAGCGGAAACTCCTCGTTCTCGACGTCGGGATAGCTGTTACCTTGGCCGCCTCCATCCTTAATGCTGCTGTCAGTGCCTCGTGGATTCTTTTATAATCGCCGAGCTTAGGCGCTGACGAATCTCCGTGTCTCGTACCCCGTCAACGAATGTGTTGGCAGCTTCCCGGTATACGAACTCTGGTGGCAGGTCGACTAGGGCCTTACTAGCCAGTTGTTCAACTGCCAGGGCGAATTCCTGCAGCGTCTCCCCTGGCTGCTGTGACCTTGCCTTTAGCTGGCTGCGGTACGCTGCGGGTAAGCGGTGGTTTCCAAAACGATTATCCAGGGCCTCCCAGGTGTCCTTTTGCGCCACAGTTGTCTGTACCGTGTTCAGGACTTCCGTGGCCCGTCCCTGGAGGCTGGCTATTAACTGTGTGGCCTCCTCCTCTGGTGACCATTTGTTGTGCTTGGCCACTGCGTCGAATTGGCGGCGGAAGATCTCAAAAGTTGATGCGCCGTCATACTTGGGAAGTTTGACGCGCGCAGATGTTGTATCGCGTCCCGGCGCTTCAGCCTTCAAATCCTTCAGCCTTCTGCCTGAAGACGTCCTCCACCATGGCGTTCAGGGACTTGACGCCGCTGTCGGCCTTTCCCTCCAGGTTGTTCACACGGTTCGCAAGGTCTCCGACGTCTTCCACCATGGCGTTCAGGGACTTGGCGTTATTGTCGGCCTTTTCCTCTAAATCATTAAGGCGCTCGTCTACTTGACCCATCCGCTTGCCCAGCTTCGCGACGTCATCCCTCACGCCGGCCAACTGTTCCTCAAATTTGGCGGCGAGGCCTCGTTCGCCACCTTCATTTCCGTGGCCAGACTGTCGTTCGCTGCCCTCATTTCTGAGGTATTTCGGTCTTTATTTCTTCCATTTTCTCGGTGATGTTGTCGTTGGCCGTCTTCATTTGTTTCAACTCTGCGGCCAGGTTGTTATTTGCCGCTTCCGTCTTCGCAGCGAGGTTGTCATTTGCCGTCTACATTTCCGAGGTCAGTTCGGCCTTCATTTCCATCATCTTCTCCAAAATCTTTTCCAATGCCGCGTCCATGGTTGTAATGTTCGGTGATGTTGTCATCCCACTCCTGACACCAGTGTGACTTTTTGGGTTCGTGAAATTAAAAGTCCAATTGCACAGGCTCAAGATGTTCTTTATTTCCACCGAATTACAATCGGAACACTTGCCGATTACACAGGGTTACGTAATGCACACAATTACGATTCACCAGTTCGTCCGTCACAGGTCCACTGCACGCAGTTACCTACACTTCTCCGATGCACGTACACAGTCCGTTCCCTCACGTGGCGCTCCTCACGCTGCTCGCCAAGAACTGAACTCACTCGCCACTGCAGCCCCTTTTTATAGGAATATCGCTGTTTCTCGAAGTCTCGCGATTCGGCGAATCATCCTGCAGGTTCTAGTCGTCAAGGAGGGGGAAAGAGATCGCTAGCGATGTTTTTCCAACCATCCCCCTCGTTACCACCACAAGACAAATGGGTAGGCGGGGCCGAAATGCCTCCGGTCCCCTACTCAGCTGTCAGTTGGTCGTGCTCTCCGATAATTGGGTGACAATATCCAGATGATGAATGGACTCCATCTAGATGGCTCTTTGTACAACCAAGAAGATGGAAAAGTAGCAAGAGCTAGCTGCACTTTTTTCTATAAACATATTGGAAATTATTTTACCAGCTTTGTTGGAGAAATTGATGCAATTTATGCTTCCTTACGAAATCTATTCGCCTGGACAAATAGGCTTTCCAGTATAGTTTTCCAATCAGATTCTAAAGCAGCTCTTCAGGCTTTTATTATTATTATTATTATTATTATTATTATTATTATTATTATTATTATTATTATTATTATTATTATTATTATTATTATTATTATTATTATTATTATTATTATTATTATTATTATTATTATTATTATTATTATTATTATTATTATTATTATTATTATTATTATTATTATTATTATTATTATTATTATTATTATTATTATTATTATTATTATTATTATTATTATTATTATTATTATTATTATTATTATTATTATTATTATTATTATTATTATTATTATTATTATTATTATTATTATTATTATTATTATTATTATTATTATTATTATTATTATTATTATTATTATTATTATTATTATTATTATTATTATTATTATTATTATTATTATTATTATTATTATTATTATTATTATTATTATTATTATTATTATTATTATTATTATTATTATTATTATTATTATTATTATTATTATTATTATTATTATTATTATTATTATTATTATTATTATTATTATTATTATTATTATTATTATTATTATTATTATTATTATTATTATTATTATTATTATTATTATTATTATTATTATTATTATTATTATTATTATTATTATTATTATTATTATTATTATTATTATTATTATTATTATTATTATTATTATTATTATTATTATTATTATTATTATTATTATTATTATTATTATTATTATTATTATTATTATTATTATTATTATTATTATTATTATTATTATTATTATTATTATTATTATTATTATTATTATTATTATTATTATTATTATTATTATTATTATTATTATTATTATTATTATTATTATTATTATTATTATTATTATTATTATTATTATTATTATTATTATTGTTGTTGTTGTTGTTAGTCCTTAAAATTGAAAAAATAAATGCAATTTGTACTATGATTAAATTTCTCTAACAATAGTTTACAATAGATTCCATACAACTGTGGAATTTCCCGAAATTAGCAACTGGGTATGTTGGCCACTAAAATTGCTCAAGCAATGATACAAAATACAGCTTATGAAACAGTTAAAGATAAATTAAAACAGTTTTACAATAAATTATGACAAATAACTTACTTTGCCTTCAACACGTAATTGAAGGATTTTCAAAATAAACTTACAACAATTCTAGATCTACCCAGAAAGTTATCTGTTGCAATGTTCAGGTGAATCACAGGCCATGATTGTATGAGTAGACATTTATTTAAGATTGGATTACTCACTTACCTACAGTGCTTTTTATGGGGTAAGGATGATTTAAAGAACATCAATCACTTAACTGTACGTGAAATTCTCGAAAATCAAAAAGCTGTAGACTCTGAATACTGGGAAGCAAAAATAAGTATATGATTTTATTTTCAAATTCTGAGCATTAGACATACACACACACACACACACACACACACACACACACACACACACACACACACACACTCTCTCTCTCTCTCTCTCTCTCTCTCTCTCTCTCTCTCTCTCTCTCTCTCTCTCTCTCTCTCTCTCTCTCTCTCTCGCACGCACGCACACACACGCGCGTATTTATCACAATAAACTAGCCCGCCTCGGTGGCGTAGATGGTAGCGTGTGTGCCTCACGTTTAAGAGGTCCCGAGTTTGAATCTTGGTTAGGGTGAGTTACCTGGATAAGGTTTTTCCGGAGGTTTCCCTTATCCTGATAAACGAATGTCGGGTAACTCCTGGCTCCATGGACCTCGCACTCAGAGCATCATTTCACCCATTTCATTCATCGTCCGATATGACTTAACGATGGAGGACGTAAATTAAAAAAAAAAAATAAAAAGAAAAAAAAACCTAAACTGTGACAAAATTCAAACTTTTCTGCACTCGGCGCTGCTCGCTGAAGATTTTGTAACTTTTCATTGCCTCTAGATGCCTATATAGACTCACACAAGACGAGACATTTTGCAAAAAGAGAAGCTGCTTAGAAAATGAATATTCCTGAGTGGCTTGAGCAGGGAGTCATGTAGTGGCACACAATAGCAATCGTCACGTAGAGTCTATTGCCCTAAGAAGGGGACCGGCCATTATCGCAGGAAGACGCTCTTGCCCATACCCTATTATTGGTAATCAGCGGCTGTCATGACACTATTAATGATTTCCTAATCTGATCTATTGTCATTTTCAAAGTTTTTATTTTTATTTGTACGTGATAATGATTGAAAGAGCCTGCATCACAAAATTTGTAACTGCCTGGAAACTTCTATTGCAAATTGTACGAAACTCGATGATTTTACAACAGAAAGATGCAGAGGAAAACTGTTCACTTTCTTTTGATCTGTTCATATTCTTAAGCATATTGTGATATTCAACGGCATCATAGCATAGTAATGTGATGAAATTCTGATAAAAAACCTAATTCCATGATATTCTGAGAAAAAGATGATTTAAACATTAAACGACTATAAACAGAATATTTACGGTAGGGAAGAAGCAAAATTCTCACAGTACTGGGCAATTAGTGAGGTTTGCAAAACATGGGAAAATCTTCACCTTTTGTTGTTAAATTTCTTTTCTTTTCTTGTCGGTAATGATGTCAATAGCCAGGACAATACGCATAGCTAGTGCGCTGGAATTTCATCACGCAAGAATCTTTTACATGTCAGACGTCAGTAAATCTACTGACAGGGGACTGTTTATTCTAAACATACTTAACAATACCATCAGTCTGGATTGGGTGTGAACCAGTGGCGTATGCTGGGATTGTGACTGGGGCTATTACTAAGCCTACCAGATCCGGACAATAAGGGATTGTTGATTAAATGTTAGCTTCCCAAACAGTGCATTTAAATCAATTTTTCTTGAAACAAGCTGTTAAACATAAAAAATAAAACAAATAATTTCACCATATATAAACACACACACACACACACACACACACACACACACACACACACACACACACGAGGGGGGACACAAAAGAAACCGGACTCCGAGGGCGCTGACACTCGTAGACGTAGTGCAGGGTTCTCACGCTAGATGGTGTTAGTAGAGACCTTCATGAAACAGTTGTGCAGACGGCGTCAGTGTAGAGCTGAACGTGGAAGTGTGGTATTGTGTTTCTCTGACTGTTGGCGGGTTACCTCTGCAAAGTCGTTATGGCAGCTTTAAAAGAACAAAGAGTGTGTGTGTGTGTGAAATTTTGTTTCCCGCTTTAAAAAACTGCAACAGAGACACACCAAATGCTTCAGGAAGCTTTCCAGGAGGATGCTATGAGCCGCACACAGGTTTTCGAGTGGTTTGGGCGCTTTAAACGTGGTTAGATGTGTGTTGAAGACCAAGCACTTTCTGGGCGCCCTTCAACATCGCGAAATGAGGAGAACATTCAAAAGGTCCGCAATAAGATCAACGAGGATCGTTACCAAACGATCGACCAAATTTCAGCAGCGACAGGAATCAGTTGGAGCTCGTGCCAGCGGATTTTGAGGGAGGATTTGCACATGAGACGTGTTGCTGGTAAATTTGTTCCGCGCCTTCTCACACAGGAGCACAAAACCATCCGCAAGAATGTGTGTCAGGACTTGAAAACAGAGATTTCGCGTGATCCAAACTTCTTGAACAAAGTCATTACAGGGGATGAGAGTTGGTGTTACGTGTATGACCCAGAAACCAAGCAAGCGTCAAGCCAGTGGAGGACTCCCAACTCTCCCAGACCAGAAAAAGCAAGACAAGTGAGGTCAAATGTGAAGACGATGATCATTGTCCTTTTTTGACGTTCGTGGAATTGTGCATCGGGAATTCGTACCCCCTGGCCAGACTGTTAACTAGCACCTTTACTTGGATGTTTTAAGGAGTCTGCGAGAGGATGTGAGGAGAAAACGCCCGGAACTTTGGTGATCAGGTGACTGGTTTCTGCATCACGACAACGCTCCAGCACACACGGCCTTACGAGTGACCCACTATTTGGCATCTCAGAGGTGGTCTGTCGCTCCCCACGCTCCGTATTCGCTGGACCTAACCCCGTGCGACTTTTTCCTATTTCCACGAATGAAAAAAAAAAACGCTAAAAGGGGAGCGTTATGACGATGTGGAGGCGGTAAAAACAGCTTCGCAAAGGGCACTGGACAATATCAAACTTGAAGAGTTCCAAACATGCTTCCAACAGTGGGAAAAGAGACTTGACAAGTGCATCGCATGTAATGGAGAGTATTTTGAAGGTAACTGAAGTAATTTTGTAAAAAGGTTCATCATTAAAGTTTTTATGACAACAATCCGGTTGCTTTTGGGTCCCCCCTCGTATATATATAAATTCCAGCCGTCTTTCTTTGTGGGTAAACTGGGTTATGACACTATCAAAAAACAGTTCCTTGTTATGTCTTTTCAATGAAACAAGAAAAGATTTTATTCGTTTCAAGGTTGAAAAACTCCTTTCAGCACTTGCAGTAATAGAAGGAAATGTTAAAATCAATTAACATAGTTTATAAACTTCACTATACACAACGTCAAGTTCATTTGATTTCATATAACTTGCAATGGTTTGAACGGACATATTAGAACATTCTTGGAGTGAATATAACACCTTCAGTTCATTGTTCAAAGAAAGTATATCGAAATACAAAACATATGGTACTCTCAGTTCACGAAATACATTTGTTGGAAACATTCTATCGCAACTCGCAAAATGTTCAGAATCCAGTAACGCCAGAAATTTCAACTGTTTCTGTGAATCAAATCTTAATTTAGTTTGAGTTATTAATGTATCCGGAACTTCACAGAAAATCCTTATGAAGAATACGTTTCATCTTCACGACATTTTCTCTTTATAGGCCTTTCTTTATTCTCTTCATCAGCAACGCTCATAGTTTCTGACCATCCTTCTTCAAGTCCTGCATTTCTAATATTTTGTAGTGTGGTAATAAATTCGTGAACTTTTTCCGTACAGTAACAGATGCCCATGCTCTTGTTTTGTGAAACGTCAAAAAGGTATCTGAAAATGCAAAAACTGTACTGAACATAATCAAGAAGTTGGTTCGAGTCTTTGAGAGAAATCGCACAAAGCCATGTTAATTTCTTCGCTAGACCAGTCCCGAAGGTTCCTCTTCCATTGAAGTAAGGAAACTGATGAGATGACTTCTATAGTGATGAACTGTGCTTATAAGTCTGGAAGCAAAATTCCATCGTGTAGGTGCAACACTTGCCATTTTCTTTTCAGTAAAGACTTTAAGAGCATCTGTACGTGAAGTGGAATGTAAGAAAAAAGTGGGAAAATCATTAAGAGAAACAAAGAATTGTCTGGTTTCCTTAATAAAATTCACAGATTGGGAAAGTATTAGGCTAAGTCTTTAGCTATAGCAGTGGATGAAGGTAGCAGCTGGATGCTCGATTTTAATTAAAGTCTGAAGTCCAGCACCATCGAAGGTTTGAGCAACAATTTTTTTGAACATCCTAAATCATTTATGGTCTTTTTTACATATGCAAATAAACCACTGGCTGTTCAATCAGAACTTACATCAGTGAAATGTAGAAATCGTTCTTTGCAATTGCCTCCATCGTCAACATAACGTAGAATAGTAGACACTTGACTTTTATTGGTGACATCAGTCGTTTCATCAAGCATTAGTCCAACAAAACTAGCCTTATCAAGTTATCAGTATCTGATTTAATCTTATCTCTAACAACACTGGCCACGGCATCGATTAGCTTATTCTGTATAAGAGTCGGGGTGTCTTTGAAAACCGTAGCTGTCTTTAGATGCTGAGACAGTGCCGTATCATAATTAGTCAGAAATTGTAGCAATTCTATATAATTGTCTTTATTTAATGACTCCTCACTTTCATCGTGGCCTCTAAACGAAAATTCCTGTTTTGCAAGAAGAACCACTGCATCAATCAATCTTTTCAATACATTTCTATTTTCCTTAACCTTTTCATTGTGCAGAATGTCAGCAAGTTTCTTTTGATAATTCAATGCATGGTCTACCCGTTTAGTGCCGAAAGTTTTTATGTGTTGTTGATCTTTTATGTTTATCCAAAACTGTGATTAAATAAGCTAAATTAGCGAAACCCGTAGTATTCCATGGTGTTTTCTCAGTTGCAAACAATAAGCATGGCCAGCAATAAAGTTTATTTAGTTTGAATGAGCCAGATAGCCACTCATACTTATCACAATTACTTATACTAAAATACCTTTTATAAGGGTTCTCATTTTTCTCCTGTTCACACTGCAAGTGCGGAGGAGCTTGGAGTAGGCCCTCCCTGCTTTATTATCACTAACTTACCCTCGTATTTAAACTGCGAGAATGGTCTTTGCACTAATTGTTTAATTACACATTCTTCACCCATTTCGAAGAATTGGCGCTAGCTACTGTCTTGGTACACTGTACACTATGAAATAAACAATACTAATACGGCTGCTGAGGACCATAACAGTCACACAATAAGTGAAAACACACTCTTTCTTGCCCTTAACTCCACGTGCTATGCGGAATACCAAAGCCAGTCGTGTCGGTACGGTACATTTCGGAGAAGCTCGTATGAGTCTAGCGATACAAGGTTCCGAAGCCCTGGCATGCTGAATCCTGCATTCCTTTCCCTCGTCCCTCACAGCCCCTTATCTGAGAGAAAGCTGCAACAGTAGCTTTCGAAGCTCTGCTAGCCCCTCTCCTCAGTGGTAGGGAAAGAGAGATATTTCACCCTAAGCACTAATTCTTTATGGGGGAAACTGGCTGGTATTGCAATTATTATTATTATTATTATTATTATTATTATTATTATTATTATTATTATTATTATTATTATTATTATTATTATTATTATTATTATTATTATTATTATTATTATTATTATTATTATTATTATTATTATTATTATTATTATTATTATTATTATTATTATTATTATTATTATTATTATTATTATTATTATTATTATTATTATTATTATTATTATTATTATTATTATTATTATTATTATTATTATTATTATTATTATTATTATTATTATTATTATTATTATTATTATTATTATTATTATTATTATTATTATTATTATTATTATTATTATTATTATTATTATTATTATTATTATTATTATTATTATTTATTGCAACAAGTCTGGACGAACACAACGAAAGGTGCAGTGACTAAAGCATTCTTCCCGTTAGTGAAAAACAGATTGCGTCAAAAGATTCCAATATCCCCAGAACTCACTACAATGTTAACTGGCCATGGAAAATTAAACGCATACCTATACCGATTTAGAATAATAAATAACCCACTCTGTCCTTGCGGAAAAGAAGAACAGACCGTTAACCATATAATATTTAATTGCAGAAGACTTGATGAAAAAAGACTAGAATTGGCAAAAAGTGTAACAAGCAATGGAGGGAAATGGCCTACCACCAACGAGAAGATTGCGAATAATCACCTGAAGTCGTTTGTAAAATTTGCAACTTCTATAAAAATCACGGACATGGACTGAAGGATTTGGAGTACAACAACGACAAATTGTGAACTCTATACAGTCAACTTACTCCGGTTTCATCATAATCTTACAATTAACTAAAACATAAAGCACTACTTCTAAAATATGACAAGTATTTAGATTGAAATAATTACAAATTGTGAACTCACAAAAATCAGCTAGAAGAATAGACTCAATTTAATGTACATAGTGTCTAAAACACAGAATAACCCAATGTAAAATTGTTGTAATGTTTACAATTACTAATTCAAAATAGGACATGTAACTATAAAGCATGTAGTATTACTATGTAATGGAGCATGCTGTTGATATCAATAAAGCAAAAAAAAATTATTATTATTATTATTATTATTATTATTATTATTATTATTATTATTATTATTATTATTATTATTATTATTATTATTATTATTATTATTATTATTATTATTATTATTATTATTATTATTATTATTATTATTATTATTATTATTATTATTATTATTATTATTATTATTATTATTATTATTATTATTATTATTATTATTATTATTATTATTATTATTGCTTATTAATTTCTAGTTTACTTTAGATATGGGCATCGGCGATAGCTTTGATAGCCACTGGTTTGAACCTGTGAACTTGTGATTATTAGGTCAGCACCTAACTAACCCAGTCACCCAGACTAACATAGCATTCTTCCTTGCACAGACATTTTGCGGAATAATGGCAATATCTTGCAAATATGAAAGACTATTTGCAAAATGCGTGTCATGACTCTTGATACTGGATCAAAAACGCATGAGAATGGAAATAAAACAATGCTTGGCCCGTTTTAGGAGAAACGAACACGATTTTTTGCGCAGGTTTATGAGTACAGATGACATTTGCATACACTACTATACCCCATATAAAAACAGCCAAAGCAGTGGAAACAAGGTGATTCTACGCCACCAAAGAGAGCAGAGGCCGGAAAGATAATCGATGTTCTGGAATGCGAAAGAGATTCTCTCTCTATTCTTTACACTGGGCAAACAATTACCGCGGAACACTAAACTAATATCTTGGACGATTATAACAAAAGGTACACGAAAAATTGCCAGGTTTAGCAAGGAACAAAGTAGTCTTATATCAGAACAATGGGGGCCCACACAAACATGCGCCATCGCCATGGCAAAACTTCAGGAAATAAGGTATGGATTGTCACACCCGCCTTATTCGCCTTATGTGGCTCCTTCACATTTCCATCTCTTTCCTAAGCTGAACCTTTTCCTTGGTGGAGGAAGATTGACTTCAAATGAAGAACTGATTACCGGAGTTGATAGAGATATGCAGGTCTGAGGGAATCTAGTTTCGAGATGGCATTAAGGCAATGAAAAATCTATGGACTATTAATAGGTGCATTAATCTGCAAAGAGAATATTGAAAAATAAAAAGGTTTCTGTAACGCTTTTTTTTTTTTTTTTTTTTTTTTTTTTTTTTTTTTTTAAACGTTTCGAGAACTTTTCAATCCACACTCCTATAATATTTTTAATGTTTGAACTTGCTTTTGCAGAAACCCTATTTCATTCTGTATACCACATAGAATCATCTCTTAAGCTGTGTGGTCTGTGCTCACATGCAGAACCGAAATAAAACCTCTGTCAGGATAATCTTCATTTATCATAAGAAGCTGAACATTTTAACTAATAATAATAATAATAATAATAATAATAATAATAATAATAATAATAATAATAATAATAATAATAATAATAATAATAATAGTAATAATAGTAATAGTAATAATAGTAATAATAATAGTAATAATAATAATAATAATAATAATAATAGTAATAATAGTAATAGTAGTAATAGTAATAGTAATAATAATAATAATAATAATAATAATAATAATAATAATAATAATAATAATAATAATAATAATAATAATGATAATGATAATGATAATGATAATGATAATGATAATGATAACGATAACGATAACGATAACGATAACGATAACGATAACGATAACGATAACGATAACGATAACGATAACGATAATAATAATAATAATAATAATAATAATAATAATAATAATAATAATAATAATAATAATAATAATAATAATAATAATAATAATAATAATAATAATAATAATGATAACGATAACGATAACGATAATAATAATAATAATAATAATAATAATAATAATAATAATAATAATAATAATAATAATAATAATAATAATAATAAAAAAAAAAAAAAATAATAATAATAATAATAATAATAATAATAATAATAATAATAATAATAATAATAATAATAATAATAATAATAATAATAATAATAATAATAATAATAATAATAATAATAATAATAATAATAATAATAATAATAATAATAATAATAATAATAATAATAATAATAATAATAATAATAATAATAATAATAATAATAATAATAATAATAATAATAATAATAATAATAATAATAATAATAATAATAATAATAATAATAATAATAATAATAATAATAATAATAATAATAATAATAATTGATGATCATTCTTGACTGTTCATCAACTTTATTGGTCTTCAAAATACATATGAAAACCTTCGTGTGAATGAGGACAAATTGATTTTTAGGGAGCAATAACATATCAGTTTCTATAAAGTGATCACTGCTTATTAAATTTGAAAGCTAAATAACATACATTAAATTTGTCTATTTAACAACTGTGATCACTTTTTTTTGTAATTTACGTCCTCCAACATTAAGTCATATCGGACGATGAATGGAATGTGTAAAATGATGCTCACATGAGCCCAGGGTCCATAGAGCTTAGAGTTACCCAACATTCGTCTTTCAGGATAAGGGAAAACCCCAGAGAAACCTTATCCAGGTAACTCACCCTGACCAAGATTCTAACTCGGGACCTCTTTAACGTGAGGCAGACATTCTACCACCATGCTACTGAGGCGGGCTCAACTGTGATCAGTTGAGCCAGTATACAAAGTTAAACTTTCTACAGTTTTCTCAGACAGGCTTAAACATTCAAAAACCATTAACATTATTGCTAATCGCTAATCTACATTCAGCAAGTATTGCAGGCATTAAAGCCTAGATTTAGATTCGAGTGCTATTATCTTCCGCAATTGGTCAGATCTTGCTATATACCTAAGTAATGTTTGACACAAACTTTGTAAAGGAGAAGTCATAATTTTAAATTATATAACACTTTTTATTAAGCAATTATTTAAATAAATACAGCAAATTATACAACACACAGTTATTTCACATTCTCTCATTTCACTTCACTCCTAGTATTCCATTGAGTCCACAATCCTAATCATGGCAATTACACAATAGTACTTAAATAAATTGTTGTTCTCTTCAAATGACAAATTACATTGATCACAGTTATGATTATACTAATATAGACTTTTATTAAATATGAAGTTTCACACCAGTTCTCTATTCAATTAAAAGTCAGCCCAGACCACCTATGCATAATAGCAGTAGACTTTTTCATCTCATATAGAGGTCCATGGAGTAATTTACCCTAAATGAAAATTGTTTTTTCACGCACGCTGTGTGTAGGCCAGTGGCAATTCCTGAAAATTTTGCAAAAGCATGCAACATGAAACGTAGAAATTATATACATTATGATTGTTACAAGGAAATGTATATTTCCCAAGTAAAATCATAGCCAACAAAGATTTAGAGCCACTTAGAGCATTTACAGATACTCATAGAAATATTCAGTCAAAGTTCAACTCAAACACTAAGTTTTACTTCCTAAAATGCAGCATTAAGCATAAAAGTAAAAATATTTACAAACAAATACATGTAATTTGTAATAATAACAAAAAGAATGATTATTCTAAGCTACAGTTGTTGTAAATAAACGTAGCTGCTGGAGTTGCTGTAGTTCCCCTCACACTGTTGCTGTAGTTTTCCTCACTATTAGTACATTGTAGCGTATCCTGATTACTTCTAGAAGCTGTGATTTCATATTCTTCTAGCTGTTTTTTCTTGAGGTGATCTATGGAGGAATTGAGATACTTTCTGATGTTTTTATTCAGTAACTCCATAATATCTCAACTGGGTCAAGAGCTGGACTTGTGGGGATGGATATATTACTTTTGGAAAGTTATACAAAAGTCATTTCCTGACAATATGTTCCTGGTGCTTTGTGTCTTTATCCCGATATAATTTAAACATGGTTCATGTTCCAATGTGTAAGGACTATGATACAATGAAGCACAAAATTAATATAATTTTGAGTCGAATTCTCCATCCATTGTAGCCTACACTGGAGTACTAGTTTGGCTCAAAATTATATTAATGGTTCATATATCTAATTTCTCCACTCTGGTGAAGGTTTTTCCGGGGAATATTGAGGTACTCATATTTATTTGTGCTATTCTCAATAAAAATGAAATTTTATGCTCCATTTCCATATTACTACACTGTCAATGTTTATGTTTTAGTGTAAATTCCTTCTATTCAGCTCCATATTGGCCTCTGCCAACATGAACCCTTCCTTCCATATCAAGTGCATACAAGGAACTCTCATCAACAAAAAGGACATCATTCCACCATTACTGAGTTCTTTTGCAGAATTCTGTAGCAAGCTGTACTTTCTTTTTTCATTAGTTTTACTTACATAAGGCTTTTTTATGGCCATTCCATTCATTTTAGTCATTCTTTCAGACAACCCTTTTCTCTCAGGGTGCTTATCTTTATTAGTTGTCAGCTACAGTTCGGTCGCCAGTTTTGGGGCACTTATTTTAGTATTAAGGTTACGATTCTCATGAACAGTCATTTTCTTTCTTACTCAGCATCTATAGAAATCCTGTTTCTGGCAAAGATTTGGTTCTGCCTTCTTCTTTATTATATTCAAATAATATTTCCAATAGTGCTCCATGGTACTTTCACCTTAACAGCAATTTCTCTGTACGTAAGACAGTATTCATAGTGAAAGATCACATGTTGCTGTTAAAATGTTGTGATTTTCTTTCATCCTATTTGACTTTTTGACAGAACGTGACTGCACGAAGTACAAGTTTGTCATTAATGGTAATTGGAATGCAAATGTTCTCTTTTTATACCCATCTAAGTGATGAATACAAGCATAAATAAGAATGATCAAATATTAAAATGGCACCTGTATATCTTGCTTTGGAGTCATATGGTACATAAGAATTACTATCTTTGTTATAAAACTCATAGTGGCAGGACTTATTTAACATTTTATTAATGTTTTATATTAAACATAAACATTAATACAAATTCATAATTTAAAATAACTCTGGGTATTATATAGAAAAATCTTATGTGACCAAATATTTATTTATCTGTAGCCAAACTGTCTTTCTGTAAAGTTTAAAGTTAAATGTACACACAGAGTTTTTAACTTCATTCTTTCTTTTCAGTTTTTCAAATTAGGAGTACATCTCTCTTTTTAAACTGACTCCAACTTATCACAGAATGAATGTTATTGAAAGAGTTGATTAAAAATGCTTCATATAACATCACTCCCAAAATTACACTTACTTTAAATATTCAATGGCAAAATTCACTGAAACACTCAACAAAAATTTTTGTATCTTGAATATACTAACATATGCTTTATGCATTTCTCTTCTCACAAATTAATGTTATGATTCATATGTGGTGAGATTACCTTAGCACCTCCCATTTCCTTGCAAATTTGCTCTGTTTGCTATGCTTTCTACAGGTAGACAAAGATTATCACTTTCTTGTAAATGTCTGTTCCATTTCAAATACTAACATAAATAAATGATCATGTATTATGTTTGGGGATGCAGATGATAAATTGCCTATGAATATTTTGGTTTAAGTTACATAAATGCAATACAACTTTTTCTATTGTCCATGTTGTATTGTTAAGACTTTCATTTCTTTTCAGGTTCTAAACATATAAATTAGGTATTAATGTTACTTTTACCATCAAACAAGGTTTGTCATTGTGTAGGAATGGCAATACCATATTTTTAAACTGGTATTCTTCCTCTTTTCATTTTTAAGATGCATGCAACTGCATGTATTTACACATGAATTTCTTCATAAAAATGATGTACTCTGCAATATAGAATATTGATTTTACAATGAACTTGGCTTTTCACAAGTAGTTGCATCATTGTACTTTTTGAATATTCTTTCTGATTTTTCTTGAAACACTACGCTTCATATCTTTTACTGTCCAGCAACGCAAAGAAGGTCCCTGAAAGGTATGTGCTGCCTTACACAGTGGGACAAGGACAGCGAGTGTGTGTGGCAGAGAACAAGGAGCAGACTGTTAAAAAAACATGTGCCCTATTCACTCTGTACACTAAAACCGAGAAGATTCGTTCACAAATGTAGAAGCCGTCAGGATGTTTTTCAATGGTCTGTAACTGTACTGACATGAGGTGTGATAAACCTGTCCAGGGAGGCTGTGGGAACCTTCGCCAACCCCCCTGCGTCTCAGGTCTCGGAGACTATCTCTCCTGTGGAGGACAGTATATTCTACTTTATTATTTATATGAAATGTTGATGACAACACATTGAGTTACACTATGTGGAACATTTTCTATATCTGAATCCTTATTTGCACTCTGTTTAATAAAATTGTTTATTTCTCATAGATGTAATAAAAAACCTGTCAAGTTCAAATCCTATATAAATAATTTGTTTCTAGCAGAAAGAAACAATGTTAATTGAATGCAACAAAACTAGTAACAAAACTTAAAATAAATAAATTTTAACATGACAATAAAATGTTTTAGGATAAACATTTTGCAACATATTGCAATACTCAAGATCTATTGTTTGACAATTTTTCCAGTCTCATATTGTAGTAAGATGCTTTACATCACTAACATTGCAAATAACTATCGACTTTTGATTACTAACAGATTCCTCTAAATGGACTATAATACCGCCAAATTCTTTAAGTTTCAAGACCATTAAAATTATGAACTTACTATAATTACTATCTTAAGCCATGTAAATAACCTGATTTCAACTAGAACTTTATATGCATAAATTTGTAAACCTTCTGTACTTTTAAATGCATTTAAATACTTTTTATAACTGACGAAACCTATTGTTTCATGTAAGTTTAATGGTGAATAAAGGATTATGATTATGATTAGAATTATCTTCTATCTTATCTTCAGGTTATATAAACTATTGCATAATTATTACTAATAATAAGGTTTAAAGTTAAACAATTATTAACTTTACTAATTCCTCTTTTAAGGCTTATTAACTTCCATTGGAACCTATTTATCAAATATTTGTACAAAATCCCAGTTTGTAACAAACATCTAGTACTCTTGTCATTCTTCCCCACTAAGAAAGAAAGAAAATGAGTGTTAATGTTTGTTTTGAGAAAATAACCATTATGGAAAAATTATAACAAACATTTGATAAATATCAGTCAGTGTCTGGTTGCTATCCCCAGGTTTCATTCGCAGAACTACCACAGTATTCCTACCACATAATTCTCATGGCAAAAATGGCATAGTTACTTTAGGTCCTTTTACGTTTAACAGCACACATATCCTACTCTCATTTTCTCCTACATATCTGCGACCTGATAGCCATGAAGGTGACCCATTTTTATAAGCATACCTAAGAAAATCCCTGTTAGTTTTGGAGAAAATCGCTGATATTGATCAAATAAAAGCTTTGAGGGTGAGTGAGAGAGAGATTACATTGTTAGTTTTAATTAAATTGCTGGAAGATGCTTGGCACTCATAGTATTGCATAGGGGAAAAAAATTATCAAAACTCAAGATGAAGCTTGTTTAACTGAACATCTTACAGAAAAGCAGGAAGAAAATGTAAAGTGTTAATTCTTCCAAGTGTATCAATTTGGGAGTATTAGTTTAAATATTCTCTAATGATGTTACTTCTTCCTTGTTTTTGCCATCTTCCAAGGAGTGTATGCCTATTTCATTCCAGAATTGTACTTGAAACTTAAATACTTAAGTGTAGCCTCTAAGGAATATCTATCATATCTAATTAAAAGCTCTGAGAACTTGCCACATATCATTTCACAATATAGTAAAGATGCACATCAAGTAGCCTGTCTGATCCAAAGCAGGTACCCTATGCTGTGCTCATTATCTTTAATAACTAAAAGGCCTGTTATCTTATGTGCCCATGTAAGTTTGGACATTAGATTAAGAGGCATTAAATATTATACTAGGTACCTACTCTAAAATCCTGCAGGACATTATGTTTGCTTTTATGAAATTTTGAAAATATGAATTACTCTTACATCCAGCACAATAAACGGGAGTATAGATGCCACATCTATCATCAGTGTGCTCAGTATGATTATGCTGGTTCAAAAAGAATTCAGCTGATGTCTGAAGTCTATAATATATATTTTTTTATATTGCAGCTAGCCGTTGGGTATGACCTAATAAGACAAGTAATGTTTATGACACAAATATCTGAATATATTGCACATTTTAAACAGTCTTCGGGAACTAAAGATAGTCCTTTCCTTATAAAGCCCTTTCTAAATGGAAACCAGCATGAGAGCTTAAGACATCATTAAATTCACAAGTGGCATTTCTTCTATTAGCTGCAGTTCCTGAATACATAGTCATTAATTTAAAGTTTATCCCTTTCAGAAGTTGAAAACATATTTCTCTAATTTTGCTATGTAAATAAAGTGTCTATTTTAAATCATCCTAGAACATGCAATGTCTTATTATTTCATTTATAGTTCTATTCATTTTTCCTTCTTATAATATATGTTACCATCCTCTGAAATTAAAAATGAAATTGAATTTTAGTGATCATACTTCAGAGTTATTCCCCCAGTATCCAATAATCTGTCTAAAGTAAAAGTGATTTACTGTCAAAGAAATAAGAGACAAGTAGCCTATACAAAGGAGTGTTCTCACACATTCCATTTATTGGGGTTCCCGTTTTAACCAAACTTCTTAACATCCTTTACATTGTCAAAATAAAAAAAAATAAAAAAAAAAAAGTCTAGTTAATGTAACCTTTATGGGAAACAAATCAGCTGCAAGTTTCAAAAGAAAACAGGATTTTTACAACTTATAATTAATCAACTGTAAATACGTATGTACTTTTCAGAAACTTTGTTTAATGTTTGAAATGTGAATATCAATTAAATTATCAGTCACTGGTACTGTGAACCAGTAATTTACAGTAAGCTTTAGAGAGGAGATTTGAATTTAACTAAAAAAAGCACCTTGGTATTGCTCTATTCGGGCCCTTGGCATTTATTCCTTTAATGATTGCCATGACTAGGTTGCCATACTTAGACACTTTATGAAGTATCAAAGCTGAGCAAGGAACAATTATTGATTAATGCGTCCAGCTTATTTGACTGTATGCTCTTGTGAGGTGCATCACAAATGAGGAATGGCTGATATTGCACTGGGTTGTTCTGACGCAGCTGCTGCACCTGCATATTTGGGTTTGCATACACATCCACTTTCCACCAAGACATAATCCTGGCCGGTCAGCGTTACAGGGCCCAGAGGTATCACAAGGAAGAGGTAAGGCACATATGTTTGTGTGCATTCTCCTCTAACAACATCACATTCGCTGGACCTGCAAAACCACAATTAATGTAATATTTACATCTATAGAGAAGAATATTTAATGAACAAAGCAAAATTACTCACAATTGTATAACCAGAACTCTATAAAAGAGGTAAAGTCTAAAATCTATTAGCAATTTGTTATAATATAGTATTCTGACAGGAAATCAATATTTGAGAGACTAAGGCACGAGCTTTGTGATGAAAGCATGTAAAGAAAAATCTGTGTTGCATATGCTTTCATCTCACTCTTATGTACACTACTCTTACAAACACTTATTATTGTAATGCGTAAAAACAGAAGCTAATAACAGTGAAGCAACACAAATATTGCAATAATATATAATTATTTGTTACAAACTTCACTTATATGTTTTCAAGAAATTTAAAATTCCTTGCAGTACTTAGGACTAGTTTCACAAATAAATTTTTTGCATCATCAGCAAACTTTTAAGTTGTATAAATTATAACCAACTTATAATCTAGCTAAATGGTTACATAAAAAATGTAGTACTTTTGCTAAATTTGAGAGTTTTAAATTTTACAAATTCTTTTGAGGTGGTAAAAAAGTATTACTAATATAGTATTATATAAAAATGATAAGCTTGTTTCCTTTGATGTAATTGCTTTATTTTCTAGTATTTCTAGTGAAACACTTTTGTATTTTTTAAAAAATGGTTGAGTTCAATAATTCTCCATGATAACTTAATAGTTGATTTTGTTAAGCTTACTAACTTTCTGTTTGAATCAAATTTGTTTTCAATTTTAATGGTCAATTTCTTTCAACAAACTTCTGATTTAGTAATGGGTAATCCATTTTCCCTTTTCTCGCAAATCTTTTTACAACCTTTTTTGAAATATAAGTCATTAAAGTATAGGTATATCCTTCAATTTTTAAAACTTGGTATAGATATGTTGATGAAATTTTTGCTATTGTTCCTCAAAAACACATAAATGATGCTTTAAAACTTCTAAACTTATAAGATTAAAACTATTAAGTTTACATTAGAAGTTGAAAATAATGGCTACCTTGCTTTTCTAGATCTAAAGGTAATAAAAAATAACAATAAACTAAACTTTGGCACACTTTGGAAATCTACTCATGTTGATAACTACATAAAAGATAGAAGTTGTAACTCTTTTTCATATAAATTTGCTGTTTTTAATAGTTTAACTTACAGGTTCATAAATATATCCCTAAATTAAAAGAAATGTTTTAGAGAATATAAACACATAATTAATAACAAGCGTAGGCTTTCATAGCCTACTGAACATAATTCTTTCTTTCTTTCTTTTACTGAACATAATTAATACTTCTTTAATTAATGGTTTTAATACAGATTTTATTTTATTAGATTATATATAATAAATGATGTTTCTACCCTTAACGAAATAAAAGATCATTGTAATTTTAAACATTTACTTACCATCCTTGGGCTAGTAAAAAGTTTTAAACAATTTTTAAAGAATTTGTATAACTTTGGTTCCTCAAAATAAACAGAGTATAACAAGATTTAACTGTATTGGAACACCACAGTGAAGCGTAAAAATTAATAATAGAGTATAACAAATTTACTAAATTTTTCTAAAAAAGATAAAATTTCCAATAAATAATAGGTCCTGCTAAATATGCAATGTATCTACCATGATTCAATCTTACTTTACTAAGCCGATATACCTACTATATCATTCTGGTAACTATATTTTACATCTAAGACTTAAGCATAAATATGGAAACAAAGAGAGTAAACACTTACTCACAAACCTCAAATACAACTTGTTGCAGTAAGTCTGGGAACTTCTGCACAATAGTCACAGGCTGCCCCGAGGTAAGAGAAACCCCATACATTGGAGCAGTTGTGTTGTAACGCGTTTTGCATAATCGGGCTGGAGTCCCACTACACATTGTTTCCCTGTATTTATTTCCTCCTCTGCCTGCAAATGAATTATAATAGAATTACTTCAGCCATAAATACACAGTGCATCCAGAAAGTAGGTCTAATCGCGTCCAGAGATGGCACAACCAATTAGATAAGTATGTGATGTGAAGAAGTAGAGAGGAAGTATGTGGGTAAAATGCAGTTAAGTTTCAGTCTTGTGGTGGCAGTGGTTACTGAGCTTTGCCAGAAGAAAATAGCTACTCTGATACTGCCTCCTCCCAGCTGAGAATTCATGCAGTCATCCGATTTGTGCATGCTCTAAAGCAATCTCTAGTAGAAGTCCATCGCCATTTGGTCTTGTGTATAGACACATTATTTGTGACAGTATGGTAAGACAATGGTGCAGGCAATTCAGTGAAGGATGAACCAATACTTATGACAGAGACCATAGTGGCCGAATGTCCCTGATGATGCCAGAAGAGTTGGTAAGTGATTATACAGAACCAGCGCTTCACAATTTCAGAACTCCCTTGTCAATTCCCCCAGATGTCGCACTAACTTTTTCACAAAATTGTGTCCTGGTGACTTGGTTTTCACAAAGTAAGTGCATAATGGTTGCCTAGGCAGCTGACAGATGAGCACAAAACCAGACATCTGACCTCAGTATTGACATTTTTACAGTGGTATGCAGAGGAAGGCGACAAGTTTCTCGACAATATTGTCACTGGGAATGTAACATGAATGTCGCATGCCACACCACAGACAAAACAACAATCAATGCATTGGCAGCACAGTGGTTCACCTGTGAAACCAAATTCAAGCAGACAATCTCTTTCATAAAAGTCATGTGAAATGCGTTCTGGAATAGACAGGATGTCCTCTTGTGCGAGTTTTCACCATGAGTGGATGCCATAAATGCTGATCAGTATTGTCAGACATTGCATAAACTGAGGAGGGCAAGGGCCGCGCCGTAGCTCAGTGGTTAGACCGCTTGGCTCTCACCAAGGCGGCCCGGGTTGGATCCCAGGCGACCGCAAAGTGAGTTTCCGGTTTCCCCCGCCATCTCATTCCACCGGTGCTCCATCTTCATCTCATGTATCACCAGTGTCATCGCCTGCAGTGCCGCATGTAGTAAAAGCAGGCGTTAAACACTACACATTTCATCATTGAAGAGGGCAATCCAGAACAGATGTGGGATGATAAGAGGCATCATGCTATTGCATGAGAATGCAAGACTTCATACAGCCAACGTCACACAGAATTGGTGAATAAGTTTGGATGGGAGATATTCAACCACCCTCCTATAGTCTCGACTTCGACCCAAGTGATTTTCATCTCTTCCATTTCATGAAGCGTTTTCTGGCAGGTAAAAGGTTTAACAATGGCACTGAAGTGCAGAATGAAGTGATTTTGTACTGCCTGTGGTGCCATATGTAGTAAAAGTGGGTATTAAACACTACACATTTCATTTAAGTGACTTCATGGCTCTGGTCATTGGCAGCAGACTCCTATAACTTAAGCATACAGCTGATGATGCACCATTATGATAAATACCTCAACAATGATGGTAACTAGGTTGAGAAGTAGCCAGTGATCTATGTAATTATCTCAATAAAGATTTCTTACTTAATGATGATTTTGTTTTCTTTATTGGATATTAGACTTACTTTCTGGATGCATCTCATACATAAAAGGGGGAAAAGGTAGTTTTATTAGAAATTTTTTACCTGTAACAGTTTTTATTACATTGACTATTGCTTATATTAGAATTGCCGGACTTTGTAACAGTGAAATGAACTAAATTAAGACTATCGAGTCATAGGTTAACATTATAAATATAACAAAATTAGAAACAAAATATTTATACTAATTTAAAGTTATGGATTAGTAATTCTTGTTAATATGTCTTTCTTTTCTGTTTGCAAGTAAATTATAATAAAATTACTTTAGAAATTCTTTTACGTGCAACAATTTTTATTAATTGACTTATGGATACAAAGAAATTACAAATACAACATTGGAAACAAAATGCTTATGTTAATTTGCAGTTTTGTATTAATAATGTTGTTAGTATGTCCTATTAAAGCCAAAACTTAAAGTTTAAAATATGTTCGTTAATGTGTTCCAGCTGAAACAATTTGGTATAAAATTTTGTGTACAATATCCATTAGCCCACACTTAACTCCTACAGGTTTGAAACCTCAAGTAGAAATATCCTACCTTTTTTTTTTTGTTCCATTTATGCCTTTAACTGCAATGGTCATATTGGCGGTCGTGCTCCTTTGGAACATATCTTACCTATGCTTGAGGTTTATGAGAACTATTATAGAACCTTATAAACAACATTTTTATGTGTTCAGAAATTTAAAAATTTTTATAGAATAAATATTTAAGTAGTCACACCAATATGCTATTTTTATTATGCATATAGCATGGTCCATATTTTGTCATATAAGGAGGACATTGATTTTTTTTTAAAATGCTGTTCTTAAACACAAATGAAGTTGTTTATATTTGTTAGCTACATTTTAATGTCTTACAAGTTGATTACAATGCAGTTTGATTTAGGCTAACAGTTTGTTAATTATAATCAATTAAAGATTTTACAATCATCCAAAAATGCATTTGACTAGAGAACATTTCCGGGCTATGATGTTTATGACTTTGAATCATCATTAATGCCAAAACAATGTGCAGATTGGTTCCATAACGCATTTTAACAAAGTCTGCCCATGTAGTTACGGATTGTGTACCTTTTATGGTTTCCTTATTATGCAATATTTTAGAAGAATGAAGCAGAACTTGATCATTTAAAAGATGTATGTAATTTTAATGGTGTAAATTAAGAGGATGCAAAAGGCATGGAAGATAGCCATTTTTTCTTGTTATTTCTGATTGCTCATTTATAGAGTAAATTTAACTATAATTGTTTCATATTCGACTTTAGCCTACATAAAGTTTGTGTAAAGTGTGTATGTGTGAGTATTTAACTACATGTAAAAGGCTGCGCAGTTCAGAAGGTCCTATGTTCCACTTATGGATTTACAGGAATTCATTAATTCCTGTATTATTATAATTGCTTTCTTACTTTATGTTAGTTTTAATTAGTTTGTTGTGTATTTTATGTAATCCATATGATTATAACTTACTGAGAAGTTTCATGATAGCCACCATGCTGATGGCTCTCTGCTGGCTGTCATCCTGTTGGACAGGGTTTGAAACCTGGTTGGGTAATGCATATTGGCTAAATTATTTAGATATTTTGCGTTTGGGATGAATATAAAGGCAAGTGCCTTAGATCCCGGAGGTTTTTGCGCTGTAATATATTCTTTCATGTTTCTATAGCTATTCGGTGTCTAAAGGACTTAAATCCACATTTAATATTATAATAGCTATCCCAGTCAAGCATCTTTGATAAGTAATGCACTATTTAATATCTGCGTTGTATAATTCGCCATTATTAGAACGTCATTCGTAGATAGACATATTTGAACGATGTTAAGCGCCATCAACGTTCCGTCAAGCAGGACTGTTAGGTAGAATGTCGTCATCGGCTAGTGCATAGCCGTCTATCACTTGGCAGAACCTAGGTAGACCTCATTATTTCTGCTAATTAACATAAAATGTGAGTGTTTGCTTTTCTAACGGGCCTTCCTTGGTTTAATGTTTCCCTTAGGCTGCTCCGGGGACAGCGAACGTTACGCAGGACAGGTAACAAGTGGTTGACCCATAGACCGCTATACTCCAGTGGCTCAAGCAAAGTACATGCGGAAAGTGTATTGCACCTACAGGTGCTCATAAAGTAGTGTCGTAAAAGTTACAAGGTGGAAGAAATACAAAACAAATGTTGAAAAGTTGAAGCACTCTTATTTGAGAAATAGGTTACCGCGTTGAAACTCACACTATAAATTTTCGGCTTTCTCTTCGAATGGCGGCATGTTTATGAAACATTCCAGTTCATATTTATTTTTATAACCTTTATTTTAATGTTAGCACATTAAATAACTAAGAAGTATCACTCATTTTCCAAAGTAATATTTATTAACATAAAATGCATTTTCTTCTAGAATTTCATGATAATATTCAATTTTATAACCATTATAGAAATTTATTATTATTATTATTATTATTATTATTATTATTATTATTATTATTATTATTATTATTATTATTGGTGGTGGTGGTGGTGGTGGTGGTGGTGGTGGTGGTGGTGGTGGTGGTGGTGGTGGTGGTGGTGGTGGTGGTGGTGGTGGTGGTGGTGGTGGTGGTGGTGGTGGTGGTGGTGGTGGTGGTGGTGGTGGTGGTGGTGGTGGTGGTGGTGGTGGTGGTGATGGTGGTGGTGGTGGTGGTGGTAGTGGTAGTGGTAGTGGTAGTAGTAGTAGTAGTAGTTGTTGTTGTTGTTTCTCTAGGATTAGGATTATTACGGTGGGGATTCGGCACCGAAACCTTTGGTTTATTGTACCTAAGCCCCAAGTCAGGCATCCTCGTGAGGAAGGATGAGGCGAGAGGACACAGAGAACGGCCGACTCAAGGAGTCACCACAGCCCCGAGACACCCATCGACATTTCTACCCTGAAAGAGATCGCCAGATGACAGATGATATGAAATGATAATGGAGATGAAATGAAGGTGCCGGAAATTCGGGGGATGTAATTAACCTACCCAGCATTCGCCTGGCGACCCGAGAAAACCAACGAAAAGACCGTCGATCCCGGACCTCGTGAATGCGGGCCACAGACGAAACCGCCTGAACCATCCCGCTTGGTAAGTGTTTGGCTAACGACAAGTTAAATTCGAGAAACCGAAATCATTTAAATACACATTGCTTTTACTTAGGCAGGAGCATACAAGACATTGCTTAAGTAAATGCAAGTTTCATATGTGGCCTTAAGAATGAGTAGGCGTAACCTCATAAGAAAAAAAAAACCATGAAAAAACGTATCGATTAAAATATTGGAAAACGCAAAGCAAGAACGCGAATGTTTCTGAAATTATTAATACAACAAACTTATTATTTGGCATAATATATACTTCAACATCTGAAATGTTCCTATAGGTAATGTCTTTTTGGTGGGGGGGGGGGGGAGGGATCTCCATTTATACCCCTCCCTGAGTTGCAATGGTTATATCAGTGTTATTTTGGTTTGGAACATGTTGCCTATCCTAATTTTTATATCTTAAGGTTGACTGATTTTATAACATTCGCTGTATCTTCTGCCTCCCTCCACAGTGTTACAGGAAAAAGGAAGTAACACGAATATCATATACACCGAGGTTTTATGCACCATTTTTGAAACGTTTTTGCTTTCTACTCCTATCAAATAATAGCTCAGAATAGGTCAGGTCCCCATATATCTCGCGAGGCTGAGAGTAACATGATCTACATTTCCCTGCAGAATAAAATGTTTATTTCTATACTGGGAAGAAACTCAGTTAATCATTTTGCAAACAGCGAAAGTACTGATTCACCGCAGACAGAACTCAATTCTAAAATACAATAGTACAGATGAAGTAGTGTGGACTGGAGGATAACCGGAAAATGTGCAGTAGACAGAAAATATTTTAATAAACCTAAGCGTTATAGCTTAGTAACAACGAAAATATATTTTCAAGATAGTGTAATAAAATTGGGTAAAAACTAATACATCTATATGACCAAAATTAACTTTAAACTTGAGCTATTAGAGAACCTAAAAACTGGAGATGATGCTAATGACTGTGATAATGAGAAATATGACAGTGATGATTAACATGTTGATAATCACGACTCTAACAGAAGTATGTGATGAACAGAATAATAAAATTAGAAATGACGACATTCATTGAAGTTAAACATGCTTGACAAACCTGTTCTGCTGCTATGTAACATAGTGGGTTCTGCACCGTTTGCAAGTTGGTATCCATGAAGAAGCGCCCTTTGTGTAATAAGAGGATCAATAGGTCCAAAACTGCGCCCCGTCCTGGATCCTGTGCCCCTGAATGTACGTGCCACTGTCGCCCTGCAAATACAGATGAGTATGAAATAAGCGACTATCTTTAAAAGGGAAGTAAAAAATCACTACTTCAAATCTAAAGTAATTCCTGTTTCTTTGTTCCTTAAAGCAGGAACTTTTCAGGATACTTGAGAAAAATAACCTTTTAAAAACCACTGTTAATAGAAATGAAGACATTAACTTATATCTTTATTATACCCATAAACCTATGTTTCCACACAAGCGTGATTAGCAATAATTCGTGTGCCCTATCAAACATGCTTTCCCTACATACATCATAATTGTTTACAGTTACCAAACATTTCATTTCAAAATGCGGAAAATGTTGGTACATACAACATAGTGAATACTTGGTAGTGCTGTATGTGGTATTAAACCCTCTTATTTTTAAAGAAACTTTTGTTTATATTTGAAGCTTGAAATATTTGGTAGTTTAAAATTGTTATACCTAATGTACCAAAATGCACAACTATTTCAGTAATTTGTTATTCAGCTTTCATTACATGAGTTTCTGCCAGAAATTGTGACAAATTATTATCAGCCTTCACAAAGCTAGCCCAGCCTGACCTCACGAACCGAAAAAATACGTGGACTTTGTTCTACCACCGCAGACACTTTTCTAGAAGAACCGAGTTGGATGATGGTTCATTCAGACATTCCAGAGGTTTCGGTTTCCAAAAACATCTTGCCGTGACCCGACGATTTATAAAGTACCGCTATGACCAGTCAGAGTACGTCTTCAGTGAGTCGGCGATCAGTTAATGAAGAAACTCGTGAATTTCAGGACAGTGAGTTTACTGAACGTCGAAAAGCTACGAGCAGTGCGAGTTAGTGCGTGCAACAGACGCACAAGAAGCATTAACGCTACGAAAAAACAGCTGTGAATTTGAAAAAGTGAAAGTAAGTGTAAGTTAGAGCTACATTAACAATTTTAGTGACAAATAAAGTGAGTTAACATAACTGGGAGTTGTCATTTTGTAATGCCATTGTTTAAATATGGGTTGTGGGCAACTAAATGCTCAAAAAAATTAGGATCTTTCACACGTTTTGATCTTTAACGTTTCTCCTCCTCTCTTTTTAAATAGATATCCGGCTTTTCATAATATTAATGTTAACCGAAACTTAATTTACTTTTCTTTTCCAAAAGCAAAATTCCTCAAAGAAAATAATTATTATTCCTGCCTAATAATAGGACCAAGATTATTTGCAGTGGAACGAAACAGCAATATGCCTCATATTAAAGACATTTTCAACATTTACATGTGAAATGTGTTCACATGGTAAGGATAGTTAAGGATGGATTATTCTTCAGTCTTTGTGTCACATTTTGAGGATACTGGCATACATCCGTTTATTTGTTTTTGAGTTATGTTGTTCATAGACACACATAGGGAACTTTTCTAAAAATGCATTATTTATTATTATTATTATTATTATTATTATTATTATTATTATTATTATTATTATTATTATTATTATTATTATTATTATTATTATTATTATTATTATTATTATTATTATTATTATTATTATTATTATTATTATTATTATTATTATTATTATTATTATTATTATTATTATTATTATTATTATTATTATTATTATTATTATTATTATTATTATTATTATTATTATTATTATTATTATTATTATTATTATTATTATTTATTCAGTGAGCCCAAAATGTATTTTCGATGAAATCTCCATATAAAACAACTGTTAGAAAAAATACAACACCTAATTCCTCTGCTTATTTTTGTACGTAATAGAGAAAGCAAAAGGATAACTAGGGTAAATAAAATAATACCACATGTACATTTAAATCAGCACTGTAATCGTGAACTATATTTCATATTAAACGTAGTAATTTTGACTATCTATAAGCTAACTACATAGACGATATGGATATTAACTATAACTTAAACTTGATGGAACATGTTCTTAAAAGTAATAGTACTCCGTCTTAATTAAAACAAATTTCTCTGGAAGCAATCCACAGTTTGTATCACGGACCACTATGACTACATATCTACACTGAAGGTTCCAAATTGAATAAAAAGATGAAGCAGGAGAAGGAATTCAAAATTATTCAGCTATTATATAGCTGTGGAAAAAATTCAATCCATTTTGATGGAGAAATTCAGACCATAAAGATAGCACTAACACATATTATATACAGAATACATTCTTTTCAAAGTGATGTTATTTTAAGTGATTCCAACATCTTCCTCTAAAACGTTAGAAATAAAGATTGTAAAAATATTAACAAAACAAAATAAAAATTCCTGCTCCAATGGATACCTTCCCATTGTGAGATATATGTGAATGAAGTTGCTGATCTCCTCGCCAAAACGGGAACTAAAATCTTTCCAAAACCACATCAAACCTTAACATAACACTCAACAAAAACTATACTTAAAAGAAACTTCCAAAAAAGACAAAAACAGTATTATGAAATTCAAAGTACTGATAAATCTTGGGCAGCATTGCTACAGAACAAAACATTAATACTTGATTACCCAAGACATAAGGCTGCGCACCTTCATAATGTTGGTACCCACAACTCCCCAAATTGTGACGGAACGAGAACTCCATAATGAACAAAGATCATCTTCCCCATTGTATGGCTCTCAAGATGTTAACCTCTGGATCACTCACAGAACTATACTGGGAAGCAAGAAAGAAAATAGAATATATCCAAGCAACAGGGCGTTAGACTACTATAATATAAGGTTAATATCTCAAACATAAAGCGAATACTTCTCTACTTAATTTATCTTTCACCTGGAGTAAGTATATCTTGCTTTCAAGACTGGACTGGACTGGAATGCGCTACGGAGGGAATTCGGCACGGAGGTCCAAACTTGGTCTATTGTACCTATATCCTGGGAGGAAGGATGAGCGAAAGGAGACAGAGGCGGCCGCCGTAAGGAGCCGCGACACTGCAAAGGGCAGGAGACCGGAGATCGTCCTACCGAAGGAGGAAGTTTTACCAAGAGGATATCATCCTGCCATGCAACGTCGAGACACCCACAGACACTTTTTTGTGTTATTTACGTCCTCCAACGTTAAGTCATATCGGACGATGAATGGAATATATGAAATGATGCTCAAATGAGTCCGGGGTCCATGGAACTTAGAGTTACCCAACATTTGTCTTACAGGATAAGGGAAAACCCCGAAAAAACCTTATCCAGGTAACTCACCCTGACCGAGATTCGAACTCGGGACCTCTTGAACGTGAGGCAGACATGCTACCACCACGCTACCAAGGCGGGCTACCTACCGACACCTTTACCTTTTACCACCAGATGAGAGATGAAATGGAGGGACAGGAAATTCGGGAGATGTAATTGACCTATAATTAACCTACTTAGCATTCACCTGACGATCAGGGAAAACCCCGAAAAACCCATGGGCCAGGTAGGTCGGCGACGGTAATCGAACCCGGACCTCCTAAATACGGGCCACAGACAAAATCTCCTGAGTTATCCCGCTCGCTTTGCTTTCAAGAGTTGTATACCCTTCTTAGCGAGGAGCTCTGAATGTTATATGCCACACTGGATTTCATCTTATGACATTATTACCGTTCAACATGCATGCTGGTGCGTGAGATCCATTCACATTAAAACTCTTACAGAGCTACTAGGAGCGCCAATAATCGTAATCCTATTATATGTACGAAGTCTATAGTGTTTTCATTTTCACTAGTCCAATCTAGCACATTTTCCCCTGGCGTCACAGCACTCTTCCCATTCACTCGGAGTCCGCCAGTTCCTCCGTTGATCATAGCTAATTCCAGAGTTATCGTTAACGAAAATCCAAACCTTTGGCCAGCAGGTATCCTAGTAAGATTTTCCTTTCGAAGGTAAAAGAGCAGTACTGAATTACTTTAACAAGTAGCTTTGCGGAGATCCTGGAAATGACAACATAGCGGTGGAGAAGGTTTTGGATTTTTTTTTCAAAGTTAAATTATAGAATTTGGTGAAGATAATGCTTTTTATGTCTTTTGGCCCTTTATTTATTGTAATTCATAGTTTTTCTTTGGCTTTTATATGAATTGTGCATCTTTACTTTATTTTTATATTATTTTGATTTTTTTTTATAATTTATAGCTACATTTATCTCTGGCTTTTGCCATGATATAGTTTTTAAAGGGCACTGATGATCATGTAGTTGAGCACCCTTATATATACATCATCATCATCATCATCATCATCATCATCATCATCATCATCATCATCATCATCATCATCACACTCTAACACGTCAGTGAAAATTCTATTCTGGAATACAGAAGTTCTCAAGAATACGAATTATATACACCACCTAAAACCATAGAACATTTCGAATAGTAATCACCACGGAAACCTTTCTATTAAAACAGCTAGAACGGCTCAATTTCTATGCATGTCACTCGTACGCTAAACCAACCGGAGGTAAACCAATAGGCGGAGTTTCATGCTTCATCAACAATAACACAGGGCACGTGAAATAAATATAAAAGAAAGAAAACATCATCGTAAAAAGTACAGATTTAACAATTGCAGGGTAATACATACCATTGGTTAAACCGACAGAAGATATACTAGTAATACTACTGAAAATAATAAGTAACAATTACCGAGGATAAAGCAACCATAGCTGGCTACCTGAATTGCAAGGCAGATAAAGCGAACTCTAAAACCGAACTAGCACTATAAACACTACAGGAAGAAGACTCACCTAATAAAATACACAGTAACGATCCTAAAACTTACTTCGCACCAAACGGATCAAGTACAATAGATTTTGTGTTCTATCAGGGAAAAAATGCAAGGCAAAAAAAAAGTCTTCTGTCCCCAATAGAAAAACATATTCCTATATCAACAGAACTAGACTACTAAGCGGCAAAAAAAAAAAGGACATGAAAAAAAACAAAACCAAGAAACTCCACACATTAAGGGAATTAGGCACACAAAAAAATACAAAAATACGATTAAATAAAGGAAGCAAGAACAATAATTGTACTGGGAAACAAGTAAAAGAAATTGTTATTGAATTAATATTAGAAGTAGCACTCGTGGCGAAAAAAAGAAGACCTCAACGGTGTTTCTGTCAAGAATGTTAAACTACAGGCAAGGAAACTCTACGTAGAAAATAAAGCATGTTTTAAATTTTAAAAAGCACCCATTTCCGAAAACAAAATACAGTAAACAATTGCGAGACTTGGCGTGTAAAACAAGAAAAGAAAGCAAACGAAAATCATGGAAAGACTTTGATTTTTCACTGACTCATCAAGCACCTTTGAAAAAAGTGTAAAAAAAAGAAGTAAATTAGAGTCCATAAAACATAAGGTATCATTTTACGAAAAAAGTAGGATCAAATAGAATACTAACTCATAGTAAACAAATATCAATTTAAATCATGCAACTGAGTGCATTTCTAGCGACTTAATCACAACCCAGATTCCTTACATTCAACAAAAGTTAGAATATAAAATCTCGAAAGTCCCTCCTTCCTCTTCGACTGATGAACAGCACTACAAGTACGGAATAAAAGTAGAATAAATTGTGTATATCGATAAGTGAAAGCAAATCTAAAGCTTTTGGACCTGATAGAATCACTTACGAAGAATCCATCTTTCTAACAACTGCATTCTGTACTTGACAAAAACAATTTTATATGGAACAACAAAGTATCTCATACTTGCTGGAGAAAAGCGACGGCAATTCCCACTCTTAAACCTAGCAGCGTCTCTTCTCTTACAGAGAGCTATCGACCAGCTACTGTTTTTTTTTTTTTTTTTTTTTTTTTTTTTTTTTTTTTTTTTTTTTGTGTGTGTGTGTGTGTGTGTGTGTGTGTGTGTGTGTGTGTGTGTAATTTACGTCCTCCAAGGTAAATAGGACGATGAATGTCATATCGGACTAGTCATATCGGACGATGAATGGAATGGATGAAATGATGCTCAAATAAGTCCGGGGTCCATGGAGCTTAGAGTTACCCGACATTCGTCTTACTGGATAAGGGAAAAACCCGGGAAAAACCTTATCCAGGTAACTCACCCTGACCGAGATTCGAACTCGGGACCTCTTGAACGTGAGGCAGACATGCTACCACCACGCTACCAAGGCGGGTGTGCATTGAATAAAGTGCTAGAAAAAATAATAAGCAAACGACTTCAATGAACTCCTGAAATAAATAATTTGTTAAATAATAATAAATAATTCGTTCAACAAAGATCAAAATGGATTTCATCAGGGATATTCAAGAATGAAATGTCTCATCGCTATAGAAAAAGAAATAATAGAAGGTTCTGAAACTTCTCAACACTGCGTAATGAGAAGGCGCATTACATAATTTCAAAGAAAAGAGTCTTGAGAATTCTATCACAAAGCCAGACCACAGGAAATATCCCACATTTGTGAGAAATTTCCTTAAACAATGACAATTCCAAGTTTTAGCCAACGTACTTACTCCGAAATACAGAAAATTCAAAATGGAGTGCCTCAAGACTATTCGCTTTGATTTACTTATCCTCGTAACTATCAATGATATTACATATCACATTAATATTACCATTCAAACCTAACTTATTTGCGGACGACTTAACAACTCCCAAGAAATTCTTCAAACGACATTGAATTCACCACAGGAATGGTCAGAACAGACCAAATTCAAATTCTCACATAAGAAATCTAAATGCACAGTGTTCTCTAAAAGGATAAGCTTCAAAGAAGATCCTAACATCTTTGTAGATAATTACATAATTGAAGTAGTTAAGAGCTCAGACCACTAGAAGTACTGTTTGACAGTAAGCTTACATGGATTCCTCACTCGTATTAAACGTCTGTAAAGAGAATGTAGATACTAGGAGGTCATGTCTCCTAAAAGTAATTGGTGAAAAGAACTGAGGGTTCCAGACTTACTACTTACAAAACTACTGTCGGATCTAAATTATACCACGAATCTATAGTATATAATTCAATATCTCCCACTGCTCTCAGAATGTTTGATTCAATACAAATAACTGTTTCAAGATTAGTACTAGGAGCCTTTCACACAAGTCCTTCAAGCCTCCATGTAAAGATAGAAGAACTCCCATTAGAAATGAGAAGAATTCAAAGAAGTTTGGTGTATGCTATCAAACAAGTTTCCATTCCAGAAACCGAGATACCTAAATACTCCTCAAAAACAAAGTACTCCTCTGACACCTCATCGCCGTACTAAGTTGTACCAAAGAATATATACTTTTCTTCATAACCTTAATCTTCAAGTGCCTCAAATTTCTGCAAGGGAAGTATTCCCACAAATATTTTCCTGGGAGCTTTCATTATCTTACATACACATTATCATCAACTCTTCCGTGAAACTCAAGAGCATCACCGAACTGATTTATACACACACACGCGCGCGCGCGCGCGCATATACCTATATACCGATGAATCTGTTATAAATGGAAAATGTGAATGCGCAATTTTTCATCCTGATCACACAGTTTTATATAAACTACCTGAACATTTCTCGATTTTCTCGTTCGAATTATTTATTCATGATAAAAGGAAGTGTATAATTCATTTTAATGATTGATTCAATGAGTGTAATTCTAGCCGTCAAAGATAAACAAACCAAAAGTGCGTAAGTTAAAAAACACACATTGCATTCTTATCCAATAAAGCAGTCAAATCAGATAACAAATTAACACACTCGGATACCCTCCCATAGGCAAATTGAAGGCAATGTACAGATGCTACAACGCCTGAAGCAAGTAGTTTACCTCAAATGAAACGATAACTAGCAAACTAGTACAACTCAACAGGATTACATTGTTATTCAAAGTAGCGTCAGAAGAAACTGGGAGAATCATTGATGCAACAACTCAAACAGAAAGCTACAGACGTCATGAAGAATAAAATATCAAGACTTCCTCTAGAGCAACTGAAACGTTAAGAAAAGTAGCACTGACTAGGTTAACAATTGATCATTGTAAAATCACGCGACTCTTATGCTAAGGATTCAGCTCCAATCTGTTAGATTTGTCACACTACTTTAACAACTGTACGTCTTATCACTAAATGTTCCCGGTACACAGAATTGAGGATGAGGAACAAATTTCAGCTGATGACTCTACTATGCTCAACGATCCTAATATGATAATTGATCAGTGCCATGCTACAGTTGCTAAAAGAGATTTCCATACATAATTTGTTATGACATCAGGCTATCAGAGCTCTAGACTACATTGGTTAATATTCTATTAATTGTAATCTTGCTAACCGATTGTAAAAAAAGTTTAGCTTTTAAGATTCAACGAACATTGTAAGTGAATGTATTATTGTACTGACATTGCTATTTTGTTAATACTTTGTATGCAGTCGCAATATGACCATGTAGTTAGGCGACTACAAATAAGAATAAAAAATATTAAGAACCTAACATTGCTGTTCCTGACGATCGCCTTGAAAATATTCGTGACCACAATTAGCCTCATTGTTATGTACGACATTGATATAATGTGAGAAAAATTATCAACGAGTTATCCACAGAGAATATGAAAAGTGAGGGCGAAATATCTTTAAAAAAGGAGAGAGAGAGTTGTAATAAGAGTACCAAGAAGGAGGCCTACTACATCGAAGACATAAGAATGACACTACCAAACACTGAAACATGCCAAACATTGTGGGAGGAGTTAGCAAGAAAATGAGCGAGATAGACCTCTTATGTGTTTCAAATGGGATGAGTTCTGGAGTCCAGCTAATCAGATGCCGTATCACACTCAGCGTTGCCAGCTTGTTACCTCACTCCTTTTATATTTCCCTCTCTCTTTCGCACACTCATACAACATGCAGCTCTGCTTGGCGCAGACGTAAGGGTAAGCAAATTAATTTTACAACTTTTACAATGATTCAGTTGCCAAAATCAAAATTGGAAAAAGCATTTTCTCAAATTATGTATATTTTTAAATACTATAACTATACTTATAGTTTATGAGTTACCTGTTTTTCTATTCTAATGGAACTGCCAGTGGCTCATACATATCGCTGTCAATGTCACTTCCGTTAAGAGATAATTCATCATTGTCACTGTCTTCATCGTCTCAGTCTTGCAAATTTATGATTATAGGTTCCAAAATTTCGTCAGTGCTATTTCTTTCCTGAAATCGTCTTCTTGAAGGTTTTATGCATGCCTTACGAAGTTTCCCCAGTCCTGTCGTGTTACCTTGTCAATTTCTTCGTGAACAAGTCGTTCAACGTCCTTCAGTTTAAAAGTATTATTTCTGTTTGCAACCGCCACACCAACTCAAGTGGATTATATTGGCAGTGATAAGGTGGGAGGTGTATTACCTCCCTCCCATTTCAATTGCAAGTTGATGCAGCTGATACCTTTTTCCGTGTTTTTAAACGGAAGTACTCTTTGCAATAACTCATTTTTAGTTTTTGTTTCCGAAATATTTTTTGAAGAACGTGTACACCTTAAAAATAATAAATACTTCGAGCCTGACTTCGCAATACCTGCCTTTTTGACTCACCACTAATTTCACCGCAAGAAACAATTGCACTATTTAACTCTTACTCTACTGCTGTGTAAAGAACAACTGAATGATATGGATCTGAACTCTCCAGAGTAAATAAACACTTCTTATCCAGCATTCATTCATAAACAGAAGCATATAGCATTCCACAGGCTATCTGGAAATGAAGTGTTTGCTCTTTCTCGAATTTAACACCTTGACTTATTCACGATAATTCTTTTATCATGTCATGTCAGTACTTTAAATTTCAGTTCTGAGTAATTAAAAGTATATGTATATACATACTGTCACCCGAGCGTTGGAACACCCTATAGAAGCAGCTGAGAGCGGGAAGCAGGGGAGGTCCGTGTTAGCCACGCCCCCCCCCCCTCGTTTGTCTTATAGTGGTGACAGGAGATGGCTGGGACAAAAAACATCACTGCGCCGTCTCTTTCTGTTCCACCTGTGTTCTCGAACTTACGGGATATTTCCCCTAATGGAGAACCTTCCAGATCGGCAAGCGGACCCTATTTAAGCAACACGTCGTGCAAGAGGAGTGAGTCAGAGTTCGTGGCAATCAGCGTAAGAGTGCAGTGCTAGTGTAAGGACGAGAAGACTGTGTATGTGCAACGGAAGAATTTACGTAGTTGTGACCGTACAGTGGAATTGTAACGGACGAACTGGTGAATCGTAATTGTGTGCATTACGTAATTCCGTGTAATTGGCAAGTGTTTAACTGTAAGTCCGTGGAAATAAAGAACAGTTTTGAGTGGTGTAATTGGACTTTTCATTTCACGAACCCACAAAGTCACAATAGATACACACCAACCACTTTGAACTCTCTAGAGTAAATAGATATTACGAACCATTCATAAACAAAGATATAATGTGACCAGACACGTTCTGCTAGGGCAGCAGAATTGGCCTGCTCGAATTGACTTATTCAAAGTAATTCTTTTATCACGTCATGTCAAACATTTACGTTTCAGTTCTGAGTAATTACAAATATACGTACACGCATACATGCCAACCAAGAATAATATTCATATAGTGCTTACGTCGCGATGTATTGTTATACAGGTAATAGTGATTTATTTGTATTAGTAAAACTATTTGAGCTAAAAATATGGGGTCTTCATGGTTATGTTAGATACATTAATCTCTACCTTCAATATGGATAAGTTTTTGCATAATCTGAACTTTTGTCATAGCGCGAATAGTATTTCATACAGATTGATCAGGTTGGCACTACTCACACTTAGCGGGAATGACATACGACAACACCGCAGGGCTCCGATTGGTTGTTCCCCTAGTAGCGCTCAAGGACAAACACCTTCCCATTTGAAACACACAATAGAGTTCTACGCAAGTGAGCAATGACAGCACGGAACTGGACCAAGGAGAAACAACAGCGGTGACACATAAGCACGAGATACACGATTCATAGATTCCTTCATAAGATATGCTCAATGACCACACCAAACCCCTGCTAAGAATTGCCTGTGTAGTTTATGCAGTGATAAATGTGACGATATCATTCGTAAAGTGCAAGAACAGAAAAACACTCTTGGTATACTTCAAAGAATAAACAATTATTCAATATACTAATACTCAGTCGAAAAAACCTTTATTAATTATTATTATTATTATTATTATTACTATTATCATCAATTTAATTTATAGTTGTGACAAACTGATGTTACTACAAGGAGAAGAACCGAATAGAGTAAGTAGATGGCTGCAAAGCGAGGAAACTGGCCTTAACTGGACTGGTGAAAATGAAAACACTATAATGAGATTGCCTCTTTCGGTTTTGGGGGACTGCTTAGGATCACCACAAGACCTCCAAGACCTCCAAATACAGCAAGCTTAAATAATAAATGCGGGAGCTGCCCACTTTTGCATGAAAGTTGTACAACATAACGGGCGAGTTGGTACCCCTATTATTAATGTTACATTTAACAGTGTTGGGTGTTCATCATAAGCCCAAACGAAGTCGGGATACCATTTTAAATTCTTTAACCCTTAATTGTTAAACTAACAGAATATTTATTACATTGTTATACTTACTGTATCACACGACTCATTTGTAAATTGCTAATTTCTTAATTTTTTTTTAATTTACGTTTTCCAACGTTAAGTTATACCGGACGACGAATGAAATGGGTGAAATGATGCTCAAATGAGCCCAGGGTCCTTAGAACTTAGAGTTACCCGACATTCTCCTTTAACCGAGATTCGAATTCGGGACCTTTTGAACGTGAGGCAGGCACCCTACCATCTACGCTACCTAGGTGGGCGAATTTCTTAAGTTGGTACACGGTTGTTACATAATTAAACTGTTATACTTTTAATTATTAGTTATTAATTTAGTATGATTTTAGAATTCGACGAAGTGTTATCTACTCAGGTAACTATAAACTAATCAATTTAAAAAGGAAATTAGCTTCGTCGTTACAAGTTTCATGAATGCGTGTAAAACAAAAGAATACGGTTTGAAAACATGGAAAGTAGGAGAGACACAGAGGTTGTGATATACGGATGATAATGCTCGAAGTTCAACAAGAGAGTCACTATGGTGAAACATTCCTGAGAACCGAATAACCCAGGAAGAAACTAAGTCGTGACGTTAAGATCGTGTGCTGTGATATGGAATTCCTGTCTGCATTTTACTTTGAATCCAAAACGATTCATATTACAAGCTTCGCCGGATATTGTACTCGGTTGTATTTGTTTCATCGTGGTTATTTAATGTATCTTGTTCCTGTGGTTCTGAAGATTCCCATTCAAAGTTCAATGCAAAATGTCCAAAATATTTTTCTAAGAATGCTATGTGAAAGACTGTTAATTTCAAAAGCAAAATAGTTTGTGCAAAAGCTAGATTTATGTAAATATTAAAACGGTAAGGGCATAACGTCATTTCACGCATAGGAAGCATATTTACAGTAAAATCTCGTTAACCCGGACGTCCGCTAACCGGACCAGTTTTAGAAAAATTGTTCTTTAGCGTAATAACGAGGACTTGTTTTACAGACGATAAATTGCTATTATCAGTGGGTACATTACTCAAATTCTCTTGCTAGCGGACGAATTCATCGCACTCAACCCACATGCTTCGGACCAGGTTGGAACAGAAACTTTGATAAAGTCATAGAATAAGCACTGGCCTGGTATGTGAGACCTGTCAGAAAACAAGACTGAAGAAGTAGAAGAGAAAAAAAATTAAGCATGGAAGAAGACCTTTTTACGTTTTAATAATATTGATGGCTGTTCCGACGTTAATGAAGAATACATTGACAATTGCTTGTAAATCGACAATGACGGATTTTTTTTTTTTTAATTTACGTCCTCCAACGTTAAGTCATATCGGACGATGAATGAAATGGGTGAAATGATGCTCAAATGGATCCGGGGTCCATGGAGCTTAGAACTACTCAACATTCGTCTTTCAGGATAAGGGAAAACCCCAGAAAAACCTTATCCAGGTAACTCACCCTGACCGAGATTCGAACTCGGGACCTCTTGAACGTGAGGCAGACACGCTACCATCTACGCTACCGAGGTGGGCTAATGATGGAGTTTGTAAACCAATTACAGAGGAAGACATTATTGCATTAAGCACTGTTACTAAAAATGAAGACGAAGCGTATTCGGATTTAGACAGTGTTGATGAATCAGCTACGGTTATGACCCAAGCACAAGCAGCAGCAAACGTAGAGAAACTGATGCTTTATTTCGAGTCGAGACTAAACATTGCCAAATTAACTTCTAATGTTACAGCGGATGCGAGATCTCGCTGCTCGTAGGCAGTACCTAAACTGAGATAGCGGAAGCTCGTTGCCTTGTCTACTACTGACTAGTTTGTAGCATAGTACATAGGTTATTTGAGTACATACAGTGTATATGATTTTAGGTGAAAGTATGACGATGATAATTTATAAACTCCATTAAAAATATTTCGGTTATATTTTGTTTTAATCGTTTTCCCGTATTTCTCTGGATAATCCGGGGTTTGTTAACTCGGATCGGCACTGGTCCCAGTTGATCCGGGTAAACGAAGTTCTATGGTATTTTTAAAATTACTAACGTATATATACAGACTTATTGCGCATTTCTATTTTCAGTGTAACTTGAAATTATCGTTACCATTCCTGCTAATGGTATCATTTGAACCAATTTAATTAAAAACTCAATTTTCAAAGCTGAAAAAAGTTGAAAGTTGATATTCTCGTTAGCGAAAATAAAAGTGGATCGAAGTTAATACCGATATTATTGCGGTGCAGTAACGACAAGACGTTTTAACTGATGAAATTATCATTGAAAACATATAAAGTGAATGGCCGTCATTGTTAGATTGGTAGAACATTACTGGTTAATACAAATAGGTGGTACATGAGCACTGCACCATACCTGCTTAAAGTAACTACACGAACTCTATATCTGTCATGACTGAAGGGAGTACTAAACACTCCATTTTCTATTCTGAATTGCCTACCAGTCTAAGAACAGAGTGCATCAGTATTGGGTTAGCATTAGGCGCTATAGAACAATAGGGACGTGCTGCATGACCTTTTTTCGACATATCCATATTAAGAATATTTTGAAACTTTATCAAAGAACTCTACGTGACAGAGCAATCACGATAATATTGTGCATATATGTATTGATCAGATACGTTAAAGCATATAGTGCTTGATATCGTTTTGTTAACCAAATATTAACAGAGAGAATGTATATGCGAAGCAGATAAATCTTATTGACGAGGATGTGATTCGGACAGTGATACACCTGTAAAATGTGTAAGGTAAAACTACTCGCCATGTCTATTGGTCAGGTTTGTAAACTTACGCTGGATAAGGGTTACCATTTGGACCCAGGCAATCAGGTGGATCGCTTAGAGCATCTCCCCAAAGATACTTGAGTTGATTTTGTCCTCCTTCGCCACATTTTCTGCCGTTGTTACCGTTGCTATGGACTACTGTAGCCAACGTACAACATAGCAACCATCTTAGCGCGACCTGAAACAAACAACAGACGCTTATTTTATCTTTCTTGTCTTCATACCTGAACAAACATCTGTAGTATTTATTTGAACATTAAGTAATTACAAAATAATATGCTGCTCACTGAAATTGACTCTGGCCTTTCATTCAGTTAGTCATCTGCTATTTTTAACCCATATACATCACACAAATATTATGAATACACATATTTATATACGCATACATAGAGAAGGGAGAGGGAGAGAAACTGAGAAATATCAGCAATATTTAATATAATGGTCATTAGCAGTTCCGGATGCAATTAAAAGACCAAAAATTAGTGGAAACAAACCGATTATATTAAATTCAAACCCTAATATTCAGGAAAGCAACTCTTAACTATGGTAATAGGCTTCGGAACAATTTCGTGGACAACTTGGAAATGTTCATTTGGCCTCCACGCGAGAGAGTGGAGTGTCTTCGTGCGGAACAAAAGATGGCACACGCCTGTTATCAAATTAACCACGGTCAGTGGTTATAAAACGATTCAAAATAAGGTAGTAAAGTGGCATTTACATCTCCCTCGTTTAAAATCTTGCAAGAATTTTGCATCCTAAGGGAAATGTTCAATAACCCAGCCCTAACGCCTATTTTGTTAAAAACCAAATACCTTCGATTAGCTAATAAAATTGAGTATGACTTTTTCGTGATTTGCACTATACACTCTCTTTAACGAAAGGTTTAGTATTCTACACCTGAAAAACGTTGTCTAATACTGGCTATAGGCAACTCTAAAGGTTGTCAGCAACACTGAAAACTTTCAGTATGTAATGTTTCTAAAAACAAATTAAATTCATATTTGAAGCTACTTTCTAAAGTTGATTATCGTGTAGTGTGTACGATTTGTTATAATATTTTTAAATTATATATAATCATTTATGGATTATACATTCATCCAAAAATGAATTTGCCTAGAACATTTTCAGACTAACATTTTTTACCATTTTAAATGCTATCATTAAAGCTTAAGCGATGAAAAAAACTCGGCTTAGAAAGTATTTGGAAAAGAAGCCCCATCCAAAGAAACAAATATATTTAGTACAGTAAATTCCAAAGAGATAAGGTTTTTCTCCCTTCTCGTAATTTAAATGAAGGGCAATGAAGAACTGATGTAACTGATGAAAATATTGCCGCTGTTTGAACAAAGCTTGAAGATGATCGGCAGGCACCTCAGGAATTTATTCAGCTGACAAGGGACATTTTGGCGTATGAGTCAAATTTAGAATATTTTATATCAAGTGTTAGAGGGGCCCAAATGACCTTGTTGTCGACGGGCCCTTAAACACCACTCACTCACTCAACTGTTAGACATGAGAAAGCGTTGCTGTCGATGAATTCCACATAAACTGACTCCTGCTGAAAAAGAATAACACACTGATGCAAAAAATTCTGGAAAAATCCAAGGAGGAACTTAATTTGGTTTGAAGTATCACTGCTAGGGATGAACTTTGGATTTAGGTATTATTAGGATCCTGAGACGGGAATGAGTCGACTAAATAGGTCTTTCGAACAGAACACAAGGCTACAAAAGTTCGGACAATACGCACTGCTGGTAAGAAGCACTGGTTTTTTAATTCTAAAACGGACCATGTTGCTGCTGCAGCATTATAAATATACGTAACGTTACTCTTTTATTTTTTAAAATTAATTAAGGTCCTCCAACGTATCATATCAAATGATGAAGTGGATGAAATGATGCTCAAATGAGCCCAGGGTCCATAGAGCTACCGACATTCATCTTTTAGGACAAGAGAACAACTCGTAAAAACCATTAACTAGATGATTCACCCTACGGAGATTCGAACTCAGAACTTCTAAAATGTGAGGCTCACACGCTAACACCATGCTACAGAAACAAGCTGCAAAGCTACCGCCGATTGGTTGGCATATGTCCGCTTATTGCAGAGTTTTGATACAGTTTGTGGACTACGACCAAAAGAAAAGAATTTACACCGTGAAAACGCTCTTCCCTTACAGCAAAGTAGCCGAGTATCTGGATGCCCTAAAGATCAGTCCATGGAACAACCCTGAGCTAGCAGTTTGTAATTTCCTTTTATTTCCAAAAATTAAAGATAAATTCCTTTGAATCACATTTTCGTCATTAGATGAAGTATTGTAACATTCAATAATAATAATAAAAATAATAATAATAATAATAATAATAATAATAATAATAATAATAATAATAATAATAATAATAATAATAATAATAATAATAATAATAATAATAATAATAATAATAATAATAATAATAATAATAATAATAATAATAATAATAATAATAATAATAATAATAATAATAATAATAATAATAATAATAATAATAATAATAATAATAATAATAATAATAATAATAATAATAATAATAATAATAATAATAATAATAATAATAATAATAATAATAATAATAATAATAATAATAATAATAATAATAATAATAATAATAATAATAATAATAATAATAATAATAATAATAATAATAATAATAATAATAATAATAATAATAATAATAATAATAATAATAATAATAATAATAATAATAATAATAATAATAAAAATAAGCAGATTCCCCCCACAAGAGCTTGAAGAAACAAATCCAGATTCATTACCACCAGATGAACAAGAAATTATTAATCAAATTGAAAAACTTAAAAGCATAAAGCAGCTGGCGAAGATGGAATTGCATCAGAATTCCTCAAAGTGGCAGGTCCAAACACCATAAAAGAAATCACCCAGTCGTGCAAGATATCTGACAAACGGTACAAATCCCAGACGGTGGAACATTATATGGGGGACATTCTGAGTTTTTCGAAGTTAAAACAGGAGTAAGACAAAGGAGATGGTATTTCCCACTACTTTTTAATTGTGTTTTGAAAAGGTAATACAAGAAGGCGTAAACAGAAAATAATTCTCAAAATTAATCAAGCAATTATATTAGAGTGAATGAATTCCTGTATTTCCTTTAAGTGGAACATAGCACTTTCTGAACCGCACAGCCTCGAGGCTCGTAGGCAACGGGGTGAGGATCAGAGGTTTCCTGATCATAGAGATTCCGGGATGAGTGATCAGCCCACACCGGAAGTGAAAGTACTAGAAAGATGAGGTGATAGAGAAAATGATGATGCAGCAAACGGTGGAATGTTGGCGTCCACCGGAGGTCCCGTAGAAAACCCGCCCCAAGCACCATGTTGTCCACCACAAATCTCACTTTGCAGTCGCCTGGCATCGATCCCGAGCCGCCTTGGTGACAGCCAAGCGGTCTAACCATTCAGGCATGGCGCAGCCAATTATATTAGGGAGAGGAAAATTAAAGATAGATTGTCTAGCGTATGCAGATGATCTAGCAATCTTAACCCGTGACATCATAACAGCTCGAAAACAGATTGAATTATGAAAAGAAACTGCAGAAAAAGTTGGTCTTAAGGTACCTTTCGAAAAAGCTGAATATATTTTGTGCAATAAACAAGCATCAAAATACGTGGAAACCAAATAAAAGTTTCCCAATTCAAATATCTTGGGGAAATAATTCAGGAAAATGGAATCAAACATTTTAATAAACAAAAGTAGATGCCAAAAATGGCAACAGCACATCGACTTACTCAAAACATATATGATAAAAATAATATCTAAATATAAAAAATTAAGACACCTAACACTAATTAAACCAGGGTGCCTCTGTGGAACAGAAACATTTATTTTGAACAGAAAAGCAGATATCGAAAATATTGAAAAAGAAGAACGAAAAATTATTATAAACATTTTAGGTCCACAAGTCGTAGGTGAAGAATAAAGAACTAAAAGCAAACAGGAATAAAAAAAAAATTCAGACATCCATAGTGTATAAGGAAACGAAGGCTAAAATTTCATGGACATATTAAACAATTAACTTCAAATAGGCTCACAAAACAAACTATGGAAATTAATGGAAATAGAAGTAAAGCACAAGTAAACACTATGAAGTGGATTGGCGAGGTAAAACATGATTTAAAATTGGCAGGAATCACTCAAGACGATATTCTAGACAGCGACGTCTTAGAATGAAGGTGCGTAAGTGGCAAGTTGACCAAGAGGACAAACTGAAGAGGAAGACTGGAACAACGTGGACAGGCGAGAGAGAGAGAGAGAGAGAGAGAGAGAGAGAGAGAGAGAGAGAGAGAGAGAGAGAGAGAGAGAGAGAGAGAGAGCGCGAGAGAGAGAAGGCACACGGCCAAAGAATGAGAGAACGATGGATTCACAGAAGAGCTAAGAAACTGCTTATTAGCATTAATAATAATAATGATAATAATAATAATAATAATAATAATAATAATAATAATAATAATAATAATAATAATAATAATAATAATAATAATAATAATAATAATAATAATAATAATAATAATAATAATAATAATAATAATAATAATAATAATAATAATAATAATAATAATAATAATAATAATAATAATAATAATAATAATAATAATAATAATAATAATAATAATAATAATAATAATAATAATAATAATAATAATAATAATAATAATAATAATAATAATAATAATAATAATAATAATAATAATAATAATAATAATAATAATAATAATAATAATAATAATAATAATAATAATAATAATAATAATAATAATAATAATAACAATAATAATGTAACGCGAGCGCTGGAACACCCTGCAGAACCAGCTGGGAACGGAAGGCAGGGGAGGACCGCGTTAGCCACACCTCCCCCTCGTTTGTCTTGTAGTGGTGACAGGCAGTGGTTGGGAGGAAAAACATCAGTGTGCCGTCTGTTTCTGTCCACCTGGTTCCAGAAATTACGGAATCTGGAACATTCTCCTGGTCACTAGAAACCGGCGATATTCCTATATAAAGAGAGTTACAGACAGACAGAGTTGAGTTGAGTCAGTCAGTTGTTGGTTTGGTCAGTGAGTGTGAGTGAGGAGACAGTCGCAGTTCTTGGTGTAAGAGTTAGTCAGTGACGTGTTAATGAACGGAAAGATTGTGCAACGGAAGACTGTACGGAACTGGTATGTGCATCGGAGTTTATGTAATCGCGAGGACAAGTGAAATTGTAACGGACGAACTGGTGAATTGTAATTGTTGCAGCACGTAATTCTGTGTAATTGGCAAGAGTTTAAACTGTAAGTCGGTGGAAATAAAGAACATTGTTGAGTGGTGTAATTGGACCTTTCATTTCACGAACCCACAAAGTCACACTGGTGTCAGGAAGCGGGAAAACAACATAACATCACCGAACATTACAACCATGGAGGCAGCATTAGAAAAGATTTTAGCGGAACTGAAAGAAATGAAGACGGCAACTGAAAACCTCGGTGCAAAAATAGAAGCGGCAAACAACAACCGCATCGCCGAGTTGAAACAAATGAAGACGGCCAACGACAACATCATCGCGGAGATGGAAGAAATGAAGGCCGAGTTAACCACAGAAATGAGAGCAGCGAACGGCAGTCTGGCCACGGAAATGAAGGCGGCGAACGAGGCTCTCGCCGCAAAGTTTGAGGTACGGTTGGCCGGCGTGAGGGATGACGTCACGAACCTGGGCAAGCGGAAGGGTCAAGTAGACGACCGCCTTAATGATTTAGAGGAAAAGGCCGACAACATCGCAAAACCCCTCACCCGCCTGACGGAGGAAAACCGGCCTTATGTGTGGACGGAGGACGCCGAAGACGCTTTCCAGCACCCGAAGGGGACCCTGTGCAATGCTCCAATTTTGGGTTTCCCACAACCGGGTGGCGCCTTCATTGTGGACACCGACGCTAGCGACCATTACATTGGAGGTGTCCTACCGCAGATCCAGGACGGCCATGAGCGCACAAGAGTGGAAGAGAAGGAGCGTGCCGCAGCAGTCCGAGTAGTTGTGGCAGTGCCTGCTGAAGGCTGGGATAGCGCAGGCCTGAGGAGGGAGCAGCTGGCGGACGCAGACTTGGGGCCACTCTTGAGGGAAGTGGACGCAGGGACGAGGCCAACCTGGGAGGACATCGCACCGAGGAGCGCCACCTACAAGTCGTACTGGGCCCAATGGGACTCGTTGAAGACCAGAGTGGGCGTGCTGTTCCGGGTATGGGAGTCACCCGATGGGAAGGCGCAGAGAGGACAGTTGGTACTTCCCCGGAACAAGGTCCCGGAAGTCTTGGTGGAAGTGCACGCCGGTACTTCAGGAGGACACCTGGGAGCGAACCGAATGATTCACAAACTACGGCAGCGCTACTTCTGGCTGAGACTCCGAGCAGATGCTGGTGGTACACCTGGACCGCCTCGCACGCTACGATGGGGCTGTTCGGGGCGAACAGCTTTGAGGAGGGAGCAGTGTAACGCGAGCGCTGGAACACCCTGTAGAACCAGCTGGGAACGGAAGGCAGGGGAGGACCGCGTTAGCCACACCTCCCCCTCGTTTGTCTTGTAGTGATGACAGGCAGTGGTTGGGAGGAAAAACATCAGTGTGCCGTCTGTTTCTGTCCACCTGGTTCCAGAAATTACGGAATCTGGAACATTCTCCTGGTCACTAGAAACCGGCGATATTCCTATATAAAGAGAGTTACAGACAGACAGAGTTGAGTTGAGTCAGTCAGTTGTTGGTTTGGTCAGTGAGTGTGAGTGAGGAGACAGTCGCAGTTCTTGGTGTAAGAGTTAGTCAGTGACGTGTTAATGAACGGAAAGATTGTGCAACGGAAGACTGTACGTAACTGTGAATGTGTACCGGAGCTTACGTAACCGCGAGTACAGTGAAATTGTAACGGACGAACTGGTGAATTGTAATTGTTGCAGCACGTAATTCTGTGTAATTGGCAAGCGTTTAAACTGTAAGTCGGTGGGAATAAAGAACATTGTTGAGTGGTGTAATTGGACCTTTCATTTCACGAACCCACAAAGTCACAATAATAATAATTGGTTTCTAAAGTACCCAGGCAGAGTGGTATCATTCATTGCTTTAAGGATTATTGATCTTAAAAGGTAATATTTTGAAAAACAATAAATTAATTTAAGTTTCTTAAAACTAATTCTTATTAGATTTTCTAAGATTTTCAATGTCACCCTCACATGTTACAAACTCTGTACTACGACCTGAAGCAGCACTTTAAGTGGACCACTTTTATCAACAATGAATCATGGAACGTACACTACTGAAACTGTGTGAGATTGGAATTATACAATAAAAAGAAATAAGATTACAAGTGTGTGAAAAATGACTATTGTAGGCGTTATATGATCACTTCATAATGCAATGGCCGTGATCAAGAACTGAGAAGCTGTATAATTTACCTCTACTTGTATTACTGCTATTAGTGAATGTACTTGATTTATTCATCCTCCTTGACTCAACTCACCACAGCGTGTTTCCCTCTGGTTATAAATAACGGTTTTGGATGAATGGTCCATCATGCGTCATTGCACTAAGAAAGTGCCCCTTGCAGACATCCAGGATATAACAGGATCTTCTTTTTGTACTCAAAACAATCTGAGTAATCCTGAGTCGTAAAACTGATATTGTTCAAGAGTATATCAAGATGCTACTAGCAACTAGGAATTATACTTCATCTATAATGTGTTATGTATATATTTGGACCATAGAAATCTATGCCAAGTCTATGCCTAACCGTAATGGAGCTTGCTATTATGCTTTATTAATATTAAAATTCTACTCAATCTTCACGCAAAAGCTTGTCCTTTAACTTTCTATGTTAAGTATTAGCAGAATTCGCAGTCAGCAGTTTTAATTGTGACAATATAATTTTTAAATTGAGAAAACACTTAAGTGTTTAGCAAGAAAATCAACGAAATACATTAGTCCTTGGTTTACAAAGGTTTCTTGAGCTCTGGGAAATAAAAATAAACTGCCGTTTAGCATTTCACAGCTATACAACATAAAAGGGATCAATTTAGAGAAGGTAAACATTTCAGTAATGTTTACCACCATACAAATTTTTCACCTAAAATGTATATTTTAAGAAGTGCTACATTTTTACTATTGGTACTAGCTTTAACATATTTTTATGATTTTATTTTTGTAGCATATATATTAAGAACAGGAGGAATTCACTGTCTATTGAAAGGAAATATTCCGGATATATGTTATATTTGTCATGCCAATATTTAATATATATATATATATATATATATATATATATATATATAATTTTAACCAAAACCCTTACAACATTTTTGAGAAATGTAACAATTTTTTTTTTCGGTTAAGGAGAAATATCTATCCTATTTTTTTTAATTTTAAGCGGTTCACATTTATACTAATGGACAGGACTATTTCTGAAAATAAATGTTTAAAATCGGAGAGCTTCATAAAATGAATTTCACGCAAAATATAGAAATTTCTTTAGTCTAATCCAATGCCTCGACTTACGGCAAGCAGTAGGTATAGAAAGTTAGAAACAATAAACCGATTCAAGGTTTAAAATATAGAGAAACAAAACCTGTTAGTGACTGAATGTGAAGGCCATCATTGCCAGCTATTGGATATTTGACAGGGAAGTAAATGATAGTAATCACAATGTAGATTGCATATTGTTTTCTTTTATAGAATTCAGATTTCGATTTCGAACATTTTCAGTTAAAACCTGCAACTGATTTTTTTTTCATTTTTTTATTTTTGCCTATGATCTTATCCTAAATAGCACCTCTCATAGGAATTTCGAGATACATTTAGGTTATGAAGCATTCGATTCTTCCCTTTTCGAAATAACAGATCGCCTGAGGCACGCCGGATTTATGTGAACTAGATAAAAGAAGTTATGGACGCATTTGCATGTATTGGAAAAGTAGCTTAAAGGTGGAGTGGCAACACCCCGAACATATCCGGTGTAGCTTTGGATTTTTCAAATCTGATTTAACTTCAAAGTAGTATGTATACTTACGGGTATATTCTTAATAATTTCTAAAATTTTCGTTGTTTCTAGTTCACCTGAAACTGTAAAGTTTCTACTATTTTCATAACAAATTTGTTTTACAAGTAGAATGGTTCAGACCCCTGGGTAGAAAAAAGATATATTTAATAACCACAGGTTTGTGCGTCAAAGTTTATGGAACTTGTGCCTCAATGAAACCATTCCAGTTACTTTCTTTTTCATTAATCTGTCTTTTTTTCCGTCCTAACATCAACAACCAAACTGGCAGTTTGGAGGTCGAAGATCTTAACTTCCATAAGCATACAAAATGTTTCAGAATTTAACCGATTAACCCCCAGGGATTATAAAAGGATGTTAGGGAACAATTGGAAATAGGATACTTATGGTTCCAGTTTTAATTTATAACCCGCCTTTAACTTCATTGGTCATATCGGCTGCCGTTCTCCTTTGGAACATATCGATGGTGTTAACTCGTAAAGGTATTTGCATTGTTGGATTACGCACACATTTGCACTCTTATTCATACCTTCAGACTCTGGGGAAGATAATTTTATAATTCACTGAATTATGTGGATAATGCATTGTCCACGTCCCATCTTGAAACGTTCAAGTCATTCGTCACTTCTGTACTTCGCACCTCATTTTAAATTTACGTAATATTGACGTTAGAACATGCATCGAAAGGAATATGCCGATTTCGCCTTTGCTTTAAGTATTAATAACTGCGATTTTATAATTCACTGAATTATGTAGTAATACAGTGTCCATTTCCGGGGTTTTCCCTTATCCTGAAAGACGAATGTCGGGTAACTCTAAGCTCTATGGACCCCGGACTCATTTGAGCATCATTTCACCCATTCCATTCATCGTCCGATATGACTTAACGTTGGAGGACGTAAATTACAAAAAACAAACAAACATCTCCCGTCTTGAAACGTTCAATTCACTCGTCAGTTCTGTCCTTCGCACCTCGTTTTAAGTTTACATAATACTGACCAAGCTATTTCGTACTTCTAGTAGTGACACACGCATTTGAATTAAATTCGTTTCCAATATTTTCCCACGTGACATCTTTCTCTTTTACATTCAGCGCATCCGTCCTCTTATTTTCCACGACATCCTTATACTTCGTCACCAATTCAATTAACAATTGTTTCTCTATCGGTGAGGAATTTGTCGTCTGCTGTGTGCAGACGAAAATGAAAACAAAAGCGCATCGCAGTACGTTCAGAAAATAGTACGACTCATCTATAGCCTTCTATAGCTGTAATATTTACAAGTCTCTTGGCGCTAAGGCGTGTTTGTTAACATTTTCAGAAAACAGGTTGGTGAAATGCAAGAAATTGAATAGCTTTGTTAGCGCTGTTACAATTGTTACGTTACAGTTGTTAACGTCGATTTTAACATCTGTTGGTGAAATCGGACATCAGTGCTTTAAGCTAAATGTACAAACCTGAGCTTTACATTTTGTATGAAAAAACATTTATAGAAGGGACGAGTGGGATGACTCAGGCGGTTTCATCTGTGGCCCGCATTCGAAAGGTCCGGATTCGATTCCGTGGCATGGATTTTTGCGCGTTTTCGCGGGTCATCAGGCGAATGCTGATTAGGTTAATTATATCCCCTGAATTTCATCTCCATTATCATTTCACATCTTCTCTCATCTGGGTAGAGGTGTCGGTGGTAGTCTCGGCGCTGCATGGCGGCATGATGTTCTCCCGGTTAAACACTTCCACCGTCGGTAGGAAGATCTCAGTCTCCGGGCCGGCCCGGTAAGTCCTTTCAGGAGCATGGTGGGTGGGATGCAGGTTGTTCTGGCGAGTTTCCAACTATGGACCCTGCCCTCTGTACCATCGTGACTTCTTGGGACGGCCGCCCTCTGCATTATTCTTCCTTTATTCCTTCTTTTCTTCCTTTCTTCCTCCCTCTCTCCCTCCCTGCCTTCCTTCCGTGTTTCCTTCCTACCTTCTTTGTTTCATATAGGTAGGTATGTAGGTGTGTGTGTGTGTATGTGTGTGTGTGTGTGTGTGTGTGTGTGTGTGTGTGTGTGTGTGTTTGTGTGTGTGTGTGATAACATTTCTTGGCTTATTTCAAATTGTATTTGAATCGGTAAAAATATAGTCTGTTTACTTCCAAGTCCCACTAAATGTTTGCGAATGTTGGCGCTGTTTCTAAATACACGCATAAAGTATAAAATTATTACTGCAACATATGAATACTTGTACTTTAACACCGCGCATACACTCACTATCCTGTTGAAAATGACCATAGGCCATATTTTGTGTGTATACAATTTTGGCAATAATAGAGCCAAGCTCAGAAGTTCCTCTCACTCATACTTTCAGCAAAAGAAAAATTAAACAATCACCACAACTATGTCTCGAGATTGGCAACACGTGGCTGTTGCTTAAATGACCTGTTGATATGAAGGAAGGAGACACACAGAAATAAAAATACAAAGAAAGCATTAGAGGGGGAACTCCATAATTGATACGGCATTAGGGAAACGCCATTCTTTTACTAGCACAAAGTCCTACTATGAACTGACAGTTGCCTCTCTGAAAATAGTGGATATAAATAGATCAGTTGATTTCCAAATCTTAATGCGATTAAGGATTTTCTTTGTTGCTATGTGGGACAAGATTTAATGATACTTTCAGTTGAATTTCCACTCTTTAGCTGAAGTATTTTAAACATTTTCTCTGAGGCGACCAAAACCTCTCTTCCGTCGTAACTACAGCTAATTTCACAAGCAAAAGGGAAACATTTTTATTGACAAGTAAACAATACAAATAACACACACCTAATCCATTGCAAAAGTAATAAAAAATATAACGAGATAATTGGATTAGTTCGGGCGGGACTTGGCACGGAAACCACACTATTTATTGTACCTAAGCCCCACGGAGAGGAAGGATGAGGCGAGAGGAGACATAGGGATGCCGTCCCAAGGAGTCACTACAGTGCAGAGGGCAGGGTCACTACATTTCACTTAGATGGAAACTTCCCCCTTCAGGCTAGGAGAATGGACATGCTACCCTAATATGTTGTTGGGAAACTGTCCCTGCGAGACCACCAGGTGGCCCCACCGAGGTCATATCGGTAGCCTTCCCACTTTGGTGTTGGCACGCGTAAGTGGTGTGTCCACTTCCATCCCGTCTTGAGTCCACAAGACCAGATGGGGGGGGGGGCTTGTTAGTCTCTGGGTCTTGCCCTATGGAAAGCCCCACGGAGGCGCCGGGCGCCCTTTCGGGACAGCTCGGTAAGTCCCTGGTCGTAGGAGGCCCGGGTCCTTGGTCCTACGGGTCCAGCACTAATGGAGTAGATCCTCTGGAGCCCGCCTTGATAGCGTAGATGGTAGCGTGTCTGCCTCAGGTTCAAGAGGTCCCGAGTTCGAATCTCGGTCAGGGTGAGTTATCTGGATAAGGTTTTTCCGGGTTTTTCCCTTACCCTTAAATACGAATGTCGGGTAACTCTAAGCTCTATGGAACCGGACTCATTTGAGCATCATTTCACCCATATTCATTCATCGTCCGATATGACTTGATGATAGAGGACGTAAAATTACAAAAAAAAAAAAAAAAAAAAAAAAAATCCTCTGGCATGAATTGTCCCTGCGAGACCTGGGTTCGGAGACCGGCAACCGTCCTCCCGGAGGAGGAATTGGTTCACTCAGAGCATTTCATCCTGCCATCATCGCCGAGACACTCGACACTGCGAGCTTGAAAGAGACCAACAGATGAAAGATGATATGAAATGATAATGGAGATGAAAAGGAGGGAGAGGAAATTCGGGGGATATAATGAACTTACCCGGCATTAGCCTGCAACCCGGGAAACCCCGAAAATACCCATGGGTCAGGTAGGTGGAACTGAGGCCCTCCGAATGCGGGCCACAGACGAAACCTCTGAGCCATCCCGATTGGTAAAGAAATGAGAAATAAAATTGTCACTTTGAGTAGCGTGGGTGTTCTAATTTAATTATCTACACGGTAGTTTCATAAATCAAGAGCATGATCTAACTTTTGATCCAGGTATTTGATGCTGCATTGTTATAGAATCAAGCATTATGTTTACTGCGAACAGATATTGAGAAAGATACAGTTTGCGAAAAGTCTGCTACGAAACAAAATGTACAACTCAGAAGCAAGTGAAATGCAGGGCGATGTAATAAATGTATGTAAAGCTAATAAAGTAGACTTTAAGGGGCTTTTACTTGAGCTTTCCGTTGCTATCTCTTCTCAGTTTAAAAGTAACGTTTTTGTACGAAATATTTTTTTTAATAATACTGCCTGTAAAATCAATACTGGTGCTGAAAACAGAGGTAACCGGAACATACTGAAAACACATTTTGGAATGGGAACTATGTCGTCTCTGACCAACAATTTCCATTTTCCGGTTTAACAAATCAAATAATCTTTTCTACCGTTTATGCTAAAAACCATCAAAACAACATAATATAGTGACGTGTACTGTCCAAGTTTTACACCACATACATAAAGTTTTTAAGTGTTACAGAAATGCATGTGTTCTTCTCTGAAGTCTTTAGAAAGTTTTAAAATTTCATATTTGGATGGCACGCCACTGCTCAGTTTCTGTACATTGAACCCGACACTGAATACTACGGTAAAGGTCAGGTACAAGTTTATTTTACTGCAACATGTGGTTACCTTGAGTGTCAATCCATTCTCACTAACAGCCTACATAAGATATATTTTCATCACACGGTTGAAGTGCGGCTTTATAATGGATGGACTTGCAGAGAATTATTAACGACGTTAGTTATTCCGGAACGATTCTTGTTTCAACATAGTCTTCTTAATTAATCCATGACCTAGCGCGTTTTCATGAGTCATGGCCGTCTGCAACAGAGGGAAGGCAGGGAAGAACAGATGCCTCCACCAGAATACTTAGATAGACTGATATTAATATAATTCTGTGTATTTGAGAGAGAAAGAGAGAGAATATGATAATTTCATAGAGCATTCGACAATTTTGATAAATTCCTTCACTAACAAAAATCCTCTATTCCAGAATTATAGGCTATATAATATTCCCAAATATATTTACATTGGAGTGTAAATGACAATTTTCATATACATAAACCAAATTTATTGGTGTGAACACAATATTCTCTTCCAGTAAACTAATCTTACATATAAATGGAGAGAATTGCATATACCTACCTAGTGTAGTATCACCAATTTTTCCCTAGAACATCGTTGTCAAGGAGTATTTTGATAGGGTTCGGCCCTCGTAGCCATAGTCGTTAGAGCGTATGTCTCTAGCGTTCCGTCGCGGAGAGGGTCGCGGGTTCGAGTCCCGCATCGGGCATGGGTGTATATGTGCTGTGTATGTGTATGTTTGCCAGTAGAGAAATTAGATTTCCCCCCATGGACAAACGAGTTCTTCCCAAAGGCCAAAAAGAAAATGTGTCTGTGTATCGTGTCTATGTGGGCCACTAGAGAAAACGGATTCCCCCTCGATGGACAAATGGGTTTTTCCCGAAGGCACTTACGCTATCCTTACTTCTTAAATACAACTGATGATTTTGGCACTGCGAAATGCCGCTCTAGTTCCTTTTTTAATTTATGTCCTCCTATGTTAAGTCATGTCGGACGATGCCTGCCTCGGTAGCGTGGTGGTAGCGTGTCTGCCTCACGTTCAAGAGGTCCCGAGTTCGAATCTCGGTCAGGGCGAGTTACCTGGATAAGGTTTTTCCGGGGATTTCCCTTATCTTGATCGACGAATGTTAGGTAACTCTAAGCAATATGGACCCTGGGCTCATTTGAGCATCATTTCACCCATTCCATTCATCGTCCGATATGACTTAACGTTGGAGGACGTAAATTACAAACAAACAAAAAATCGGACGATGAATGAAATGGGTGAAATAAGCTCAAATGAGCCCAGGGTCCAGGGAGTTTGGAGTTACCCAACATTCGTTTTTCAGAATAGGGGAACCCAAAAAAACCTTATCTAAGTAGCTCACCATGACCGAGATTCGAACTCGGGACCTCTTGAACGTGTGGCAGACACGCACAGACACAGAAAGGAAAAGGGAAATGTCCTGCAGCATGAAACTACCAGAGGACACACTTCACATGCCACCACAGCAGAACTTCAGAGACTGGATTTCACCACCTTACGGCAACCTCCATACAATCCAGATCTAGCACCGTCTATCTGTTCCCGTGCTACTGGAAGATCTGCTGGGACTTCATTATGCTTCTGACGAAGACGTTGAAAGAACTAAGACGCTGATTGCGTAAGCAGTATCGACTTCTTTCGCGACGGCATCAGAAAATTTGTTCATCTTTGGCAGAAATGTGTCAAATAGTCTGGTGATTATGTGAGAAAGTGAACAGTGGTAATTAATTCTGGATTATTTCTGCATTTGGTTTATTAAAATACTCCCATTGAAATCCAACAAACGAAGGTGGAGGCATTACTTTTCATTAAACCTCGTATTATAGCAAATAAAGCGTTTGTAATATTAAGTATTTATGCAACGTTTCTTCTTTACTTTTTCTCATTGAAGTTTTTCTTCATTTAAACATTATGTTGTGAAATATTAATTGGCATTCAAAACACACTGGACGTCGTGTGCCTCATATCGAATGATGAATAAGTGAAATGGATGAAATGATACTCAAATGACCTCGGGATACACAGAGCTTAAAGTTACGTAACATTCATCTTTTCAGTACAGGGGAAAACCGCGGAACTCACCCTAACCGAGATTCTAACTCGGAATGTCTTGAATTTGAAGCAGCTATACCACGCTCTCCACACCGAGGGTGAATGCTATTTATTTATGTACGCATGCAAAGAATGTGCAATATCAAGCATATATTAATATCGACTAATAAATGAGCGTTTTATTTAGCGCATAAAAGGTCTATAATAATTTAATCTATTTCCAGCACATATGTATCTTAATGAAATAATAACACTTTGTATGAACAGAATTGTGGAATAGATCTGAAGATAAATTGTAGGGTTAAGATGAACTGTGCGATTGTTTGTAAAAGCTCATACTTAATGTGTAAATTAGCTCCAAATGAAGAAGCGAACTCAAGACTACTGGGAAGCTCAGTCGTTAACAACAATAACAGTAATAATGCAATATGAAACTGAGGGACGAACAGGTGTATGCGAGTTTCTGAACATTGTTTTCAAACGATGGTTACAGCATTTAATGCTCTTTGCTTCCACAATATTTTCCAAAACATTACGAAAAGTGATTTTTAGTGCAGTTTTAGTAAAAAACAAAAAGCCGTTTTAAAGAAGTATTTCGATCACAGGAACGCTACAGCTATACCTGAAAGCCTTAGGTAACGAGCATAATGTTGAAAATCTTAAAATTAATTAATTTAAACCGGCCTGCGTCGTTGTTTCCAACTGCATCATTACTTAACTCGTCCCAGTCATCTAATACTGAAATATGTCAGCTTAAAATCTAGGATGCTTGAAATATTTAATCCAGATTTTCTCCAAAATATTAAATATTTGACCTTAAATTGCACGACTTTATCGATCTTTTCATCTATGGTGATTTAGTAGAGCGTTTAATGGTATAGTATGTGAAAATATATTTGATTTAAATGACGCAGAAATTAATGTTTATCGATGTGAAAACCTAGGTATTAATTAAGGAGTTCCCTAAAAACGTTAATAATTTTACATGTTGATTTTTTTGTTTATTTGTTTTTAATTTTTATATTGTTTTTCTTTATTTGCTCACCGGATGAAAACACATTCACGGTAATTTCGGGTATTGTAATGTGTTATACTCACATGAATTTCTCTAAGAAATTATTGCACAAATCCTTCTTTGAAAACATGATTATTTATCCACCTTATATTGAGATGAACTTTAGTAGAAACAATGCCATTATAATTTCTCTCAAGGTAAAAGGTGAACACAGTAAACTGAAGCGATAGTCAATGGCTTTGAAATTGCGCTCCTTGCATAACGAGAAATGAATAATGAGTTTGGCACTTTGAAAAACATAACGTATTTGAAAATTTAAACTTACAACAAGGAATATCTTGGAAACGATTAATGGCGCCAACAAGTATACACATAAAGTGGATGTTTTAGCCAGATCTATTTTCATGCAGAAAGTTCTCTGTTCCTTGTGTTTTTCTGGATTACTAGTTGTGCAAAAGTATACGATATGCAGTCAAAGAAAACTATTTTAAAAACTTTCGCAGAACATTCAAGATATCCAATTTCTTAATAAAATGTGCATGTACTTTATGCAGTTATGTAGGTTTACGTAAGTGCTTGAATGCCTGAAATGTTCAGAGAGCGCATCTTTTACAAAGTAAAAGCAAAAGTAAAAACAAAATTAATTTTTCTTTTCGTGAAGAATGCCATATTTTCCCCTTGATATTCCTAAGACGATGCTTGTGTCAGTCTATGTAGGTCACCTATCTCATCAAATCACCAAAATGACTAAGAGGTTTTTCACATCTGGCACGCGGACAGTTGTATGGCAATAGCAGTGTCATGTAGGTCAGTGTGTACAATGAAGGCTAACAGGAAGTTCTTGTAGCCGTTTTACTGTTAACTTCCCACATACGGCAGCTCCGACCTGAGTTTCCTTATTTGTGTGACTCGTAACGTTAGTTAATCTGCGAGCTTTAGTTCGTATACCAGTTAACTAAACTGGCCCCAGGCTCATTATCTGCAATGTAGCTAACATGAAGTAATGCAGCAAATTTTTACATGTGTGGGAAGTAGCGCCCATTCCAGAAAGTATTCGTTTTGTCTTTAAAAATATGATGACCTTTTCTGCTCTTATACAAACTATTCTTATAAACACTCGTTCCTCTATATACTTCATGTTAACCCAGATAAACATTTACAGAAAATATTACTAATTACCTTGTAGATGCAAGAGGACTGTGGGAATACAGTGCTATAATCAAATGTTTTAAAACCGACCGCTACGCTATATTTCATACTCTTTACATGGCCAGTAGATAACAACAACAACAACAATAATAATAACAATAATAATAATAATAATAATAATAATAATAATAATAATAATAATAATAATAATAATAATAATAATAATAATAATAATAATAATAATAATAATAATAATAATAATAATAATAATAATAATAATAATAATAATAATAATAATAATAATAATAATAATAATAATAATGAAATACTTCCATTTGAGAAAAATGTAAATATTAGAAAATTGAGACGAATAACAATGAGTATCTTGGAATTCCACACAAAAAAATATTTGACATAAATGGTATGTTTTAACGAGCTCCACATTTTTGTGCGGTTTATCAGTTATATAAATGCCATCCAGAATGAAAGAAGATTCGTCAGAGAACATTCCCAGAAAATTCAAGTTATATACTTCATTTGTCATAGAAATGTCTTAAACAATTGGTATTTTAATCAAATTGCCCACCTCGGTAGCGTGGTGGTAGCGTGTCTGCCTCACGTTCAAGAGGTCCCGAGTTCGAATCTCGGTCAGGGTGAGTTATCTGGATAAGGTTTTTTCCAAGGTTTTCCCTTATCCTGTAAGACGAATGTCGAGTAACTCTAAGCTCTTTGGCCCTGGGCACATTTGAGCATCATTTCATCCATTCCATTCATCGTCCGATATGACTTAACGTTGGAGGACGTAAATTACAAAAAAAAAAAAAAAAAAAAAAAAATCGTTGGGGCCATTTTTTTTAAAAATAAAATTATCATTTTCGAAAAACTTTCCAGTCAAAAGTTTGGTGTTTAACCTGTTTTTTTTTTGTTTTTTTTTTTTTTGTTTTTGAACTATTCTGTTCACTCACAGACACATACACACGTACGAACTTTTTAATACGATTTTGTAGATCCAGGGGTCCCAAAACACGCATTTCTGGTTAAATCTCGATATTGAGTATTTGGTGGAATGCAATACTTTCCCTAATAGCTACATGTAGTAGAGAAAGTAAAAATCCTATCGGTCATATTTATATTTTTAAGACGAAGAAAAGTCAAACGGAGTTGCGATACACAGGAAGAATTCAATATATTTTTTCGCTCTAATAGGTATATAATTTTTTGAAAAAGTGCCTATTTTTCAAGCTTCTGTGTGTATAGTTTACAAAAATGTTTTAAATACACTTTGAAAATATTTTTTTCCGTTACTGTTTATCTGCACTAATTGGATGAAGTATGTATTGCCATGTATTCAAAAGTTTGACACTAAAATTTCACTGAAAATGCAAACTCCCCTCCAAAAGCTTTTGTCAGACCTTTGTTTCTTTATGTCCACCGTATGCTTTGTGAAGAACATAACTAAAAAACGAATGTCGGTTAAATCAAACCTCATACTAATCCTAATACTAATAGGCTTTTAAGATTGAAATCTTAGTTGCAGATGTAATTTAAACTCCAAACCATTTGATTTAGATGTGGTAAGACTTTTGCATCACGTGATTGTCCCCCGTAAGTTTCGTTTCGAGCACTGAGTTTTAAATGAGAAATTAAGGAAATCACACACATTAGACATCGATTAAGCCCTCAGGTTTTCTGTGTGCCATACCTGTAGCTATGAGGTATGACTGGGTTTGAGACTTAAAACCTCGATCTATGGAAGATATTTTGTACGGCGGCCCCGGGAGGGAGGGGCGAGATGAGAGGAGACAAAGAATAGCCGAACTTAGGAGATACGACAGCAGAGGGCACGATACCTATGGATTTCAGATTTAGAATCGGCTAAATAACAGCTTGCCGGTGACAGCTTGTATAACCGGCTCGCCCTGCAGGGTTACACATTACACTGAGGATCCCGAGACTCATAGAGTGTCCCAGAGCAGTTCGGAAGATGAAGGTTGACAGAGAGTATATGCAACGCCGACACATACAACCCTGAAACTTTCAAGGAGGACGAAGGTGAAATGAAATGAGAACTGGTGTGTCGCCTAGCCATCCTGGGAAATTCGGGGAAAAGACCCATGGATCAGGAAACCTCTATCCCCTTAATGCTTGTCGCACACGCTTCCACGGGACCACCTAGCTCGGTGTACCCGTAGATAACTATGAGAAAGTACGTAATCATAGGTAGAAAACAAAGCGCTGCAGTTTTCAGTGATGAAGCGCTCCTGCTTCTAATAAGGGGCACTTAAAAATTAAGTCGGGAGTTTCGACGCTCTATTGCATCTGTGTACGAGTTAGTGGTGCAATATAGACTTTCATATGACAAAGCATTCCAAGACTTAGTGCTGCAGTGAAAATTGATTTTAATTGGACAGTGACGCAATATAGCATTGCATTTCTAATATTTTAATTATAAACGGTGGAAGTAAAATTATGGACAGTGCTAAAGGAGTGCTTGGGGGAAAGAACTCAATGTTGAAGCTGGTTACAACTACGAGGGTCCTTCAATAAGTAACCAAACTAATTTTTTAATTAACACATAATGACTTTATTTCACTAACATTTACCTACACACTTTCGAAGTATTCTCTCTCTCTCTCTCTCTCTCTCTCTCTCTCTCTCTCTCTCTCTCTCTCTCTCTCTCTCTCTCTCTCTCTCTCTCTGATGAAATACAATTATTCCAACGATTTACCCATTGTTCTAAACACTCATAAGAACCCATTTTTGGACACTCTGTTCAAGATACCCATGACAAAATTGTTCAACTCCTTTTCACTTTGAAAATAGCGACCACGAAGCTGAGTTGCACGAGCTCGATGAGAAAAGGTATTATCCTGATGCAAGATCCATCCTTTCCTTGCGAGATCTGGTTGCTTTTCGGCGATTTTTTTCTTCAGTGGCCCTTCAGTACGTCACAATAGTAAGCAGCAGTTGCTGTGCGTTGATTAGCTACAACATGATCATACAGAATGCCCTGTTTGTCAAAGAATACGAGATGCATGACCTTACCTGCACTTTTCTGAACTTTTGCTTTCCTAGACCTAGGGTTCGATGATTGTTTCCACTGCGAACTCTCCTGTTTTACTAACGGGTCGTAATGGTGGAACCAACTCTCGTCTGGCTCCTGTTGTAACCTTCCGAGTCATTTTTGACACGTCATGACGCGGTGAGCCTTCTGTTCGTCCTTCAGCATGTGCGGTACCCATTTCGCTGCAACTTTTCGATAGCCAAGATCATTGTGAATTATGTCATCTACAGTTCCAACAGACAAATGCATTGTGTTTGCAACTTTCGAAATTGTTATGCGACGATCTTCTCGCACAATTGCGTCATTTGTGTTAACGTTGACTTCCGTTTTAGCTGCTACAGGTCTTCCAGGGCGCGGAGAATCTTGAAGGTCTTCATGACCCCATTTGAAACGTTTACACCTCTCAAAGACTTGTGTTTTGCCTAAAGCTTGGTCCTTGTATGCTTGCTGCATCATTTCAAAGGTTTCTGCAGGAGTTTTGTCTAACAAAACACAAAACTTTATTGATGCACGTTGCTGCAATTTCAGTTCATGGTGGGTGCAGTAAACACAACCTCAAATATCGGGCTCTAACTCCTAACTGATTGATTCTGCATGATTGGCACTCACAGCATTGCTAGAGGAAGGATTCACCTTTCCACCACTAGCAGCCATGGCGCTCCAGGGCGGTTAATTTAAATACAATTAAATTATTTCGATTATTTATTGAAGGACCCTCGTATAAGTGCTGATACAGTCTGTAACTATTGTTTTGATTTAGGCCCCGAGAATTGAAAAATATTTAAATATGTTTAATTATGTGGTTCAAGAATCAATAATGGACATGTTAGAATAAGCAAGAAAAGAAATTGTTACAATTCAGTAAGTCTAGAGATGACGTTATATGTAAGTGAAGTAATATTAATTTTTTATAATTGGTAGTTTTAAAAATGTGTGACGTTGACCAGTAAACATTAAGTTTGATTGGTAGTGATGGCAGAGAGTGAAGGAAAAATCAATTATCTTGGTAAAAAAACTAGGAAAATAGCGTCTTTCGATTGTGTAACGTTGAAGAGAACAGACGTGTTCTGTACTGTGGAATATTATAAATAACTAACACAGACTTTCTGAAAATTGGATCGACGAAACATCATTCTTGTGTAGAGTTTTGTACGAAAAACTGCAAAGTGTAATTTAAATTAAATTACAAGTTTGGATTTTTATAAATTAAAGAGAATTAATTTATTTCTGTGTTTAACTAAAGAATTCTTTCGCTTGCGACCACGCTTGAGAAAAGGTTTCTCGTGTAAATACTGAAGCTATACAGAAGATTTTAGACAATCTGAGTGCCAGATTGGTCCGGGAAGAGTTAGCAACCCGTGGCTTCATCATCTTTTCGGAGGGCTGAATTCAACCCGACACCTCATTCACAACGCGGGACAAGTGCAGGTGAGAATCATCCCATCCCACATCTTCACCATAAAAATCCCGCTACGAGTCCCTCTTATAGAACTGCAGGAAATTAGTTACTTTAGCAGTTGGTGACAATTTTAAACAAACTGCTTTAATATGTCTAAACAAACCTCTTAGTAAGATGCTTTTTAGTGTGCTACTTGAAGAATAAAAGCTTTACTAGTCACAATCAGTTTATGAAAACAGTAACATTACAAGTGTTACCGCGATCCTGCATATGTGGGAAGACAAAAGAGATAGCAAGGCGAGGGAGTTTAACTCACCTGAGGTTTACTTATCTGGAATGTATATATTTGTCATTAACATAAGATGAATTCTCTAATGTTGTATCAGTCCTTAACTGACTGCAGTAGAGAAGTAGTTGTGTCCCTACTGTAGGAATGGACCAGGCTGAATGAAGTGGCGTAGAAACTGTTTGATGGGAGAGAATTCACTATACCTGATAGGAGCGCTAGAGGCTCCCAACATCCCTGATATATTACCAGATGTACACCATTACTGGATATTTGAGACCCTTTTGAAAGGGAGTTGTTTGTAGGCTGTATGTGAGAGGGCAGTGCTTCCCAAAAACCCATGGTAAATTGGGTATGCGTGGTTGGAGATGCCTGATGGGACTGCGAAGCACCTCAACGTCCTCTGGTAGCAGTCTGGAGTTCTAGGAGTCGACGTCGGTCATACCGAGATTTCCGACACTCTTCCCCTTAATTTTACTCGCCTAAGTAGCATATTCACTTTCGTCCTTGCATACACGGGAGGAGCACAGCTTTACTACACTCTCACTGGTTATAAGAAGGACCTTCGGCTTTTCACTATTTGGATGTCACGTTTTGCGAATGTCTTGAACCACACTCCTGAATATCTAAAGCTAACACTGCTCTGCATTTCAAAACTCTTTTTTAATCTGAAAGGTGGCCATAAACGGACATTTTTTTGAATTCGAAAATAATCTCCATTTTCTCCCATCAGGTGCTGTTTTCAAACTATTCATAAATAACAGATATTCAATTAAAGCTTTGTGAAACGCAATAAAAATTACTTGTTAACAATAATGTTGTGTGAAAAGCTAGGCCATATTTGCAATTTAATATTTGCCACTAATTAATCATTAATGAATAACAATTATAAGCATATTCATAACCTTATCTCAATATTGCACTTTAAATTTTCTCCTCTTTGAACTTCTCGCATGTTGTTCAAAGCAGTCCCTGATTAACATCCAACATTAGTCCGCCATCATGAGAATACTCCACGTCCATTGATACCTTATTTCCATATTTTTATATCCTGGTGAAGTATTTCAAACCCTGCCTCACTATAATCTCCTAAATTACTGGGGAAATGATTTAGATGAGTATGAAGAAAATATACTTTGACACTCAAGTTGTAACCAATCTGTCTGAAACTTTGTAACATCGCTTTCACTATGTTAACATACTTTGGATCTTTTTTATTTACAAGAAAATTAAGAACAATATTTCTAAAAGCATTCCAAGCATCCTTCACTTATCTACTCATAGTATTCTAGAACTGGCTGTCCATTATCATTTTTTTCGAATTTGTGGGCCAACCACAAGAGTTAATTTTTTCTAGATGATACATATATATAAGGGCGCTCAACTACGGCGGTCATCAGCGCCCTTTAAAAAACTAGTCATGGCAAAAGTCAGATATAAAACTTTCTAAAAACTATACAAGTGTAACAAAACCTATTAAAAATACACGTACATAAAAAACATCAATCAACGTCTACTAAAAATTTCGTTCACTAAATCCTAAACTCTAAACTAGACAAGAATCTAAAATCCTTCTCCACGGGTCTCCACGCACGGCCTACACGTGGGTGGGCCTGTTGATCGTCTCCCTCAACCATGAAGAGGAGCCCACACGAGGGAGACTGTTGGCTCGGGACCCCGGGTGCGCCAAACCCGTACCTACCGAAGTAGGCCCCTGGGGGGTTAATTTTTTCAGAATAACGAAGGAAATGTATCACAAATGTATTTAAAGCACTCACTCTCTTTATCTAAAGTTTTCACAAATTGTTTCATTAAACCTGATTTTACATGGAGAGGTGCAACAATACCTTTGAGAGATCAATACGAGGTTCATATTTTATATTTTTTCGCCCGGTGTTAAATTAGTCCTACGTGGCCACTGTTCTCTTTTCCAGTGTTCTACCTAACTGTACTATCCTATTCATATAAAAAACAAGGAAACCAGCCTGCTGACCAAGTAATAGACCAATAATCTTGAAATCTGCACACACTAGCTACAGATGGTTTTCGTAACTTAACATTTTCATATGTCTCCTTTAAAACAAAAGAGTGGACTAAGTAACGAAAGGATGAATGTTTCCTATGAAGCAAAACACCTTTAAGAATTTTTGAGAAGAATCTATGAAGAACCTGCACTCTTTGGAATTATTGATTATAAGAAGACACATTTTTCTATATTCCCTAGGATGGATATAGTTAATATATTTTAATAAATATAAAAATATAAAATATAAACATAATAATACTTATATAATTTCACAGTTTAAGTGATAAAGTTGAAATTAGAATCTATAGAGCTTTTCTAGCAAACGATAAGCACACGCTAATACTACTATTAATATTACGGTAATATTACTACCGTACGTACATTAACAAAACTATTCAAAACATAAAATTTTGAATTGCAAAAATTCTGACGTGGTACGCCAAAACGGATTTCAGTTTTGCAATCAGTGTGAAAATGCGATTCAGAAACGCTCATTCATACTCGTATATATAAAAAAGTCCA